>QRAM01000344.1:30612-106914 GCA_013436055.1 Halocynthia roretzi
TAACATCGATCATCTTTTCTTGTGCTTGTCATTTTGCGGAATTGCCTTAGTGTTGTCCTTGGATGGATGAATTGTTTTATAACAGAGAAACAATATAACTTTCTAATCCATAAAATGTTTCATTGTAAATATCATAAAAAGCTACCACCCAATATTATTATAATTAGAAGATGATCTTGCCAATGAACGAGTGAACTTCAATAAACTAACTTGATCTACCTTGATAATAAGATCAGATGAAGTTGGGACGAGCAGTTCTTTCAACAATAGAGTTCCCAAATCACTTGATGCAGTCGGTTGATATTCGGAAATTAAAAGTGACTGCTTGTGACCATTTGATTCTTCATTTTTCAAATCAACAGGATCATTATCAAAACATTTCTTTAGGAAATCGTACGAATGATGATTGGTATCAATTGCTGAGGCGAGATGACTGCAAAATAAACGTAAAATCGAGAAATTTCCTTCAGCACATGATGATGGTGAATATATATATACTAACGCACCATTTTATATCCTCTTGTAATGATAAGTTTATCTTATCAAGTCCTTTCTTGTTTCTTTTTTTCATTAATTCGAACATGACAGGTTTGTTTCAATCCATACCAGACCAAGTAAGTTCATTTTCATCATGACCTTCGAACTTTATAATTTTTGACGTCATGATCAATGCTAGCCCGTCAAGGGTAACAAGGCTAGAAGGCACAAACCTTTTAGTACGTTAAATACATTTGTAAATTCACTGGCAACAACGTACCCTAATGCTTCGTATGCAGGACGTTAAAATATAAATTTATTCTAAAGTAGATATACTGTCATTATATCTTCACTTGGTCCTAAAACCTTTTCGCACCGCAGGCGCAAACTTTAGATATTTTGCGAGGAAACGGTGTTGACGGCAGGAATTCTCCGTGACAATTTATTTCAAACGTTTTTTATCCATCCAAGCGATACCAGCCCAACAATCATTGCCCAAATGCTATTATTCCCAAAACCGCTGCTTGCCAGAATAGATCCCGCAGCAATTGCCATGCTAAAACAAAGTCAAAAGTTCACTAATGATGTTTATGTGCTTGATTCATACATCTTTATTTCACACCTCGATTCACGGGATGTTTAATTCTCATACTCTACATACGTTATTTGACAACTCATACATCGAATTATCGAATATAAAGGAGAGGGCTTTGGAAATAATACAAGGAAATAGATAGGTATAGTTTGATAGGTGCAGTGTTAATAGAAGTTCTCTTCTGATTGACAGACTCTCTTCATAAGGGTGCAATAACGTTTAAAGCTTGCTCAATCATGTTACATGTTAATCGCAAAAAGTTTTTCGAATAGATGCCAGATAGAACGTTCGAATAGTGGAATCCTTCGTAATCGATTTTACCGATTAACAAAGAACGTCTGCGCTGATTTAAAAAAAATATTTAAAAATATAGTCACGGAAAATTTCTGCCTCTATCTCTCAGTATTCCCTCCTAAATATCAAAAGGTTCCCCCTGGAGCCGCATTATGAATATGACGCAGAGGAATCCATAGTTGTAACCCCCTCGCTGGCATTATTGCATGTTGTGGACTGTCGACAGGTTAAGGATGCGCGGTCCTGTTTTAAGATCAGGTTCACTCCATATTTTGAGCTGTGTCTATACGATTTTATATTGATTGTACGATCACATTGACACAAGTATTTATTTTAAGGGTTCATTGAAGAATTGTAAGAAATTAGTGTTGAACTAGATAAAACATAACAAACCTGAAAATGGACGAAGATAATTATTATTACAATGTGGAATTTGACACAGTGTCTACACGTGTCCAGCAGCAGGGCAACCCCGGTCCATCGACAGCAAAGGGAGTGAATAAAACAAAAGGTTTGAATGAATTTTAGGGCCTAAGCCAACATGGCCTATAACAGTGTAACAAAGCCATCAAACAAACGATACCACTAGCTATAACCACCGGAGATTTCTAAGAATATGCCTCCCGGAACAAAAATATATATTTGACTATATTACCAAAACTTAATATTCTAGAACCTACAGCGCGGCCACTATTACTGAAAATTGGAATTGCAATTGTTGTGTTAGGACTCCTGGCTGTCATCATCATGCTCGCCTCTCAGTTATTTGTTGTAAGTTTAATTATTTACAACGTGACAAGATCAACACGTATATGACACATTTCCTATCGGCTATTTGTTTCTATGTATCAGGAAGAAAAAGCGCAAGCGGAACAAGCAGGTGAATTTAGAGATTGTAACTGCCTAGACAAGATGGGAAGGGGGTTCCATTTCAAATTACTTGAAAAATATTTTTGTGATCAGTGCTAAATGTATATGATATATGTACAGGATGAAGTGCACCTCCTTGTAATATTTCTTTCCCTTTGCAAGATGCGATACTACTATGCCGTCGAGTATGGGTTGAAATCAAGATTTGAAATAATGAAAAAATTATTCAAAAACAGACATGAACCGCTTAAAATGAAGGGGACGGCTTATTATATTAACATCAATTATTTCAGCACCCCATGAGCGAATTACATTTAATACTCTCAGTTGAAATCAGTCCTATGCAATCGTAGGCACATGCCAAATGACCAAGCTCCCTCCCTGGTCAGGTCTGAGCGAGGTTTCGTATTTATTGTTATTTGTTCATCATCTACAATATTACCTACGTTTTTTCTCTTAAACTACGCAGCTGAGAACCAGAAAACAGGAAACAACTTTCTTGCATTGGCGGAGAGCATAAAAAATGGTGAGTACGAGATGTAGAACACAGTTGCACATTATCAAATATGAATATTGCGATTTGAATACTCTGAATATGGCAAAACCCAATACGAGTGCTGGTTCAAACAGTGAAATGACAACGTTATTACAAGCTGAGCCCAAAACGCCCAATGTACTAATTTTTTTCGTACTAATCAATGAACCAACCTTCTACGCCTTTCCATCTCCGTTTAAACTTGTGATATACCCTGCGAAAAAGATGCAAAATAATAAAATTATCTGTTTGACAGAAAGCCAAATCAGTCAAGATAAAATGCAAGAGATGCTCAAGAATATGGCGAACAATTTGCAATCCAGTAACCAAGGTAAAAAATATATTCCCTTCAAAGGCTGCCGAATACGAAACCTGATACGAAAGTTGATCAAAGCCCAAATTTTGTTCCGTGTTACAGCGACAGCAGCGTAGCTAGCGCAATTTTTAAACAATTTGTTGTTGCTCTTTGTTCTGCGGTTATTACTCCAATTACGAATCCTCTGTGATACGAACGAAATTAATTGATTTAAGCCCAAATTTTGTTTGTATTCTCCGTCCCGTGTTACAGTTGTTAGCCACACTCTTGTGAGCGACAGCAGAGTAGCGAGCGTGATTCTTAAACTTTTCAACAGCTTTTTCAAGTAATTTTCGAAAACTTTTTTAGCAATGACTGACGTAACAAATTCTATAAACCATTCAGAAAATCACGAAACATCCTTAAAGAGACTGGAAATGTTGGAGAAGCGGTTGATCAAATACTCGGTCACAAGCTGCAGCAAGGTAGATCAATCTGAAGCAAAGATATGGAATGGAACAGGAGGTGTATTTGATATTTACCCTCCAGGATTGAATGGAAAATCCCTTGAAGTTTATTGCGACACTACAACTGATGGAGGTGGTTGGTTGGTAAGTAGATTCAGAGTTAGATTAAGCAAGCACGAAGCCTGTAGCACAAGTTGAATGTAGAGGTTTCCCATTTCAATTAAATATGCATTCAAATCAAAAAGTTTAAGCAAATAAACATATGAAGACACCAATAACAAATTTATGTCATGAAAATATCTGTTTAATAGTTGTTCATTCAAACTGATTTTAATTAGGGAAATATGAACTTAGTCTTAAGGGTTCTAGTGCAGAGTGCATTCTGTAATTATAACAAAGTAAAGCTGAGCCACCATTGCTTGTTGTAAATAATAGCGTATTAAGGTATTTCAACGACGTGTGGACGGGTCGGTTGATTTTTACCGAAACTGGACAGATTACGTCACAGGATTTGGAAACAAACAGGGAGAATTCTGGCTTGGTAAGTTAATGCTTTACAAAAATTTACTTTAGCACGACCGAGTAATTGTATGAAATAATAATTACAGTAAATATATTCAGGACTTGAAACTCTGCACAAACTGACTAGTTCTGGCAACTATGAACTTCGAGTGGACTTGAAAGAATGGCATGAATATACATCATATGCAGAATATTCGTAAGTATCATTACACTTCTTTGCATTTTGATAGTGCGGATTTTTTCCCATTTCATCCCATCCCATCCCATTATTTCATATATCAGCGTTGGTTAAAGTACGATAAGGGATAAGTTAAACAAAATTGTACAAAATATCCATCTCTGAGTTGACGTTTCCAAAATTTTGATCTGTGTTCGCGGTAACGGTAGCGAGTAACGTGAACCCAAGTGAAAAGTAATAAAAACCAGTAATGAGATGTTTCGACCGTAATTAACCGGTAATTGGCGAACCCATGCTGCAATAAGGAATGAATTGTATGGTACTATATTCTCGAATTCTGTTAAAACTCTCCATCTATACTTAATTCACTTTGCATAAGCTCTTACCTGATCTGAAATTTTTTAGGTATTATTAATTATTGCTATTTCAGATCATTTAAGATCGGTGATTCAATTTCCAAATATCAACTCAACATCGGAAATTACTCTGGCACAGCAAGAGACGAATTATCCGACCATAACGGACAAAAATTTACTACCAAGGATCAAGATAATGACCCAAAGGATACTAATAACTGTGCACTGGAAAATGAAGGAGCGTGGTGGTACAAGACTTGCTATCGGTCAAATTTGAACGGGAAATATTTTCACTATCCTTATGTAATTTATCGATGTGAAGGATTTTCTTGGAGTTTTTGTGATCTACTGATATTCAGTGAGATGAAAATAAGACTGCAGTAGGTCCCCGCATAACGTCATGGATAGGTTTTTGGAAAGTGCGACTTTAAGTGAAACGACATTAAACGAAACCAGTTTTACCATAGACCCAATGATATAAATAATGCAAGTTTAGCGCTCATTGTAAAAAAGATAAATCAGGTAATGAATTCTGTCAAGTAATATATGTACAGAGCAAATCTTATCACCAGTCAACTTAAAACCAAACATAGCGCGCTAGCAGTAGCACTCGCTGAGCACATTCTCATAGCATTGTTTATTATTCTATGTTGTATGATGTTCTTACACTTTGCGTATTTTTTATTTTAATTTTTTTCATCAACGTTATAACGAAACTTATGACTTTACTTTACTGCAAATAGGAATATTAATTATTTAATAATAATATTATTATTCATTTCACAGTATACTGCAGGAGTAGATCTGTAGTTAGATGATCTTCACGCACTTCTTATTGTATTTGTGAATTTGTATTATTCTGAATATTCAATGATAATCATATTTTATTTCAAAATAAATTACTGTTATAGACTCAGCTCTGTCATTAAGTTTAAACGGAGGACATTATAGTTGATTGATGATTGACAGTTACTTGATGGACCAGAAAAAAACAAGGAAACAAAGGTAGCAAACGACAATGACTAATAGTTCGACCCAATAAGCTGACACAGAAATACGGTTGTTTGAAAAAGTACACTAGCCCAGCGAGGGTTGCTGTTGCTAAATATCAACGTTTAGTGAGAGTAACTAATTATATCGAGAGAATAGGAACGCGTTATGAAGTGCTTTGTTTTATCCAATGAATTCATAGCAATATGACACATTATGACCAATTTTATCAATTTACTAAGAATATTCAACATAATACAATTGGTAAGTTAGAAATGTGTGTGTTTTGTTAAATGTGTTAACTTAACTCTTGCATATATTTCAATTCTCTTGATGCACTAATTGCAGCTGTGTGGACAAAAAAAAAAACACTAAGTATGCGTGGGCCTGTTTACTGAGTGCATCTATAAAGTAAGCTGTGTCGATACGATATTACATTGATCGGGGAGAACATTAGGTATTTATTTCAGGTTTATTGAAGAGTTGTAAGAAATTAGTGCTAAACTAAATCAAACAACACAGACCTGAAAATGGATGAAGAGAATTATTATGACAATGTGGAATTCACCACAGTGTCTAGACGAGTCCAGCAGCAAGGCAAACCTTGTACATCGACAGCAAAGGGAGTGAAGAAAACAAAAGGTATCAACTTGAATAAATTTCAAAGCCTATGCCTATGTCGCTTATATCAGTGCAAGAAAGCCATTTGAAATGATGAATACTAGCAAAATATAACTACTGGAGTTTCCCGAACGAAAACGCCCATGGGCGTATATACGAGTGTGTGTTTTTCATTTAAACGCCCATGGGGCAATTGGCTGAAAATTTGAAAAGAAGAACGAACCACAGAGTCTTTACCGTAAAAACTACAGCAGATATTATTTCCCTTTCATAAGCTCATGGGCGTTTTGCGGCTTCTATTGTGTTTTTTTCTTCATCATTGTGTGCGGCTTATATTGTTTTTTTTTCATCATTTCGTGCGGCTTATAATAAGGATATTCCGATAATTTTTAATGAAATACAGCATCTAACGCATTTGTTTGATTGCAAGCCGCCCTTGATTGTAAGCAGCACAAAATTGTGTTGAAAATTCAATGTAAACCTCACTTGAACATAGGGTAGCCTACCTGATACCCTTCGATCATTTGTCTACGGCAATGTTACCAACAGCAGACAATATGAAACTTTTCATGAACCTTTTGAGATAGCACAGGTACCCGAAGCCAAACTTCGGTATGGTAAGGGGAAAATGTAAACCGCCCTTGATTGTAAGCCGCCCGAAATGATGAAAAAAAAAACATTATAAGCCGCAACTTACGATCGAAAAAATAAAGTATTTACATTGTCCTCATTATGAGTGAATCAATACATAATATCGTGAACATTTGGTGCAATTCCCATTTATAAGCTCACGGGCGTTTATTTGTAAATAAACTCTGCATTCTCCGTAACCTTGCATTGCAAAATTTAATTTTTATTTTTCATGTTACAATGAGCGCTAAAAGTGCTATAGTTAAATTGGTTGTCGTTGTTGTCTTCGTCGTTTCATTTAAAGTTGCAATTTCCAAGAACCAATCGACGACTGCAACGCATATTTGACTGTATCACCGAAATTATTTCTAGAACCTGCAGCACGCCCACTATTACTGAAAGCCGGAATTGCAATTATTGTGATAGGACTCCTCGTTGTTATCATCATGCTCGCCTCTCAGATACTTTTGGTAAGTTTGATTATTTGCAACATGGCAATACCACGTATATGACACATTTCCTATCAGCTATTGTTTTTCATGTATCAGGAAGAAAAAGTGCAAGGGAAACAAGCAGGTGATGTTTAGGATAGTAACTGCCTAGACCAGATGGGAAATATAAGTATTCCACTTCAAACCACTTATAAAATATTTTAGTAAAATATGTGAACGAGTAACATCTCTCTATAATATATCTTTCGCTTTGAAATACCAATATTCGATGATAGTATGCAATTGATTATGGGTTGGGTTTAGGGTTGAAATCAACATTGAAACGAATAAAATTATTAAAAAAGGACTTAAAATGAGGTAGAACCCATTATTCCAGCACCTATTCAGCAAATTACATTAAATACTATCAGTAGGAATCAGTTCTATGAAATCGTAGGCCCGTGCCAAATATGCGAACTGATCTGAGCGAGGTTTTGTATCTATTGGTATTTGTTCATCATCTAAAATTTTACCCACGTTTATTTACTTTACTTTTATTTCCTTTGTCTCTCTTACACTACGCAGCTGAGAACCAAAAAACAGGAAACAACTTTCTTGCATTGGAGAAGAGAATAAAAAACGGTTAGTAGGAGATTTAAAACATTGTTGTACATTATCAATTATGAATATTGCGAGTTGAATATGGCAACATGGAACTCTGAATATGGCAAAACCCAATACGAGTGCTGGTCAGTAAAATGATAACATTATTGCAATCACGCTTTTTCAATCTGCGTTTAAAGTTTTGAGATGTGATGATGATGTGATATGCGTCACGAAATAATAGAATTATCTGTTTGACAGAAAGTCAAATCAGTCAAGGAAAAATGCAAGAGATGCTCAAGGTTATGATGGACAATTTGCAATCCAGTAACCAAGGTACAAGATTATTTCCTTTAAAGGCACTAACCGAATAACGAACACTAGGGGATAGCAGCAGGGTAGCTAGCGCTATTTTTCAACAGTTTGTTGTTGTTCTTTGTTCCGCGTTTATGTGTGCAAGCGTTGCGCCATTCCCCTCTATTTCTATGGTTTATTTTTCTTTAATTGTGTTTCCATGATGGCCGGCAAAAAGCAAAAGGTTAGTGATGTGTTGCATCATTTCCCTCTATTTCTATGGTTTATTTTTGTGTCATTGTGTTTTCATCGTGGCCAGCAAAAAACGAAAGGTTTGTGATTCTGGTGATAATGCTAAAAAGGTTTAAGGTGAACAAATTGACTTAGGAACGACCTCTCGGAACTTGTTCATAAGTCGGAGTGCGACTTTATTTCTACACAAACCACACTTGTCAACTATTAGTAGTTCATATGTAACCACTATTGTATTAACTTATGATATATCACAGATGCCCAAAAGGAATTCCAGGAGATCAAAACTGCAGTAAAAGGTAAATACATAAACAAATAGATATGAATTGACAGTAAATTATTACATGGTATCCGCTGCACTCTTGTGGGTGACAGCAGAGTAACGAGTGTAATTTTTAAACTTATTAATAGCCTTTTCAATTTTCAATTTTCGAAGGCTTTTTAGGGCAACGTAAGAAATTTATAAACCATTCAGAAAATCACGAAACATCTTTGAAGATACTTGAAATCTTGGAGAAACAGTTTAATAAATCCTCGATCACAAGCTGCAGCAAGGTGAATGAATCGGAAGCAAAGATATGGAATGGAACAGGAGGTGTATTTGATATTTACCCTCCAGGCTTGTATGGACAATCTCTTGAAGTTTATTGCGACACTACAACTGATGGAGGGGGTTGGTTGGTGAGTACACACTGGGCAAAATCTATGGTTTTTAACATAGTCTAGGAACTGAAGTCCCACGGGCTGTAAGCGCCACATGATTTTTCGCAGCTCATAAAATATGGAAGTCTGTTAAGCCACTGTAGCCACCTAGTGTTCAAAATATCATCAGAAATCTACCTTACCCCAGTTTACTTTGTTCAGAAATTCGCACAGACAACGAAAAAAATATTTGACGATAGGAAGCGTACATTAGAATAAGAAATTGTAATGTTCGTTTATTCTGTAACTAATATTATTACTTTGACGAATTAAAGTTGGACCATCCTGGCTTGTTGTAAATAATAGCGGTTTAATTCTATGAAGGTATTTCAACGGCGTATGGACGGGTCGGTTGATTTTTACAGAAACTGGGCAGATTACGTCACAGGATTTGGAAACAAACAGGGAGAATTCTGGCTTGGTAAGTTAATGCTTTACAATCAATCACTTTAGCACGAACGAGTAATTTTATGAAATAATAATTACAGTAAATATATTCAGGACTTGAAACTCTGCACAAACTGACTCGTTCTGGAAACTATGAACTTCGAGTGGACTTGAAAGATTGGTTAAATTATACATCATATGCAGAATATTCGTAAGTATCATTACACTTCCTTGCATTTTATAATTTTGGTCTTGTTCCTGAGGGTTTGCTACCTCATGTGGTTGCCGACCCTTGGGTTAGACAGACTCAAGTAAAAAAGTGATGAAAACCGGTAATGAGATGTTTCGTGAGTGATTAACCAGTAACTGACGAACACAGTTATGGTCAGTAATGAATTGTATGTTGTTGTTTTTTAATTCTGTTAAGACTCTCCATCTATTTCACTTTGCATAAGTTCTGACCTGATTTGAAACTTATATTATTCATTTAAATATGATTATTATTTTATTATTGTTTAATTTTTGGTATTTCAGATCATTTAAGATCAGCGATGCAAGTTCGAAATACCAACTCAACATTGGATTATACTCTGGCACAGCAGGAGACCGATTCTCCTATCATAATGGACAAAAATTTACTACCAATGATCAAGATAATGACTTTGCTAGTAATAACTGTGCACAGAGTTGGGAAGGAGCGTGGTGGTACAATAATTGTTATCATACAAATTTGAACGGAAATTATGCAATATTAAATTCATGTCAAGGAATTACTTGGAGGGCGGATTGTAAGTCAATGAAATTCAGTGAGATGAAAATAAGACTGCAGTAATCCCCACATAACGTCATGGATAGGTTTTCGGAAAGTTCGACTTTAAGTGAAACGACGTTAAACGAAACCAGTTTTACCATAGACCCAATGATAAAAATAATGCAAACTTAGCACTCATTGTAAAAAAGACAAATCAGGTAATGAATTCTGTCAAGTAATATTTGTACAGAGCAAATCTTATCGCAATTCAACTTAAAATTCGAGTGAACACAGGCAATGCATGCTTATGCTTGACTAACTTGACTAAATTAACCTTTCTATGAGCGGGAAAATACATATTGAATACGATCACAAGTTTATTATTTTTCTTAAATAAAACAAACATTTTAATCATCGTAATGGCTACGGTCATTAGACAACTGCACCTGTTTCAGGGTTAAAAAAATGTCCAAGTATTTTGAGTATATCAATAATTTGAGTGTTAATCATAATTACTTATTTATTTCTATAATTATTACCATGAATAACTTTACTTTACTGCAAATAGGAATATTAATTATTTAATAATAATATTATGATTCATTTCACAGTATACTGCAGGAGTAGATCTGTAGTTAGATGATCTTCACGCACTTCTTATTGTATTTGTGAATTTGTATTATTGTGAATATTCAATGATTATCATATTTCAAAATAAATTACTGTTATAGACTCAGCTATGTCATTAAGTTTAAACGTAGGATATTATAGTTGATTGATGATTGACAGTTACTTGATGGACCAGAAAAAAAACAAAGAAACAAAGGCAGCAAACGAAATGACCAATAGTTCGACCCAGCCAATCACCAATAAGTTCGACACAGAAATATAGTTGTTTGAAAAAGTACACTGACCATGCGAGGGTTGCTGTTCCTAAATATCAACACTTAGTGCGAGTGACTTATGATTGATTATATCGAGAGAATAGGAACGCGTTATGAAGTGCTTTGTTTTATCCAATGAATTCATAGCAATATGACACATTATGACCAATTTTATCAATTTACTAAGAATATTCAACATAATCACAATTGGTAAGTTAGAAATGTGTGTGTTATGTTAAATGTGTTAACTTAACTCTTGCGTGTATTTCAATTTTTAACGCAACCTTCTATATTACTAAATTTAACTTTCTAGCTTGGGAGAAAATAAAAGGAAATAGACAGGTATAGTGTGATAGAGCAGTAAAGGAGAGAAGGCTTGGGAAAAAATAAAAGGAAAGAGATGGGTAGTGTGTGATAGTGCAGTAAAGGAGAGAAGGCTTGGGAAAAAATAAATAGAAATAGAAGGGAATAGTGTGATAGTGCAGTGAAGAAGGCGGTCATAATTGTAAACTTCTCGCTGGCATTACTGCATGTTGTGGACCAACGGGTTGACAGGGGAAGGATACGTGGGCCTGTTCACCGAGTGCATCCATAAGTTAAGCTGTCTCGATAAGATTTTACATTGATCGTTAAAAACATTAAGTATTTATTTCAGGTTTATCGAAGAATTGTAAAAAATTAGTTCTAAACTAAATTAAACAACACAAATCTGAAAATGGACGAAGGGAATTTGTATCAGAATGTGAAATTTAGCACAGTGTCTACACGAGTCCAGCAGCAGGACAACCCTGGTCCATCGACAGCAAAGGAAGTGACGAAAACAAAAGGTATCAATTCGAATAAATTTCAGGACTTAAACCGACGTCGCTTATATCAGTGCAACAAAACCATTTAAAAAATGATGAATACTAGCGAGATATAACTACTGGAGTTTCCCGAACGAAAACGCAAATGGGCGTATATACGAGTGTTTGTTTTTCATTTAAACGCCCATGGGGCAATTGGACTGAAAAATTAAAATTACAAACGAACCACAGCGACTTTACCGTACAAACCACAGAAGATATTATTTCCCTTTTATAAGCTCATGGGCGTTTATTTGTAAATAAACTCTGTATTCCCTGTAACCTTGCATTGCAAAATTTATTCTTTGAATCATCCATGTTACAATGAGCTATAGTAAAATTGGTTTCGTTTACCATCGATTCATTTAATGTTGTACTTTCTTTCCAAGGACCAATCCATAACTTTATTGCAATTAGCTACCGTATTTATTCGATAATAAGATGCTGCTTCTATTGTGTTTTTTTCTTCATCATTTCGTGCGGCTTATAATAAGGGGCGGCTTATAATCGAATAAATATGTTATATTATCAAATTTAATTATTCTAGAACCTGCAGCACGGCCGATATTGCTGAAAGTTGGGATTGCAATTTTAGTGTTCGGGCTCCTGGTTGTTATCATCATGCTCGCCTCTCAGTTATTTGTGGTAAGTTTGATTCATTGCAACATGGAAAGATCACGACGTATAAAACTACTTTCTTATCGGCTATTTTTTTTTCATGTGTCAGGAGGAAAAAGCGCAAGCGGAACAAGCAGGTGAATTTAGAGATGATCAGGATTGAGGTTTATTTAATTTACTTTCACTTACAATGTTTGTTTCTCTTATACTACGCAGCTGAGAACCAAAAAACGAGGAACAACTTTCTTGTATTGGAGGAGAGCATAAAAAATGGTTAGTAGGTGATTTAAAACACAGTTGCACATTATCAATTATCACATTGTCAATGGTAACATTATTGCTTAGCCCAAATCGCCCGATGTAATAATTTTTTTCCTACTAAGCAGTGAACCAACCTTCTATGCTTTATCATCTACGTTCAAACTTTTAATATACCGTCGAGATACGAAATAATAAAATTATTTGTTTAACAGAAAGCCAAATCAGTCAAGATAAAATGCAAGAGATGCTCAAGAATATGGCGAACAATTTGCAATCCATTAACCAAGGTACAAAATATATTCCCTTTAAAGGCTGCCGAATACGAAACCTGATACGAAAATTGATTAAAGCCCAATTTTTTTTGTATTTACTGTTCCGTGTTACAACGAAAGCAGTGTAGCTAACGCAATTTTCAAACAGTTTATTGTTGAACTTTGTACCGCGGTTATGCAAGCGTTGCGTCATTTCCCTCTATTAACTAAAGTACAAAATATATTCACTTTAATGGCGCTAGCCGAATACGAAACCTGAAACCTACCCTGATACGAAAGTAGATCAAAGCCCAAATTTTGTTCCGTGTTACAGAGACAGCAGCGTAGCTAGCGCAATTTTTTAAACAATTTGTTGTTGCTCTTTGTTCTGCGGTTATGTGTGCAAGCGTTGCGTCATTTCCCTCTATTTCTATGGTTTAATTTTGTGTTATTGTGTTTTCATCATGACCGACAAAAAGTTAGTGATGCTGGTGATAATGCTGAATAGCACTTTTAAGGTTGACGAATTGACTTGGAACTTGTTCATAAGTCGGAGCGCGACTTTATTTCTACACAAACCAAACTTGTCAACTATTAATAGTTCATATCTAACCATTATTGTATTAACTTATGATATACCACAGATGCCCAAAAGGAATTCCAGGAGATCAAGTCTGCAGTAAAAGGTAAATACATAAACAAATAGATATGAATTGACTTCTTTGTTACGTGTGGAAATTATCATCCACATATCGACCTGTTGAGTGTGCTAAAAAGTTGTTATAAAGCATTGCTTTTGTAAAGTAAGTTGTGCTTCAACGATGTAATGATAAAACTCATGAAGCTCATGATAGGCTCATTATGAGCACCATTACGTAAGCTTCTTATATTGAAATGGGCTTTTTCTAAGCAATGAATAATTAAGCCGACGTAACAAATTCTTTAAAGATCTGATATTTTAAAATAATGCCTATGATTTGAGACATTTCAAGCAAATATATATCATTCAGAAAACCACAAACAATCTTCAGACAAACTTAAGATGTTGGAGAAACTGCTTGAACTGCCGCAAGCTGCGCCAAACTGCAGCAAGGTGAAACAATGGAACGCAAAGATATGGAATGGAACTGGAGGTGTATTTGATATTTGCCCTCCCGGCTTCAATAAAAAATCTCTTGAAGTTTATTGCGACACTACAACTGATGGAGGTGGTTGGTTGGTAAGTGATTCCCTAGTTGGATTAAGAAAGTACGGAGCAGATTATTCAGCCAGCCAGACTTAGTTATAATAATGTTTGCTTATGCACTAATAACTAATAACTACAGTTTAATCCCCAAAAATATATTCAAGAAATATTTAAGGGAATGAGCACAGGTATATATATAAATGTTAAGGAAGTATAACAAATTAGCTTAATTACAAAATCAACTCGTTCAATTCTAATCTAGCTACATATACAATATCAACAGCTTACATGACTCAGTTTACAGTTTACTCGTCCGGACAACGAGATTACATTTAACAATACGAAGCGCACATTAAAATAAGAAATTGTAATGTGTCGATTATCATTTTGTTTATTCTTCATAATATTATTATTATATCAAAGTAAAGTTGGATTATCCTGGCTTGTTGTAAATATTGACCTACCTAACACCAGTTTAATTCTTTGAAGGTATTTCAACGACGTGTGGACGGGTCGGTTGATTTTTACAGAAACTGGACAGATTACGTCACAGGATTTGGAAACAAACAAGGAGAATTCTGGCTTGGTAAGTTAATGCTTTACAATCAATCACTTTAGCACGAACGAGTAATTTTATGAAATAATAATTACAGTAAATATATTCAGGACTTGAAACTCTGCATAAACTGACTCGTTCTGGCAACTATGAACTTCGAGTGGACTTGAAAGATTGGCTCAATAATACATTATATGCAAAATATTCGTAAGTATCATTACACTTCTTTTCATTTTAAAATTCTAATTCCTTAAGAGTATAGTTAGAGTATAAGTTTTAAAATTTTATTGATTTAAAATTTAAATTTTGATAAGTGTTCGCGGTAACGTAAACCAAGTAAAAAGTGCAACCTTCAACTCACGTAAAAAGTGATAAAAACTGGTAATGAGATGTGCGTAGTAATTGGCCAACCCAGGTTGTGGTCATTATTGAATTGTATGGTTATATTTTCGGATTCTGTTAAGACTCTCCGTCTATCACTTTGCATAAGTTCTGATCTGATCTGAAACTTTATTATGCATTTAAATATGAGTATTATTTCATTATTGCTATTTCAGATCATTTAATATAAGTGATGCAACTTCGAAATACCAACTCAACGTCGGATCATACTCTGGCACAGCAGGAGACGAAATATCCTACCATAACGGACGAAAGTTTAGTACCAAAGATCAAAATAATGATAGTAATAACTGTGCACAGACATTTAAAGGAGCGTGGTGGTACAATTCTTGCCATTCGTCAAATTTGAACGGAAAATATTTGCACGATCTAAAAAATAGTAAAACAAACTGTATAGTAAGTCAAGGATTTACTTGGACAGTGAATTGTAAGCCATTGAAATTCAGTGAGATGAAAATGAGGCCGCAGTAGGTCCTCACATAACGTCATGGTGAGGTTAACGACGTTCAACGATTTATGTATAGTGCTCATTGTAAAAAAGATGAATCAGGTAATGAATTCTTCCAGGTAATATATGTACAGAGCAAATCATACCGTCAACGCAAAACCAAACATGCCGCGCTAGCATTAATACTCGCTGAGAACTTTCACACGACATTGTTTATTATTTTACGTTTGTATTGATTCTCTTACACTTCATTTTACATTTTTTAAACGTTGTAACGAACCGACCATCTTGGATGACCTACCGTACTTGAATAGTATGTACATCTCCATCATGTAACATAACTAACTCCACATCTAATCTCTGTAAAAGTAAGCTGTAATTCGAGTGAATACAGAGAATATAAGCTTGTGCTTTACCAGATTAAAATTTTTATAGGCGGGAAAATACAGAATGAAAACGAATCCAAGTTTATTATTTTTCTTGAACGAAACAAACATTTTAATCATCACCGATGCGACGGCCATTGGTAGATACTCTTAACCCTTTTCAGGGTTAAAGAAATGTCTAACTATATCAGTAATTTGAGTGTTAGTCATAATTGATTGTTTATTTCTGTAATTATTACTATGAATAACTTTACTTTACCGCAAATGGAAATATTAATTATTTTAATTCTTCATTTTACAGTATACTGAAGTTAGATAGCAACACACCTACAGGTTACTCTTGTTATTACTTTATTATCAATCCACTGTTTTAAATGAATCGAGAGAAAAGAAATTCAAACCAATTCCCAAATGAATAGTTGACAAATTATCAATAGAACGTTGACATTGAGGGTTAAACAAATCGCAGAAGGGGAATTTTCCTTACTTTTTGTTACGACGTTATATTTCTGTGATGTTTTCGGGCCACTGTAAGTCGCAGTCCCTTGCACGGTAGATTAATTAATCTCAATTATCAAATAAACATTGTGAGTTGCCACCTACACAGTGGTTTGTTAAACCGGTAAATCAATACCTTCATCCCAGAATTCGTGGAATTACTTTATACATACATTGCACTATTGGTTTGAGTGCATTTCATATCAAATGTCAAATGTCAAATGTCAAATGTCATCACTTTAACAACCTTTCAGTTTTCACGTAAAGTTCTGTCAAAATTTTACAAGGACTGAATGGGCATAATCATAAGCGATTTAAAAAAACAACAAACACAAATATATCTACGTATATATAAAGGTTTATAAACAGAAAGCCGCACGGCCAAAGTCTGTTCAAAATAGCTCTGTGGCCCACTATTGGGTCATGACCCACCGTTTGGGAACCACTGTCATAGACATTGTACATTATCATTGTATTATAGTCATCATTATGATCCTGGACAATAGGCGAAGATATTCTCTATTGATTTATATTTCATTTCAAACTTCACCATATGCGTATACCGTAGACATTTTATTCGCGGAATTTATGAGTGTCCGCTACTATTTGCGGTTTTCGGTATCCGAGATATGGAAAGAATACAGAAAATTATACCACAATAATTCTTATTCTTTCTTGTTACTGTGTCACAGGAGTTGGAATTCTACCTTATCAATCATTCTCTCTATCTAAACACACTATATACCTACTACACATGAGATCATATTTGCTATCAATACCCCCACTGGAGGGTAAACAATCAGACATTTAACGTTATCGCAAAGTCAACCTTGACAGTTAGAATAAAGCGATTGGAAAATTACCAATTTCTTGCCAGTTGGAGTTTAGCGAGACATTTCTTAGCTATAAAATACAGCGGCAGCCGCTCATTGTGATCACTTTGGACCAGTCTCTTTTTAATGAAGATATCCGACTAGAAATGTGAATATATTGGACAGAATATCTTCGATTAATTTTTAATAGACTTTTTGAGGGCGATTTGCCGATTTTAATATCAGTCATCATAATAAGCGGAAAGTAGGAAGTAAGGAAAGTATTCAGATTATTTGGGGTCAGGGCTGGAATGTTATTTTGCGCAAATGTTCTTTTGAATTTTAATCCATGTTTTGCGATAATCCTATTAATGTGGTTAAGTACATGCTATATGGGAGGGAAAGAGAACACGAAATACACCATTGGATTATCAGTAGGAGATCATATATAACCCGCCCTGGGCTCGAAGAATGTGTATCTGGGGGTATCTGCGGGAATAGGTTAAAAATATCTGATTTATATATCTTGAAAACAGAATAATATTACTAATACCAAGGAAAGTTAGTGATAAAGTTGCCAAAATGTCAGTACAAACTGGACAATATTCGCAGCAAACCGTCACTAAATTTGTGCCGGTTGTGTCAAAAAAGAACGAAAAATTGATGAAAATCGGACTAGTGGTTATGGGAATAGGTTTCGTAATTACTATTTCGATGCTTATAGCTGATCTGTCGAAGGTAAGTTAATATATAAACGAAACCACGAAGCCTGAGGTCCCCTTAACGTTTTGAATAGTACCTGATCTATGAGTCAATTATTATTTCATGCTTTGCAGATAGACAAATTGAAAGCACAGCAAACAGGTGAGGTTACATTTAATATTTAACATTATATCAGCGTGGGGGGGGGGGGGGNTTTATGTAATAATAAAAATTTTTATTTCAATCGAGGGGGGGGGGGGGGGGGGTAATAAATATTGAATACAGAGAATCTCCAAATGTTCGAACATTCTACTTAGCTTTTTAACATAACGGAGCGAATAAATGTAAGCCACGTAACATTTTAGTGTTCCAACAACGAGTTAAAACATGATGCTGTTGTCGATGTTTATGTGTGTGTACCGATAGGAGACCTTACCACGGGTACTACCAACCCACGCTACGCCACTGCTGGTATTTGAATATAATTCAAGTATGAACGAGTGTGTATGATATGTATGATAAATTCCATCATTACTAAACAAGAAAATTTTTCCGAAGATCAGTTCAATAACATCATGGAAAAACTCGACGAACTAGAAGATTCAGGCGATTGGTTGGTAAGGTCCTACAAGATTTTAGACATGGTTATTAAGGATTTTAATAATTAACAACGTACTTAAGTCCTTACGCTTACTAAAATGACCTCATTGAATACCAGCTAAATACTAAATACGAGCATTGTGCTGAAAGATATAGAGGTAGATGTTTTACGTTTCTAATGTCGCACATCATCTTCGATACGACAAGTGCGCGAGTGTCAGTCGCAGCGGCATTTAGTATTTAACTGGTCCAGGTGGTACTGCTGGTTTTAGTATTGTCCTGCTTTATATCTAATATGAGAGTAAGAGTACAAGATTCTTCTGAAAGTTATGTACCAGCAGTTCTCACAGTAAACAACATATCCATCAGTAGAACTGGAATAACTGATTAAAGATCGTACTGAATGTTAACGTTTCTAGCCTCTTCGTATCGTCAGTCTCACTATATTAGCCACTAAGCTAAGCGCCATAATAAAACTGTACAGCACCAGCAGTGTCTCGTATAGAAAGGGTATAAGCATAGTCAGGTTTATCAAGAATGGACTAGACACCCACACCGCCCAACGACTCTGCACGCTAAACTAAAATGTTATGTACAATTTCTACCGCGAAATGTTAAAATGAAAATCATTTTACAAGGTTATTCAACGTCGTATTGATGGGAGCGTTGACTTTTATCGGGACTGGTCTGATTACGTCAACGGGTTTGGGGATCCTAGCCAAGAATTCTGGATAGGTAAGTCATTGGTACAACATTAGTAGGGTTTCCTCAATCAAACTAACTTTCAGGTCACGGCATATTATGCAAAGTAAATTTTGCCGCTATGTATCTGATTTTTTTCTCTAAATAACTTATACAAATCCAAAAAAAAAATTTACCAAAGGATTTACCTTTACGAGCGCAAAAACACAGAACAGTAAAAAGATCAAGAGTAATGATTAACGGCCTCAAATTCATATTATTATCATAGACCTTGTACAGTATCAACAATACCCACAATAGGTAGGGCTATCATACGTCCCTTTTTTAACAGGATTGCCCCGGCCGTGCTATGTACAAAATGTATGATATGTCGAAGAGTAAATTATAATTCAATGCGATATTTTTATTTCGTTTATTCTTGGTGATATTTTAATTCTGCATATTAGTTTTGAACTGTTCAAAATGCATCTAATTAATAGCTATATACTTCTAAATATGAACCAAAATTAAAATGTCAAATTTTAAATCATCCCGGTTTTTAGTTGTGAAAATATGGTAGCCCTAACTGCAGGCGAAGAAACTCTTCAATAAATGATTTTTCATTCCAAACTTTATCATATGCACTGTACTGTGGATGTTAAGGGGTTCGCTACAATCCACGTAGGTCTTGGAAAGTATCCCCTGTTGGGAGGCTAATGTGTTCATATTAATGTTTGAGCCTTTGTTGTAAACTGCTGAAATGTCGACATAAGGTACTATGAAACCTATATGCATTAGTCAAAGATATATAGTTATTAGTATCAACTACTTTATTTCTTATACCGTGAACATTTTCTCAAGCGAGGCATTACGGTACTTTACATTCGATTAAATTTAAGGTTTGGAAACTCTGAATCAATTGACAAGCTCCTCAAACTATGAACTTCACATCAACTTGGAAGATTGGGGCGGAAACAAAGGATATGCGAGCTATTCGTAAGTGAAACTAACTAATATCAAAGCAAGCGCAGGGCGGTAGAAAATGCCGTTGAGATCGTAATTTTCATTTAATAAAAGCGAGTTTTATAAAGTAGGAAGTAATAACTATGGTCAGCTGTTTAGTCTGTTCGAATTCTGTTACAGGTACACTTGTATAGTACAATTTTACTTAATGCACTTTTACTGAAATAAAATGACTAGCAAAATAATTCGACTTGTGTCATGGGGCCCAGTATAGTAGTGCTACGCACAGAGCATGGGTGGTACATGGGCATACTCTGCAACAAGTCGGGAAACTGAGGTTCTGCTTTAATATCTTTAATAACTCTGTTTCCCTCTGGTTCCTGCTTATTATACCAAGTTTAAAATACCATAATTCTGCTTCAGATCATTCAAGATCAGCAGCGCTTCTTACAACTACAGACTTGTTCTCGGATCTTACTTAGGAGGTACTGCTGGAGATTCATTTTCTGTTCACAACGGGATGGAATTTTCAACGTATGATCGAGATAATGATCGCTCTCCAAGTTCAAGCTGTGCTGCGAATTACCATGGGGCATGGTGGTATAACGCGTGTCATGAATCGAATTTAAACGGAAAATATTATCCGGCTGGCGTTGTGACATGTAGTGCAATTGTTTGGGAAAGTTGGTACAATGATTGCTCCTCACTGAAGTTCACAGAAATGAGAATTAAATATGTTCACTAGAAAACTACTACTTTTATGGCTTCCTATATTATAACAGAAAGCTGAAATCTAATTTGGGTAAACATACCATGGGAAGACATAACATTAATTTACCATTGCCTGCATTACTAGAACACTGTGTATTTTATAATTCAGCAACTTATCAATGCTAATGTCTGTAGGGGGGACCTTAAATCGTAGACTTATGCCAACTGGCACACAATGTTCTGGCCTGGAAAACAGTAACAAGGTAGATGTGCTACATTATTTTTAAACTGTGGTATGTAGCTCCGCTGGGGATGGCTATATGGATCAGAAGTCATATAGCTAATTCATTGTACTACTAGTGATAGTTCATTCATACTTCCAACTAGTTAGTATATTACTGTTTAGCACTCATTGTAAAAAAGATAAATCAGGTAATGAATTCTACCAGGTAATATTTGTAAAGAACAAATCTTATCACCAGTCAACTTAAAACCAAACATAGCGCGCTAGCAGTCGCACTCAGACCAGGACCAGAAGAAAACGAATGAACAAAAGCAGCACCGAAAATGACCAATAATTCGACACAGACAATCATCAATAAGCTGACACAGAAATATGGTTATTTGAAAAAGTACACAGACCACGCGAGGGTTGCTGCTCTTAAATATCAACGCTTAGTGCGAGTGACTAATTATATCGAGAAAATAGGAACGCGTTATGAAGTGCTTTGTTTTATCGAATGAATTCATAGCAATATGACACAATATGACCAATTTTATCAATTTACTAAGAATATTCAACATAATCACAATTGGTAAGTTAGAAATGTGTGTGTTATGTTAAATGTCTTAACTCTTGCGTATATCTCAATTCTCTTGATGCAATTGCAATTGCTAATTGCAGCTGTGTGGACATGGTTTATTTATTACCCCATGAAACAAGTCAAATTGTTTTCAGTAAAAGTGCATTAAGTAAAATTGTACTATACAAGTGCGCCTGTAACAGAATGCTAACAGACTAAACAGCTGACCATAGTTACATAGGTATTACTTCCTACTTTATTATATATCTACTGTTTCAAATGACCGAGAAGAAAATTTAAGCTAATGCTCAAATAATAGGTGGAAAATACTCAATTGAACGTTGACATTGAAGGTTAAACAAATGTTACTTCATCACAGAAGGGGAATTTTCCTTACTTTTCGTTATGACGTCAATGATCAATTTCTGTGAAGTTTCCAGGCGGCGCTATCAGTCGGTAAACAATTTAATCTTAATTATCAAATAAACATTGCAATAATTGCCACCTACACAGTACAGTGGTTAATTAGCACCAGTGAATCAATACCGTTATCTCCAGAATCCTTGGAATTACTCTATAAATACATTGTACTCTTGGATTAAGCGCATTTCATATCATCATCATAGACCAGTGGTTAGTACGTGACCCACTTATTGAACGAACACGACATGTGACCCAGTTCTTGCTAAACAAATGTCATTGCTTTAACGACCTTTCAGGTTTCACGCAAAGTTTTGTCAAAATTTTACAACGACTGAATGGGCATAATCATAAGCGACTTTAAAAAATACAGTATAAAGGTTTATAAACAGAAAGTCGCACGACACATAGTCTGGTCAAAATAGCTATGTGGCCTGCTGAGAATGTCTTCTTGGCCACGGACCACAGTTTGGGAACCACTGTCAGACATTGTATTATCGTCATCGTTATGATCCTGGATCATCGCAGCAAGAACAGACGCTAATTACCCACAATAGGCGAAGATATTCTTTAATAATTCATATTCCATTTTAAACTTCATCATATGCGCATACCGTAGATGTTTTAATCTCGGAATTTATGAGTGTTCACTACTATCCACGGTTTTCGGTATCCGAGATATTGAAACAATACAGAATATTTTACCACAACAATTCTCATTCCTTCAAGTTACTGATTCACAGGAGTTAGTATTTTACCTTAT
Source organism: Halocynthia roretzi (assembly GCA_013436055.1). Taxonomy (NCBI): domain Eukaryota; kingdom Metazoa; phylum Chordata; class Ascidiacea; order Stolidobranchia; family Pyuridae; genus Halocynthia; species Halocynthia roretzi. Next base: position 53,653 of record QRAM01000344.1, read on the forward strand.
CAATCATTCTCGTTATCTAAACACAATAAATACCAACGTGAGATCATATTTGCTATCTTTACCCCACAATCAGGCATTTAACGTTATCGCAAAGTCAACCTTGACAGTTAGAATGAAGCGATCGGAAAATTACCAATTTCTTGCCAGGGAGAACTTTAGCGGGACATTTCTTAGCTATAAAATACAGCGGCAGCCGCTCATTGTGATCACTTTGGACCAGTCTCTTTTTAATGAAGATATCCGACTAGAAATGTGAATATATTGGACGGAATATCTTCGATTAATTTTTAATAGACTTTTTGAGGGCGATTTGCCGATTATAATATCAGTCATCATAATAAGCGGAAAGTAGGAAGTAAGGAAAGTATTCAGATTATTTGGGGTCAGGGCTGGAATGTTATTTTGCGCAAATGTTCTTTTGAATTTTAATCCATGTTTTGCGATAATCCTAATCATGTGGTTAGTACATGCTATATGGGAGGGAAAGAGAACACGAAATACATCATTGGATTTCAGTGGGAGAGATATGTGATCATATATAACCCGCCCTGGGCTCAAAGAATGGGTATCATGAGGGGTCTGCGTAAAGAGGTTAAAAATAACTGATCCATTTAAAAACAGCATAATAATACCAATATCAAGGAAAGTTAGTGAAAAAGTTGCCAAAATGTCAGTACAAACTGGACAATATGTGCAGCAAACACAGGTTGTGCCGGTTGTGTCAAAAAGGAACAACAAATTGGTTATGATGGTTATGGTAACAGGATTCGTAATTATTATCTCGATGCTCATAGCTCAACTGCTGAAGGTAAGTTAATACTTAAGCCAGCTTACGATGAATTTAATCAATATGTCGCCCAATTACATCAGGTCACAATTTAACGTCATGTGTTTTAATGGTTATCTGACTTCAGATGGCATCTTGAATTACAAATTTAATGAATCCTGAGACGAAGTTAAATTTGTCAGAAATTCGGCGATGACAACATGGTTAAGTGCTAACAGAGGTAAACGATGTCATAACTCTATAATATGTCTAAAGAAATTGATATTTTATGCAGATTCCCAATCATTCCAAGCACCAGGAATGTTAACACTAAACGGTGTATCAATACTTACATATTTACAATTTCAGGCCACCTAATCAATGAGTTAATTATTATTTCTTGCTTTGCAGATAGATCAATTGAAAGCACAGCAAGCAGGTGAGGTTACATTTAATATTGAACAATATATCAGCTTAGCCACGGTATTTTTCATACTGTCGTCATCATGTAATCCTAATCACGTAGTCGTGAAGCTTGGTGTAATACACAGATTTAACTTGTCAACAGCATTAACTGTACACGGGTAAAGTGTATTAGGTCCTTAATTGCATTGGCCTTTAAAAAAAAATATACGGGGCGATGGTGATAATGATCGGTTAATATATGGTAAGTAATAGCGTGTGATTCCCCGTTTGAGGCCAATTTAGTGTTTCAACAACGAGGTAAAATAAAACATGATACATTTCATCATGACGAAACAATAAGAATCCTCCACGTGTATAAGTACATATGAAAAAATCTTTTGACAGAACTATCGGAACTCTGCAATAACATCATGACAGAACTTGACAAAATAGAAGAATCTTCCGAGAATCAATTCAATAACATCATGACAGAACTTGACAAAATAGAAGAATCTTCCGAGAATCAATTCAATAACATCATGACAGAACTTGACAAAATAGAAGAATCTTCCGAGAATCAATTCAATAACATCATGACAGAACTTGACAAAATAGAAGAATCTTCCGAGAATCAATTCAATAACATCATGACAGAACTTGACAAAATAGAAGAATCTTCCGAGAATCAATTCAATAACATCATGACAGAACTTGACAAAATAGAAGAATCTTCCGAGAATCAATTCAATAACATCATGACAGAACTTGACAAAATAGAAGAATCTTCCGAGAATCAATTCAATAACATCATGACAGAACTTGACAAAATAGAAGAATCTTCCGAGAATCAATTCAATAACATCATGACAGAACTTGACAAAATAGAAGAATCTTCCGAGAATCAATTCAATAACATCATGACAGAACTTGACAAAATAGAAGACCTTTACAAGGTTATTCAACGTCGTATGGATGGGAGCGTTGACTTTTATCGGGGCTGGTCTGATTACGTCAACGGGTTTGGGGATCCGGACGGGGAATTCTGGATAGGTAGGTCATTGGTACAACATTAGTATGGTTTCCTCAATCAAGTACTCAGGCAATGGCATTTTATGCAAAGTAATTTTTTGGCGAAATAGGGGAAAATAGTCTTTAGTAAATGATTTTCCATTGCAAACTTTACCATATGCACGTACTGTATATTTTAGTGGGTTCGCTACTATCTATGTACGTCTTCGAAAGTATCCCTCAATATTTTCTCAAGCGAGGCATTACGGTACATTATATTGAATTTCATTTAAGGTTTGGAAACTCTACATCAATTGACAAGCTCTGCAGACTATGAACTTCGCGTCGACTTGGAAGATTGGAACGGAAACAAAGCATACGCGAGATATTCGTAAGTGAAACTAACTTCGACTCGCACTATAGTGGTGTTTACGTAGAGTCCACAACTCAGTTAAGATTTAGGTTTTGCACTAGTTTTAATAATTACTTTTCGAAGTCAGAAAAAATACAATTTATGTAGATGTAGTACTTTTTTGCGACCCCTAAAACTCGTCGCGCGACCCCCAGTTTGGGAAGCCCTAGGTTAAAGCAAGCGCAATACCGATGGCAAATGCCGCTGAGAATGTGATTTCCTTTTTATAAAAGCGAGTTTTATCTACTATTGGTTCTGATTGGTTATTACCATCATCAGTTGGCTATAAAATTATACTCCCTATATAAGTATTAGGCTTGCCCTTGGGTTCCTTGTCACTATACAGAGGTAAAAATTCCATAATTCTGCTTCAGATCATTCAAGATTGACAGCGCGTCTTCAAACTACAAACTTATTTTTGGATCTTACTTAGGAGGTACTGTTGAAGATTCACTTTCTTTTCACAACGGAATGGAATTCTCAACATATGATCGAGATAATGATCCCTACTCACGTAACTGTGCTGAAGATTACCATGGAGCATGGTGGTATAAAGATTGTCATCGAGTGAATTTAAATGGAGAATACTATTGGAGTGGGGTTCTGACATGTACAGCAATTGTTTGGAACAGTTGGTACAAGGAATGCGTTGCACTGAAGTCCGCAGAAATGAGAATTAAAGTCTAAAGTTTATTCTAGGTTTGATCCCGCGGACAAAAATAACATTAATTTGCCATTGCCTGCAATAACATTATGTATCAGATAATTCTGTAGCTATATCAATGCTAATGTCTGTAGGGGGAGTGGGTCCCTTAAATCGTAGACTTTTGACAAAGGGAACACTTTGTTCTCGCCTGGAAAACACTTACAAGGTAGATGTGCTACATTTTTTTTATAAACTGTGGCATGTAACTCCGCTGGGGATGACTATATGGATCGTATCTAATTCAACGTACTACTGCTGTTCATTCATACTAGCTAGCTAGCTAGTTAGTACATTACTGAAAAGTTAAACTGTTACTTGTTCGGTTTTATTGAGGATAAATAATCCTTCAATCTCTTAAACCTCAGAACGGAAATTGAAAGATGTTATTTATATATAGCCAAACACCATAGTATAAGCGATTTCAACCTTACCGATCACTCGTTGACTTGCGGGGGCCAATCGATATTAACCGCGGCAACGTCAAGAGAAATAATATCGGTTTCAGCCCCAATAATTGACCCCAAATAGGGCGTAGTACGTCCGAAATCCCCATGCACAAATTCTTTAACATATGTTCCCGCCTGCGTGGTCATAGATAGTTTGAAAAGCAGCAAATTATCGAACGAAAAAGAAAAACTTAAATCCAAGTCTTTGATAGTTTCCTTACAATTTTCTGCAATCTCGGAGGACATGGAATGAATGATACGGTTCCGTATCGCTAAATTCCGTCGGTGTAAAACTCTCAGTGGTGTATTTTGATCAATGACATGGTCTTTCATGTTAGAAAGACCAATTATTTTTTGTTTAATTTCATTGATAGTTTTCATGTGGTCACCATTTTCGGTCACGAGTTTCTCGTGAGGAATCCTAACGCAACACAAAGCGGAATATGTTTTTGTTTTTTCCTCTTCTCCCTCTTTGAGGAGTTTAATGTCTTCTTTTTGGATGACCTTCGTCATGAAATAAAAAGTTTACAAGATGTCCTCCAGTTATTTCTGCTTGTGTGAATTTCTGATTATTTTTACTGTCAACTGCAAATTTTCATGGTATATTTTTTGAAGTAATTTAATAAATCGGTTTTACCTGCAAATCTCTGATGCTTATTTTCTTCGTACCTTCGTTTATCTGTTTTTCAATCTTCCTTATGTTTTCAACGAGGGATAAATGATTTCTGTGAATGACAAACGTAATATAAATGCAATGAAGAACAAATTAAGGTGCTGATTAATTGTCTATAAAATTCTACTCCCTACAAAGGTTCGAGTGCCTCGGAGTGATTTACTTATTTCAATACAGTAGTGCCTCGTACTTATTCCGTTCTACGAAGGACGTTGAATTGTCCGAGGTACGTATCAACTTTACCTTTAGAAATTATGCTAAGTGAATTTTCCGTTCCCTAATTGGTAAGACGGTGAGATGAGTTTTACCTTGGATTTTTAAGTTCAATAATGAACGGACGGCCAGTTCCCAACATTCTCACGTCGACGTCTTCTCGCCCGGATGATGAAAAATTACATGAATCTGAGTGACAGCTCTGCATTATAAGTTCAGTAATATATTCCTGAATAGAGAAGAAAATATAGTTATGGTTATGGTATGTTGATAGTATTGGGCTCTTAATTATTTTATATCATTTCCACATAGTAGAATCACACCAAATCTAGATACCAAAAGTCTGAGATTGAAACCCACAATAATTCAGTGCCGGAGAGCCAATTTTGTTAGTGCGAAAACAGTTATCTTCTAACCTGTCAAATAAAAGAATTTCCGCTTCCATCGGGTCACCGGGATACCATTTATGACTAATTGAGAGCTCCTATAGTTACTCATATATCATATATTCCATTGAAGAGTACAAAAAGCTAACAGGGTCTATAAGTAGTCCTGGGACTTGGGGGAGTCGAGGTGAGGCCCTGTGGATCTATGACGGTTTCTCTCGAAGGTCCCGGCTCTAGTACAACTACCTTTAGTAAAAGTAATACCTGAACGGACATTTCCGCAATCCTTTCCCCATTCAGTATCCACGGTGTTTGCGGAAGTTTTCTTGAATATTTGTTGTATCTGCAAAATAAGATCTAATCATAAAAAATATCACCTCAAAGAGGAAGTTCGTTCATCTGTGTCTTATAGGAAAGGATTGGCTTTAAACATACGATTAGTATTAGACTTTTTCGATCTAAATTAGGTGTCGTGACTTGGGGTACCCAGACGCAAATCGCAACGCAGTTATTTTCTAAAAAATTGATGCCCCAGAGCCCACACACACAAGTAGACAAATTCTTTGCAGTTTCCCTGTATTATGGAATCAACAATTTAAATATAATAATTATAATTCTTTTCCGTTGTACCAATTCCATTATAAGCTTATGTGGGATTTTCGACGGGAAAATAATTACTGCTTTGCTCATCTACTTTCAATTTGCGTTGTTACCTTCCAGCTAGATATATGGGAATATGCATCATCTTGATATCATCAACCGTCACTCCACCGCGATGATAATATTTATCATCAAGAAGTTCATCCAGTCCTTTTTCTCCCATCGCAGCTAGAGCTTCGGTGATTGCTGCGGTTGTGAAAATTGTCAAATCATTCCTCGGACGCTTCCTAATTGATAAAAACCAAAAAAAATTTTAAATTTCTATCTACATTGGTCATCTGGCAGACGTCTCCTATGTTCGCCAGGCTGCGGGTGTTTAAAGATTGCTAAAACTGGTCTAGGGAACATGGTAATTGATGCTATCAGGCAGTTACTCTTACCTTGTTTGAACACTGAGTTGATGTTTGGCTTTTGCAAAACACCGCGGATAAGTTTCTTCAATTTTTGGTAACAGTTCATTCTCGGTTAGCTTGTGCTTATATATCAGAGTGATCTCTAACTCGCTGTCATTCACAACGGCAGTCGCTTGAAGACTTTTTTCTAATTTTGGTTCCATGAAAATCTAAATGTAATTGTTCATTTCTCAAGAGATATTTACCAAATAAATATTATTTGTAGTTCAATCATCTCAGTAAGATAAATCAGTCTAGTTCCCAGCTCTTTTTGCCTCTGAGGTTTCAAAAACCTCTGGAAATTTATCCCACTAATATTATATTGACCCCGTTTAGCGCTGATTCACTTAACGCTGTTCACGTGACTCCCGAACGTTAAGCATGATATTGCTGTATCATCCCACATGCATAATTTACATTGATGGACTATCTTTACAATTTACCTTAACTATATCTTTGACCTCTAACCGTTTCCCTCGACCTTGATGCTCTTGTAATAATGTCTCGTGTTCGTTTAACACAGCTCTGTCGAATAATAGAAGCTGCACAGGCTGCGAAATCATGAGTTTAAATGTCTTGAATATGTAGCTCTCATCTGAAATTGCCTTTAAGACAGCATCAGTCCATTCCATGAGAAATTCATCCTGCAACATCCCTGGAAAAGATTTCAATCAAATATTTGAGAAAGAGAAAATTAAACTGAAGATTATGGAAGATATGCCCTCGTATATTGTCTGGAAATATTGATAATATGCAAAATCCCATTCACCTTCCGACTTCTGAGCAAATCTTTAAAATGATATTCACGAAATTTTGTAATAGTACCTAAACACGACTGGCATGACTTTATCTTGTCATCTTCATCTAACTTCTCTTTCCCAGCATCCTCCTGCTCCTCATCTGACGAAAAAATGATCTTCGTTAAACTCGGCCAACGAGATCCCAGTTCTTTTCGAATTTCATCTTCCGACTTTCTCATCAGATCATTTTGATAAGAATTTAAATATCTTAGTACACATCTTGGGCATATCTTAGACATAAGCATTAGAGAACTGTAAAAAAAACAATATTTTATTAGTATCAATTTCTACGACTCAAATGAAAATATTATATAATATTTATATACTAATATTTCATTTATTACATGCATGTAAAGCTTCATACATGAAACATATACTGGACCTCTCTCTCAATTTACGAGGTTCAGAGATTACGAGTATTTTGCTCCTCAATCTCATTTCGTAAGCATCAAATAACAAATGGATTTCAACCCATGCCCAGAAGTATTTCAATACCGTAATTGACCAAGCATAAACTAAGTGAAATATTTAGTTAATGAATAGCCGCTTCCCAGTAACAATAAGCTTCGATGATTTCAATTTAAGAGCGAATCTCATGGAGGGATCTCACTAGTAAAGGGAGGAAGAGGTGTGGTGGATAAACTGAACAGATCAGAATACTGTTCAATCAGAAAGTTTGGATTTCATGCTAGCAGAAGTTTCACAGCACAATAGAGATAGCAAAAAAACATTGTTTGTTCACAATTAGCAATAGTAGTCATTTCGATATCTACACAAAAAAATTCTGAATACAAAATACATAAAAAAGTGAATGCACAAATGCAAGTGTACGATGTTGAAGCCCTAAGTTCATTTCTAGTTCACCATCACAAGGGAATATTGTTCTATCAGTTTATTGCAATTTTTCAAGAAACTTTTTTTCTTTCCTTCAATTGATTCTCCAATTTGATATCAGTTTTCTTTGGACTCTGTAGAATGGCCATCCCAGCCACAATAAATGAGGCACCCACCCACCACATCACACCTAATGTTTCCCCAAACAGCAAAGTCCCAAATAAAGCAGAAACAATAATATTTGTTCCTGTGTTAAGGACTACGGCCTCCCCGGAGCTCAACCCTTGCATTGATTCGACAAAAATGGTCCACATGACGGCATTGCAAACCAATGTCATGAGCAAGAGAAGGCCTCTGATGATTGTCGTGGCGACAGAGGTCATGAACTGTTCTTCCTCGGACAATGCGAATTCCACATCACTGTCGCTTAGCTTGGAGAGAAGTATCGTCACTCGAAAGCAGAATGCCGCGACTTCTTTGCCACTCATGCCGAGCTTACCAAGCACAGATGCCATCGCGCCCAGGAACCCGGCACATACTGCCAACCCTTTGCTTCTCATGCTAAGGATCTCGAGTGTTAATCTCAACTAATATTATTGAATATTGAACAGTGCACTAAATAATAAAAAACAAATGAGATAATAACGTGACATTAGACAAAGACTTGGTAAAATGGCTGATAACAGAAGATTTATACAATATAGTTGAAGTACAGGTATCGGACCAATTATCCGGAAGGAACAGAATACCAGAGTTTTTCGCTATTTTCATAGTTAATTTCCAACAACCGTTCTTACAAGCCTGTTGTAGAATTGATTATTTACGTATTTAAATGCCTTGGTACCGGAAAATCAGAAATCCAGAAATCCAGAAATTCAGAATTCCTCAGGCCCAAAGGAGTCCGGATAATTGATCAGGTACTTGTATATTAACTTATAAAGTCACATACAAAATGCATTCGAATTTTGCGCCTAGAGGCAGTATTGTCACTTTCACCAATGAAAAAGTATGAATGAAAAAGTCATTGCAACATTTTCCTACTTTGATTTTTTGATTGTACCAATTGCAGAAATAACCGTTGTCTTAGCGCTCACCGACGACTGAGACACAGACAGTATCCCAGATGATTTATCGGGGACCTTTTTTGACGCCTGTTGGTCCCATTTAGTCTTTTTTTCATGTGAATCGCTACCCCCACTCGGATTCGAAGTCGAAGGTATTTTCGCGGTCCCGGTTAAGAATTCGACCTTTGTCTTTTTTTCTTTCTCTTTCTTCGCCATGTCCTCTCGTTGCGCTCGGGCGAGTTCATCGTATGCTGGGGCTTTTCTCCAAGACTTAGGGTTGTAATCTTCCGAGGGAAAATTGGTCCCGAATTCTTCGATGCCCAGATAGAGGATTAATTTCTCGTAAATGCTTGGGTTCCTGAAATCTTTTCTTTTCTGAATTGTTTTATTCATGTCTGCACCGTGTTTCACTTTACGTTCCATTAACCTCGATATTTTTTCTTGAAGTTCGGCGGAACATCGTCCTTCTGGTTCCGGCGGTATCTCGACCTCGTCAACGGAAACCGAACGTAATTTTTTAGCGAGCTCTGTTGCGTTTTCAGAACTTTTTCTTTTCGATCTACGTTTGGCTTGTATTTTTAACGCGCTGCCTAGATCAGTAATGCTGTCATCTGCTTCCGTACCTAGAAGAATAGAATACATAATATTTAGTTTCCTGAGATAAAACTAACTCGCCGCAGTTCAAGTTTCAGCAATTGATTGAAGCATTCAACAATCAAACAAGGATTCATTTATTTACGAAGCAATCGAGGAAGATCAATATTTTTCAACTTGCTCATAATAATAATCGTGTTATGGTATCGTGTCATTGCTATATTGAGTTCTTAGGAAATTCTTAATTTCTGATATCTTCTCCAATAGTTTAATAAAGGGATCTTTAAATTACAACCCACATGAAATAATTGCTATATAAATGAAAGTGAATATGTGTAGATTTGCAATTTTTTTAATGTCTGAATGAACGCTATATTCATAATATAAACAAGACAGGTGTGGGGTCAGAGCCAAGGAGTCGGATACTTTGGCAGGATGATGTACGTGATTCCTTATAAAGTTTGTTCATTGATTTTTTAAATCAGGGTGGTGGAGTCCCAACCTTAAAATTTCCTGGAGTCAGCATTTTTTAAATCCGACTCGATATCCCTGCATAATACAAACACTAATACTTCGTTGAAGGCCTCACTACTGCTATTGGATTATACCGGTGTGTCACGCTCTGCGAACCGTGACCGTCATGTGATGACGTCATATAAATACAGAAAAATCATTACTAAAACTAAAGAATATATTTGACCAAAATTTAAATTAAACGTAATATTTTGCAATGGAATAAATGTTAAATAGTTTTCTGATTTTCTGGACTTAGCGCAGAAAAAAAGACAGCCCTTGAATGAAACACTCCACCCCCCTCGACTGTCGATACTTGAATTTAAATTAAACGTGATATCACCTCCTCGACCCTAGACATCCCTCGTGATATAACCCCAACATACACTGCAGTATAGCTAAAAGTTTCTTTGGGGATTTAAGGGTTAGTTAAGCATATCAAATCCCTAAAAATTACTGATGCGAGTTAAGTCTTAACATATTTCGATGCTTGGAGGGTAAAACACGTATTTCACCATGACGTAATTTTACGCGATGATGATTGGATAGAAATATATCACGTGCGTATATCATATATTGCGAAATATTAGAAGGCGACATATTATATTCTTTGTTACATGTGTACTTTTACCGCTGAAATAACCAGTGCTTATTGAGACGGTCTGCAAGTGAAATTGGATCTCCTTACTGGGGTATAAACTTACCCAAGAATTTAATAATGGGCGTTGAAAGACGTTAAATCAACGTATTTAGGAGGTTTGTGGGTCTTTATGGGTTATTAGAAAATTACGTTATTGAACTGAACACAACTGAATATATGTAGATAAGACATTTAACATCTTTTTTTATTCAATAGATACAATCCTTCTTTAAGTAATTTTAAGCCTGTTATTACGACATCTTATATAAAGATTTGATTTGAACATGGCCGACGAAAAGATGGAAAATATAATGAATAAAATAGATATCTATGTGGAGACCACCAATGTTGATTCAGCAATTATGCCTGGATATATTTATAAGATACTAGGCAAGCACAACAGAGAGAATGGAGCTGAATACATAGATATCGGAATTTTCATATACCGGAAAAAATTTATGGCTTCTAACAAAGAGGTATATGTTGACGAGATATATGTCGGATACATCATATCAAATGGAGAGTCGCAAATTATCTACATCAAGTGCATTAGCTACGGGTCAGCTGGTACGGGAATGCGAGACGGTCACAATAATGCCGTTTTCGAAAGTGAAGATGATAGATTCATAGAAAAAAGAATATTAAAGTTCGATAATAATGCTGCAAATATGTTGGTAAATGAACAAGAAGTATATGACGTCAACATCATCGATATAGGTGCACTGCAGAGACGGTATGATGAGCATTCAAATTCTAAAGATATCTATCGGATCCGGTCATATACGAAAGGCAGAGTCCTGGTTATCAATAATGAATTTAAAGACACTGATTCGGAGAGGCTTGGATCGCAGAAAGATGTAGAAAATTTGCAAAAATTATGGGGCCAACTGGATTGTGATGTCATAACGAAGAAGAATCTTTCAGCGACTGAAATTGTTAGTGAAGTCGAGAAATTTATCAGAGAGACGACGAAATATGTAGATTTCTGTGTGATGTTTGTTATGTCCCATGGACGGAACGGCGGAATACTTGGAAATGACAGAAAATATATTCTTGTAAAGAAACTGATCGATTGTTTCCGACCTATGAAATGTCATCATTTAGATGGAAAACCAAAGCTTTTGTTTTTCCAAGCATGTAGAGGAAAACGAGAGTTACATCATGTAAAATCTATTGACGATCGTGCTGAGAAAAACCTAGGGACGACCTATAAGGCAAATTCTAATATGATGCTGGCATTCTCAACATCTTCAGGATATCGATCATGCCGGAGTAAGAAAAAAGGAAGTTGGTTCATTGATGCTATAGCGCAAGAGTTCAGCGAACTCGCCTCTAAATGCCATGTTGAAGAAATAATGCAGCAGGTCAAGCAGAATGTTTTAGCGCGAAAGAAATACAATAAATTAAAGGGAAGACGTAATGGGCCCAAATGTGAAATTGTCTCAGGACTTGGAAAACGTCTGTTCTTCTATCCTGGTTGCATCGTAAAACAAAATCAAAATCGATAAATTATCTATTATAATTGATTATAATCAATGATAGAGGTGTTCGTTAATTCTGTTGGAATGAAATTACTTGTGTTTTTGAAACTACAGTGTGTTTTTTATTTGTAACTAAAATTTCATTGTAAAAAAGTGTAATCTGTAGTGTATCACAATTTTGTTATTGTGAGATTTGATTGATTAATATAGTTAATAAATGATTGTGTGAGATATCACTTGTACCTTAACGATTGTAGGTCTACACATACGAGGATGTGCGTTGCGGGAATCAAAAGAACTGTTAAAAACCACGCAAGCTAGTTGTCAGAAATATTTTTGTCTGGAAAAATGACATTACATGGTAATTAAATAACATCGCCATTTCACAACAGATTATTATCAAATTGAGTACAGAGGTTCTGATGCATCCTAGAATATTGCATAGATTATAAAAACTCGGGGTTTCCCAGAGCCTGGAGGCTGAAACAAATATCTGCTAAAAGAATAGTCGACCAGGGATGATGTTATGCTTATGGCTTATGTTTTTTTTTCATCATTTCGTGCGGCTTACAATCAGGGGCGGCTTACGTTATTTTTTAACAAAATTTTGCGCGGTGTATAATCAAAGGGCGGTAAATGAATAGAGTTACAAAATACCGGTTCCAGAGTAAAGCTTCTAGAATCGTCCAATATCTATCCCTACTTTATCAATACCTTCATGATCTTCTTCATCTAAATCACTGTCGTTGTGGATAATCAAGAGGTCTTCAACATCCTTGATAGAATCCTTGGCATCCTGGTCATCTCGATCGCTTTGAACATCCCCATCTTCTTCATCCATCACTTCATCATCTTCTTTCTCTTTTTTCAGATGCTCTTCATCAGAATCAACTATCTTTCCTGCCTCCTCATCGTCAGAGATGTCATAAGATGCGAGGGCACTTAATCCAGACATTATCTGCTATCAGTTATATCTTATCTTATCAGTTATATCTTCTGATTGTAAAAGAATGAAATGAGGTAATGTTGGCCAAGATTGTATATTGTTAACTACATTATTCGTAGTTGCAAGCCAAAAATTTCAAATTCAAAAAATAAAAGTAAATAAATAAAGTTTTAGAACGGCGCTGTCTGCATTCCTTGCAGCATGTTAACTGTGATAATTAAGGCAAAGCGTACTTCACTTCATTATCATAGATAGGGCCATCAAAGTCAGGGCCCACTGGTTCTCAACCGGAGACACTCGGCTGTCTAAAGGAGGAATTCAAAATTCCTGGGAGGAAATTTGCCCAAGGGGGGAATTCGGAAAATAGTTTCTAAGTGTTTTTTTCTGTTTACGCAAGATCTGATGTTATCAGCGCTACATGATAGTTTTCTAGAATCTAGATTTACCTACTAGCTTCGAGTTGTAATGACAAATGACTATTAGTTTCTCAGCACGAGGCTCAGGGTTCTCATTAAAGTTGTATAAAATTTGTAAATATGTGGTTGATTTTTTATTCTTTTGTTTTCTGTAATGATCAAGCATCTGGGGGAGGGGGAGGGGGGCGTTGGGTACCTCTGTCATATACATTGTACAGTAAAACTAATATTAGCAGTAAGGGCAAACAAGCTAATGACCACCCACCATAGAGAAGATATTGATTAATAAATAATTTTTTATTTCAAACCTAACTAAGTATTGAACGTCGGCTGATGACATAATTAACACAGTGTGGAATAGCCCCACCCTGTTTCCCGAACGAACCCCTTCACAAAAGAAAACCGACTATTTTTGCAAAACGTTCGATAAATTCGTGCTCATGACCCGTGTCGCTATCGGTGAAACGCGGAGGGCAAAGGTTGAGTATGCTATTTTCAAATTAAAAACAAAAATATTTACAAACGATGGGAATACAATTAATTTCCGAAAGTTCCAAAATATACTGATTTTTTTTCGTCAATATTATTGCACAAGGTTTCCTAGATTGTTTTTGTTGACCGATTCTATAAACCGCATAGTCAGTTAAAAATTCCTTTGCTAAAATATCATTTGATATTAGGCCGCGTATTTCAAGACGATTAAGGTTTTTAGCAAGAGTTTGATACTGTTGCTGGCAGTTAAAACGTACTGATGGATGTTGGAGAAGCTACCAAGGGTGAATCAAAACCTTCCAACTCGAATTACAACAATTTTCTGTCGAAAGAAGATGTCAATATATCTATAGGGGTATCTTCAAGTGGTAATGTCTTATCTAAAGAGGTAATACGCTGATAAGATTAGAATTAGATCTGTGCAAATCATAAAAACTTTCAAACAACTTCTGATACACAGCTTTGTGCCTCTCTTTTACTACTTGAGGTGACTTCTTTTTCCAAGCGATTGCAATTTGATAGCCTAGTGACTTTTCAAAAAAAATGCTGCATCATTTAGTGAAAATAAAACCTAGCCTTTGTGGTGCCTATTCATTATCTTCAATGCTCAAAATGATTATCATTTAAAAAGGTATTCAGTGTGGTTGAAACCACAAATTCTCCGGTACAGTATCGCTCACAGGATGATATCGATGAAGAGGAGAAGGAAGCCTGGATGAAGAGTTTAGAGGAGGAGCAAATGAAATGGGATGCACTTGAATCTGTTCAATATTCTGGTAATCACTTGGATCTTACCATATTATGTACTAAGCAGTATAAGCAAAGGCTGAGGGAACTAAGAAGAAGAAGGAATCTCTATAATGACTCGGGCAGGCTAAGAGTGTTATCCATTCGGATGCACGGAAAGGGGCGTAATTTGCTCTAGGCAAATTTTTTCATGTATCAATTTAATCTGGATTTGTTTGTTTGACAGCGAGTGGTCATCTCAAAGTGACCGCGTTGATCTCGTTCAGCGAAGTCTTGCAACATTTTCAAATGAAACAATTCGACACAGCCGATATAAAACCAACAATACCAAGGACTGGACTCTCAGCTTTCATCCATTTCTTGTTTGGTCCACCAAGACTTCATCATTCGTTGATTGAAGAACGGGATTTGATATTCTGCATTGCACAAAGTATGTTAAATAAACGATTACATGTGGAACCTCCTTAATCTGGCTATTATATACTATACTGTTAGTTTGATATCTTTTGAAATTGTATCTTACAACTTGTGGTGCCTATAAAAATGATAGTATCTGTATCCTAAATCCCGCTGGACCATCATACCAAATACAGGTGTACAAACAATGTAATGTACAGCATATTTTAAGGTTGTATTCTATTATATGTCTCACAGGATGGGGGCATTTCAAATTTAGTTGAATACATGTATTTTAATGATATATAAGTAGTACAATGAGTGACACTATATTAACAATTATATTTTAATATTTGTGGTGACTGAAAATTTGTAATCTCATCAGGGTATACATTAATTGTTAATTATTATTAATAGAATTCACATCATACTAAACATAATGGATGTTGGATATATACTCATCATTCCATGTATAAAATACATATCTGTAATTTATTTCTACTTACAGGTGCACTGGGGTTCATTAACTTTTAATATATTAAAATGCTTTTTAGTTATCCAACCAGTGGTGTGCACTTTCTTTTCATTGTGCAAAATTTATTCTGATTTACAAATATTTATCAAATTTGTTGTAACCACAAACAGTAAATGACAATTTTGAATATAGTACTATGCAGTAGCTGTAGCTAGATAAACTACTAAATTCAAGATGAATATTTGAAGATGTCCCATACTGAGGGCATTGATGAATCCTAATTTTATTCCCTAAATAAATCAGACAACTTAAAATTCTGGTTAACCAGAACTGATTTATTTGAATCCCTGCAAAACAATTAGTAAGTCTAGGGAATTGCCTAGGTCCCCTTCAGCTTTTATTGTATTTATATATGCTTTGGGTATAGATCGAGCATTATTCAAGACAGCGCCTTTGCAAATATTATTTATTGTTTGTGATAATAGAAAATGTTTAATCCCTATCTGTCAAAAATATCAAGATTTAATATTGCCCTCATTATTGGACATCTTCAAAAATTCATCTTGAATTTAGTAGTTTTTATAATTACTGATGTCTTTTGTTGAACTATGTTCACAATTATCATTTACTGTTTGTGGTTACAAAGATTTTTTAATCTCAAGGTGTTATACAAGTGAGCTTTCAACAGACGTTCATTCATAATAATCATGACATGATAATATGTATCAAATATTCTCTTATCACAGCTCAACTCAATGACCAGGAGGAAATTCATAGAAGAATTCTTCAAACAATCTACAAGAAACTAAATGGAACAAAACTGGATTGCCCAAGACGTGGATCTCACTGGCAGAGTATTGGATTCAAGGTTGAGATACCGTACTTTACGCACCATATAAATTTTGTAGATAATTTTAACAAAGCATTTTTATAAAAACATTATACGAAAACTGAAACAGTGTGCGAATAAAGATGATCATACACATGCGATAGAACTAGCAAAAAAAGGGAGTAAATCACAGTTCGGTTTTAATTCACGTCAGCGTTTCGCAGATACTTTACACATTGTAGGGCGCATTATTGAGATAAAAATGATCGCATTGTTTTTTCAAAATTGACCTGTTTATCATTTATTTTTATTCCAGGAGATGATCCAGGAACTGATCTTCGTGGCGTTGGGTTCCTTGGTCTCATGCATCTTTTGCATGGTATAACTGATCCCAATGTAAGAATATATAATGCGTTGAATCATGATGGTACAAATGCAGATCCATAGTATAAGGAAGTCTGTTACTGGGTCTATCATATTCATTCCTCGCAAATCGTTATATTTATTACCTCAATACAAATAACAGACTAAAAAATGTAGTCTGTATATATGCCAAATTCAGTAAAAGATATTATGATGCTGCTATTGTTGAACTACCATGTGTTAGTCAACATTCTGCTATTCAAGAACAAATTTTCCTCCTACATTATGTCCTAGAAGCCGTATCAATTTGTGCATTCTCAATACCAGGTCACCACGTTATTTACCGAATTTTATCGCCTGTCTTTGGATGACGAACAAAACTATCCATTTTCTATCGTTTCAATCAATGTAACGCGAATCGCTTTGCAAGTTTTAAGAGAAGAAAAATTGTCAAGGTTGGTGGATTGATTTTAATGTACTGCCCAGTGATGTAATGCTTAAAAGGAAATTAGGGAACTCATGATTGCCTGCATGTCTAAACATCGATGACTCATCTTCAAGATAACTTTACCATAATATTAACTCAAAATACATGTCAAATTGAACTGATTTCTTTCTGAGGTCATTCTGACTAATTTGACTAATCAGTGAATGAATAGTCATAGATCGAATAGTCAGATTTTAATCAAAGAATTTCCTTCTTATATTTAGGTGTTAATGTTGAAAATTTCTTCCTAAGATATTTAATTGTAATAATATTTTAAAAAGTGAGTGCACGCCGTTAACACAGCACACAACTGGTGCTGTTAATGTAAACAAGCGCATTATTCATTACATATTTCTTTCCAGAGACTGTAACAAAAGAAAACAAGTGATCGCAGTGTTGAATGATTTCTACATTGCTGTTTTTTATCATTTTTATCACATTTGGAAAACGCAGTTCAAAACGATGAAGGATTCTGGGCATGTAATGCAAGGTAAGCAGAGTCTTCCTATTGCACGGTTGCCAGATTGGTGTTTTTGTTACCTAATTTCAAAAATTTGGCCCATTTTGAGATCAGTTGACACCAGGAATTCATTTGGTGGCATATGTCCACATATAATATATATTGCAAGTTATGCAACAACCCTTTGAGCCGTGCAAATGATTGTATTCCTCACAAGACCATGGCATATTTGACTATATCAATATTCACATGACAATGAGCCTATAAGCTTATGTCTTTGAGACAGAATACTGTGACTAAGAATCCAAAATTATTAATTACAAGTTCCTAAATATTACTATTACATTAATAGGAAACATTTTCTTCGATTGACAGCTGAATATCCATAATATCATTTCTAGGGCACTGCCGCTTTCAAAATGTTAAAGTGTTCTTTAGTTCAATGTGTATGTGTTAATATCAAGGCCAGTAACAACAAGACTTATTCTACTATGTTATAAATGAAGTGATGTACACTTTCTTTNTACTGCCCAGTGATGTAATGCTTAAAAGGAAATTAGGGAACTCATGATTGCCTGCATGTCTAAACATCGATGACTCATCTTCAAGATAACTTTACCATAATATTAACTCAAAATACATGTCAAATTGAACTGATTTCTTTCTGAGGTCATTCTGACTAATTTGACTAATCAGTGAATGAATAGTCATAGATCGAATAGTCAGATTTTAATCAAAGAATTTCCTTCTTATATTTAGGTGTTAATGTTGAAAATTTCTTCCTAAGATATTTAATTGTAATAATATTTTAAAAAGTGAGTGCACGCCGTTAACACAGCACACAACTGGTGCTGTTAATGTAAACAAGCGCATTATTCATTACATATTTCTTTCCAGAGACTGTAACAAAAGAAAACAAGTGATCGCAGTGTTGAATGATTTCTACATTGCTGTTTTTTATCATTTTTATCACATTTGGAAAACGCAGTTCAAAACGATGAAGGATTCTGGGCATGTAATGCAAGGTAAGCAGAGTCTTCCTATTGCACGGTTGCCAGGTTGTTGTTTTTGCTACCGAATTTCAAAAATTTGGAGAAATTATTAATTACAAGTTCCTAAATATTACTATTATATTAATAGGAAACATTTTCTTCGATTGACAGCTGAATATCCATAATATAATTTCTAGGGCACTGCCGCTTTCAAAATGTTAAAGTGTTCTTTAGTTCAATGTGTATGTGTTAATATCAAGGCCAGTAACAACAAGACTTATTCTACTATGTTATAAATGAAGTGATGTACACTTTCTTTTCATTGCATATAACCTACTCCAGTTTATCATGGTTTACCGACACTCAAAAACACTTAACATAACTCAATCTTGCTCAAGACTTAGAAAAACAAGCACGAAAGAAACCACGAGCGCTACTTCAAGATCTCGAGAACGTTCTGAAGGAGCGAAAAACGAAATCGAAAAATCAAATCCCGACCGTGTCTGCCGAAAAGCAGACGCCAATTTATCTTAGAAGGACGGTTTCTGGTACTTCATCTGCGAGCAGTATATCTGAATCGAAAAATATAAGCGACCACTCCATGCAGATTGGCACAGAGTCTCCTACCAGTAAGACTATGTACTATACTGATGCTTGTGATGTGATGTAATGTAATGTACCTATGCCAGGCACTGAAAGTTGTGACATGTCCAAATAACTCTAATATCAACTCGAAATTAAAAGTCACGATTGTTAATCTATCAAGCAACAAACACCTAGAATCCAGGTCCTAGATTAAAACTTCCCAAGTGTAGTGGTAAATGTTTACCGAGATTATACAGCAATACCTAGCTTCTGACGATCATTATCTGTTCCTGAAAACAGCGTGCTAAGCGAATCAGCACCTAATTGGGTGATTATAACATTGTTGTATATGAGATAAGTTCTTCAAGTTTAGGTTTCTTGGTGATATAAGCATATACTTTCTTCCTGACATGATGGATAAATTAACTCTATAAATGTATATGGAAAGTTAACTGAGCACATGCACTCCACATAAATTACTGAAGATAACTAAAACTGAATGTATCAAATAAGTCATTAGAACTCTCGGGTTGGTTCTCTTGTTTGATATTGACTCACAACTAATAATATTTCTAGTTTTGGGACTTGAGTTTATGATAAACGCTGTATTAAAACAGGCTTAAAGAGGTATTAGTATAATTAGTTTCGAATATTATGATGGCTACATATTATTTCCTCTATAACAGGATTCAGAGCCCAAAAGAAGACAGAAAATCTTCCCGACTTCACAGATATCCGTGACGCTGAGACACAGAGAAGTAAACAAACCACGGATCTTTAGCTAGTATGGCCTCACTTCTTACTGGAGAATAGTAGTTGTACAGCAGCCTAGTATTTAGTGAAAAAATGTTGAAAAATGTCATTTGTTGAAAAAATGAACACTGTTTATACAGGTTAAGAATCATTTATCCAAAATCTGATTACACTATCAATGTAAAGTAATACATCCTTATATTGTATATATCAACCAAACACTGATACAGTTAGTTGGACTGGTAACTAACTACAATATTTTAAATCAACCTTATTGATATTGCACACACGTTTTATAAATTACTGTACTGATTTTATTTGATTGCTGCTGCACCAGTTCTGTGAATGTTAGCACACAAGTGTTATTGCCTTTTCAATCCCTTTATTAATAATTACTGCACACCATTTAGACCAGTGGTTCCCAACCTTTTTTTGTCGTGTCCAACTTGAGATATAGTACTTATTCTTATATTTTTATTATTTGGAGATATAGTATATGTAAATTGCCAAAAAACTTCTCTCAACGGTCATTAAATCTTTTAATTATCAAACTATATAACTTTTGCAAAGAGGTTACAAGAAAATCACAACAAGTAGCCTAAGTTTTAACTTGAAAGAATAAATGGATGCTCTTTGCTTGTAAATTTAACTAGAGTTCGAAGGTTGGGAACCACTAATTGAGACCCTGCCACAATGTTGCAAATGTGACTCCAGTGAAAACTCATGACATTGAAGTTGGAAAGCTATGAATTCCCATTAGCGCAAACTGACTTGATTGAAATAAATATTTGCATAGCTCAAAGGAATTTGGCTGGTCCCTTCAGACTAACGACCTTTCACTGTGCATTGCTTATTCAATAAGAATTGTCCTCGTAATACGTTTATTAGATGGCATATAAGTCCCTCTATCTTAGAAGGGATATCAGAAAAACATTTTAAATTTCTTGGATTTCAAAATGTAAGCTACAGGGTATATTTTTAGCAGCAATGGAGGGAAAAGCGAGTCTAAATCTCGAAAATCCTATTTTGATGAGAGGTGTGTGAATACTATGACTCACTTCCATTGAATTACTACTGAGCATCACAGATCAAACTTGTGAATGAAATATATCACTGCTTTTTCAAACACTGCTATGATGTCACAACTGATGCAGTTTTGATGTAACACTGTGTTTCTAAGTATTTGTTGCATTTTGATAACGCCAACTTTAGATAACGTAACTAATTCTTCTGTTAATACCAGGGGTGGAAATGGGAGGAATACAGGAAGCTGTTCCTCTACTTTTATTTCCAGGTTTACGTCCAATGACGTCTACTTTCTCTTCCTTCTTAGCCTTTTGGACCTTAGCATATCCCATCCATTTCCCCCGCTGATCGTAATGATATTTTTAGAAATAAATATAGATCTATGAAGAATCTTGTGTGTTCACTTCATTTGGAGCTAACAGAAGCAAAGACTAAAAGCTACTGTAACAGCCTCAATTTCTCTACCAGGCAGGTTATAAAAAACACAAGGTAGTTGTGCCATTATAACCAGAAAGAAACTCTTCAGAATTTCCAACCATGTAGAACTCCTCTGTAAAATTTATTCTAGAGTTTGCGATACCTAATATGTAATCATAATTATGTCCCTAGGAGTAGAATTTCCTGCTATAAATGAACAAAGGATAACATCTCTAATGTGTGGTATGAGGTTTCCGACAACAAACTGCAGATTGTTGATTTTCTTCATCGGATAGGAATTCAATTTATTTCTGCTTTGGAGGAAATTTTGACAAGGAGTGAGACAAAACATCTTACAAATGTCATTCCAACATTATCACGGAAATAGAGTTCGCAAGCGAGAAAAAAAAATGTGAAAAGAAATAAAGTGAGGCAAAGGGAATTCGAGAACAAAGACAAGCTAGTACATGGAATCACTACTCTCGTATTGAAAAGGATGTAGAGTACCGCAATCAGTCTACATTACCGTTATTGTTCCCTCTTAATGTTTAGCAGTCAAAAATCATGTTGTGCAAAAAATATATGTGCACTAAATGCATGTAGTATAATTATTACCATTATTTTTAATCCAATTCGAAAAATTAAATTTTATGGTTCATATTTTGAACTACATATAGATAATTGGTGGCACATAAATTTTCAAGTGCTGGGGTCTCCTAAAATTACACACAGGCTTCGGGGAACATTGTATATTTCCCATATATACAAATTCATTTGGGTTCAGATAACAGTAGCATAGCATTGAAAGGCAACGACACAAACGGAGATTCAATCTACATTCTAATCTAAATTTCTCATGTACAAGCAGTGATGCAGTGGTAAAAAAGAAGTGAGGTAACGAACGGTTGCCCGCGTTAGCTATTTTTGAAATTTAATCAGTTTCAGCCATACCAGCTGATTTGATTTATCAGTTCATAGCTTGAATAGCCGTATTTTAATAACACGATCGAGATTTGATCAAAAAAAATGAGGAAAATGATTTTTGAAATTGTTCCAAAATATCTGTTTTGATATAACTATGCTCACATCAGAGACAGAGCATAATTTGATGTGGGATATTATCCAGTAGCATGAGGGTGAGTTTCCTCACTACCCACAATAAGCAATCGAAGATGCAATTTAATATATCTACGATAGGATATTTCTCTGTCTCTCTGGGAAAGTTCCAGTGGACACATATGCATGAGGAAATACATTTTGTTTAGTGACAATGCGACATTCTATTATGACATTGAATGGAGAAGTTAAAAAAATTAAATAAGAACAAATAAAAACTGTCTACAATAAAAAAATATGATCAAAAAGTCAGTATTAAGACTCTTGTAGCTGTTTCATACTTTTTGCAGTTAAAGCTGAATGTAGTTAACCAGCTTATATTAAATGGTGCGTACATGATGACTTAAAGAGGTAATTTACAAGTAGAAAATATCAAATTTGATATCTACCAGAATATCAATGAAATTAATAATGAGACGATGTAGTGTAGTATGCTGTAAACTGGCTTCTGCAAATAATTTAAAAACGAGGCCCGGCATCACAATACCAGTACTATCAGTATTATGAATAGTATTGCATGCCTAGAGGCAAGCCAGTGCTGAAATGAAATATATATGTGGAAGTGACCCAGAGTTCACTTTACATGGATGGATTTCAACTCTGGTAGTTCTGAGGCACTTTATGTTTTCAATTTTATTTTCTTAATTTCATTGACTGTAAGAATAACTTTGACTACAATTTTCAGTTTGTAATATAGGCAATAGTAATTACTGGTGATCAAATAAGGTATGAAATATTGTGATACCTTCATTTCTTTAAATTACATTTTGTATTAAAAAGTCCTTGATCTGGGGGTGGCCTAGTGCCCTGCGTATGGATTTTGAAAGGGAAACACTTGGCAACCAGAGAAGAAATTCAAATCTTGGGGAGGGAAACTAGGAATGAATGTACTCTATACACTGTGTATATATATAGAAATGAAATGACAAATACACAACCATAAGATCCCGACCAAACTTCCAAAAAGAGTACATTGCATAGGCCTTCACAGGTATACTATATATCGAACATATATACTCAGTAGTTGGTTTCTATTTTTTAAGATCCGATTGATTTCAAATTGATGCACCACTAGTCCATGATAGAATGTGTTGGACGAGAAGCAACTTCTCTTTTAAAACAATTTTTGAACTGGTTCTGGTCCACTTTTGTATATTTTCATAATTGGTGCAAACC
The DNA here is from genome assembly GCA_013436055.1 of Halocynthia roretzi. Lineage (NCBI taxonomy): Eukaryota > Metazoa > Chordata > Ascidiacea > Stolidobranchia > Pyuridae > Halocynthia > Halocynthia roretzi. The sequence goes on from QRAM01000344.1 coordinate 77,322, forward strand.
GGTTGAATCCCACATAATATTGACAGGTCATTATGATATAATTTTTCTACCAATCCGGACGGAGATCCCACAATAGCGACAAGTGGACCTTTAAGAGGAGAAAGGTTGGATTCCATTTTGAGAGACACAAGAGATGATTTTGAAAAATGGTTTTGTAAAGTGTCAGCGATGAATGTACACAAGAATCCAACTATTGCATACATGGCGTTTAACATGGATACCTATTTCAACAAATTCGCTCAAATATTGTGAGGGAGAAAGTGAGAAAACCTTAAAAAAAGAGGAATGTGACCTGGGACAATGTTATAGACCATGAGGCGCTCCCAAGACGAGTGCTCAATCAATGAGGGGATAGAATTCAGGTAGTATATTGAATGTAATAGACAACTACACCTTGCGTATATAACGTAGGTCTTTTACCACTTAATAAATATGTAATAGTCACCGCTGTATTAGCAATTCTCATACTATGAGAACTCTTCACTTAATGACCAGGTGCTGTTCTAACAACCTGTTCATAAAGCGAACTGGTCGGTAAACTGACTCCTCATTTAACATCCGTGACGTAGTAAAATATCTTTAGATGTCACCCGAGAGATGGAAACTATGAGAAAATGAAAAGTTACCATATATCAGTTTTATATGGATAATCTGAATAAAAGAATTTGTAAATGGGAACACTTTTTAACGGTCATAAGTCCGAGGAATGGTTGTTAAATGAGGAGTACGTGTATTGATATCAATAGTAAACTCGATGCCATTCGAACTACAAGCACCCACTAACCAAGCAACAGCACCAACATACCAAGCACAGAGATAACTCGAACAGAATATTATGAGGTGAATCAATTTGACAGAAACGAAGCTTGGAAAACAAAATCCATACATGTACACCAAGCCTGCGAGACGGACAAGGAATAGTATCCCACATCCCACAGACAAAAATCCCTCCAAATAATCAACACTAGCCTTCAATAGGCTATGTGCGATGAAATCATGGACTGTGCATTTGTACAGAACGACTGATATCTAAGTTGAACAGATCTTAGTACCTGGCGAGGGAGAATTGCTTTGGCTATATTCACTTAGTTTGGCTCTACTTGTTAACAATGACATACTAGATCAAGTGTAGGCAAAATAGGTGAAGGGCTAAATAGTAAATATTTTAGGCTGTGTTGGGGCGAAGAGGCAGAGTTGGGATGCAGATAGGTCCAATTTTCTGGTTTCTGCTTTAGGAATATCAATGAACCCCTAATTCATACTAAGGAGATACCCGATGAAACTACAGACAAATTAGCAATGCTACGGTGCCTCCAGGGCCAGTTTATCTTACTTAAAACATAATGCTGCAGCACAGAGGTGTGCAACCTTGTATCACTCCCGGGCCAAATACACTCAACCGGATTAGACGGCGGACCGCACTTGCATTTCACATCGACTATCTACTAGTGACTGGCATAAAAATATCGAGTTGCAAATCAAATAAATCAACTTTAGGAACGCTTAGCTATTCATATTACATCAAAAACAGTGCCACTGAATCCCTGTTACAAGCCGTAGTATTCTATTCAAAAACCTCAGCTTCCCGCATGCCGCACGAATGTGGTTCGCGGGCCGCAGGTTGCACACCTCTGCTGTAGCACATCATGCATCACTGCAAAAATATTTTCATATTTTGAACCTTCACTGGGAACCTGATAGGAACCGGTTGCCGTTGCAAATGCTAATGCATTCATTAAAATCATTCCCTTTCCAGCAAACTATAGTAAATCATTGTGAAATAAAAAATTCTCATAGCAGCTAGCAGCCAAATGTAGATAATGGAACATGAAGCTTAGCTTGAAATAAACTTTCATACGCAATCGACTTAGAAGTAAAATTCAATAATTTAAAAACTTGTGACGATAAAAATCGTGTTCTAAATCTAGTCTTTTTAAAATTTGACGACCGTCTTTTTAAAATGTCTTATCAATAATCTAGATATGTTTGAATAATGCTAAATATAATGATGAATTAAAATAACTATTAAACGACAAACATCTAAATATCATACTATTTTGAACGTCTGAAATCCCGGTTTTCGTGATCTTCATATTTAAATCTAATTCTAACTTTAGCCTTGGCTAATTTAATCATACACTTGATTAATGATAAATATATTATTACCTGTAGAAAGAAATAATTTTAACTTTTCCCGACATTACATCACATGTTCGAATTAGGAGATAAAATATTAGTACCGCCCATTGGCAAAGGACCAAGCCCGAAACCATTATGAGGAAAGCTCTGACCTGCCATACTACTGTTATTATTGTTATCGTTAGAAGTCTGTAGAAGAGGCCCAGAGTTTGGGTTAAACATAGCAGGGGAAGAAAGACCAGAGCCCCCGGAACCCGATCCCTCTCCGCCCCAGCTGCTATAGAGCGGTACCGGGGGCCTGACGGCTGCTCCGAAGGAGCTCCCCGAACCGCCGTCTCTTCTGGCACCGGCTCTTAAGAAACTGTACGGAGAACTTCTGTCAGCACTGGAGGAATGCGGCTGGGTCAGAGTGGCGCCGCCATTGGCAGAAGTCGTGGCTTTCCGGGTCGCAGCCGACATCGATGAAAGCTGGTTCGTGGTCGTCACGGTGCAATTCGGAGTGTTGAGCATACCGAACGTAGACATGGGATAGGCAACCATGAATGTGGGGACCTGCTGCCAGCTTACCGATGTAGGGTTTTGGTACAGCGATTGAGGGGCCTCAGGTCTGCTAGAAGGGGGCTGTTGGTTTTGCTGCTGGTTTACACAGACCGCAGCTTGAATGGATTGTTGCAATTGTTGCTGTTGATGGTTGTGTCGACGGACGTGTTGTTGATCCATTACCCACATCTCAACGCGATCAAGATGAACCCTGCGACTGCTTGCATCGACAGAACCGTATCCTGACGTGGATTCGGAGGCGGACCCAGAAACCCCTGCACTGATAGCGCTGAGTTGACTAGCTCGATCAAGTTCAACAGCACCTGCCCCGGCAGCCCCGTTCTCTGTCCCTGCACTGCGGTTATCATTGTTGCCATCCATACCCATAGGCAGGTCAGAGTCGTATTCCTGTACGAGTTGTTCCCTTACCCAATTACCGACTCTCTCCTGCCTCTGCTCGTCGCTCACATCCTGTTGCAGTCTCGGATTAGTTGGGCTTAGAGAGAGCGGGAGAGCACGAGACTTTGGGGTTATGTTGCTGGGTCCTGGTTCGGCATCTTGCCTTAAGTACTGCACCAAATGCTTGTGCTTTTCTGTAACATCTGTTAAACTATTTTGATCACTTTCAAGTCCATTTAAATTCATTCCTGCATTATTATTATTATTTGTCGTTTTCGGAGCGTCCGAAAAGTTCCTGGTTTCAAGCGCACTGTTATTATTAGTATTGGTTTTGATAGCACCACTGGTGCCTTGCAAGCCGCTGGTACCTGGCACGGCTCCCTCAGCATGGTTCGGCGTGTACTGAGGGAACGACGTGTTTGCGACGTCGTACCCGGGGTCGTATTTTTCTTGCTTAATGTTTTGGATTTTAGCAATTTCTGGAATAAAGAGAGAAGTTAAAAGGTTATACAAGAATTATAAAACACAAGTAAAGTTGTAGACTCCTGGAGAAAATAGGACTATTCTATACTCAGCACATCTGGGAATCGGAGAAAACAATCACAGGTCTCTCATTACATGTGATCGTCATCAGGTTTTTCCGTATTGTATGCATATTATTTTGAATGGATATTTTGGAGTCAAACAATCTTAGGAAGGGGGAAATGACATTGAAACATTTGGTGAAAAGGGAGGAGCCTAAAAAGGTTGAGAACCACCACTCGAAGATCTTGGCATAACGTGATTTCAAATCTGAAAACCAGTTTGCATTGCCTGCCAATATAATACCTTGATACGGCATATAATTTATAGCCAATTCATCATTAACAATATTTAAACTACCAGCGGTTCCCAACCTGTGGTACAGGAGAGCTTACCTTCGAAGTTTAGTTAAATTTACAAGCAAACAGCATTCATTTATTCGTTCAAGTTAAAACTTAGACTACTTGTTGTGATTTTCTTGTAACCTCTTTGCAAAAGTTATATAGTTTGATAATTAAAAGATTTAATTATTGTGACCGTCGAGAGAATTTTTTAGGCAATATACATATACCATATCTCCAAGTGGTACGCGAAAGAAAAAGATTGCTACTGCATTAGAGGTGCGCTGTATAGATGGCATATCTATAATATGAGATGGCATATACAAGAGCAGTTGATGGTATGAACTGTAAAATCTTATTCTATTACCTTTAGCTTTTTCCAAGTCGAAATCATATGCTACTTCCTGGACATCTTCTTTCATTGCCTGATCTCCAATCAAATCGTCTCTCAGTTGTTTCATTTTGATGTAAAAATGAACTTTGTCTTGAGCTCTCGGAAATTGTGCGCACCGAGCGCTCGATGACGGCATCACAAAAATACGCTGAAAGAAGAAAGAAATAAGTTCCGAAGTCAACTCGCTAGTACTGTGCAGTATAATATTTGTGTAACGTAGTGTGCGAGTGCCTGTAAAACCACTGTACTGCATCTTCCAAGTGCTGTGCCCCCTTCTAATTCGAAATGAGTGCCAATGTCAACTTGCTAGTACTGTACAGTACAATATTTGTGTAACGTAGTGTACAAGTGCCTGGAAAACCACTGGACTGCATCATACATAAGTTTGGATAGAACTTCGACATCATAGGGGATTGCTGGATTTTTTTTTAAATATTACGAAGAATAATAAGGATGATAGGAGTCGTACAGGAGTTTTGCATTTACATAAGTCTTGGCTAGCGCCTAAAGCCTCAGGTATCACAATCTTGAGATGGTACACGGTACTTCGGACCAAAGTCCGAGAAACAAATGAGATATTCAGAACAAGGACATATATAAATATACCTTTTCAGGTCTTAAGGTTAATGATGATGAGGCATCTTGCTATTTATTAGCACTGTTTCGTGATCAGCTACAGCGTGACCCCAATATTACATGCCTCAATTAAATGTGCTAAATCATTGTACCTTTTTTTGCTAGTTAAACACTAAAAACCCTGCCTTGTGTCTCAGTGATGAAATGTCTTCCCGTTAAAGAGTTGTAAACTACAATTTCTTGAACCTCGATTTAAAGTGAGCTCACTTTTTCACGATTTTAATTTATGGATTTCAACGATCACGTTATTACATAGACATTATAAACATTATTTGCATGGTTTGCCACTCACCGTTTCTGTGTCTGGTATTCTTTTTTCTTGGGTCCCGAACGTGAAATCTTTTTTCTTTTGGCCGAAAATTTCTTTTGAGAAAATTTCATAGATTCCTTTTCCGTTGAAGACGGCGATTCTCGGATTGTAAAACTGAATCTTTTCTATAAGTTTCTTGGCACCTTCACGAATCTCTTTACTGTAACAAAGAAAGGAAAAAGCCGGGTTATTCTCCTAATTGTGTGCATTTGTCTCATTGCAATCGAGGGTACGGTACTTCTCAAGATAAAACTGACTTCAGTTTTATATTTTCATTAGCAAATCTACTAAACGGACTGAGAAAAGCATCCTGGTTACCAGGACTGTGCCTGATTATCCATTCGGCTTGATTAACAGGGGTTTATTTATAGTATCATCTATTACATCTCCCAATATGTCCAAAATACCAATGAAAATATTTCAAATATGCAACAATAGTGATCATAATGATGTTGCTAGTACTTCCAAAGCTGAACTATTTCAGAGAAGAGACGAATACTTTCTAAATAAATTTTCATTTTAATGACTTTGAATTATTTATTGAATAAATTTTACAATGATGTACCATACACAAGCACAAATCCAGCAAGCCTAGCAAGCATATCTATATGGTTATTCAGGAATGGCCAAATCAAGTCAATGACCGTCAACATGTCAACGATCATCTTTTTTCCCTAGGGGCTAAGATGAATTCTTTTCTAACCTAGGATAAACCTATACTAATCTTAAATAACAATAAACCAGGTGTCTTCAAAACCGCGATCCTTTGCAAGGAGAAAGGACAAAATAAATATACATATACTTAGAAAGATCTTTAGATCCCGGAGTCGTTCTCGGTACGATTGTTGAAAAACCGATGCCGTAATCGAGCAGCTCCATATCATCATCGGATGTCATTTTTTTATCAACGAATCCCGACATATTGATGCACGCCCCTACGCAACAAAAAAACGAAAAATCTAAATACCTCGATAAATCTTTGCTCCCGGGAGTCGTTCTTTCGACAATGTTAGTAAATCCTACGCCATAGTCGAGCGCTAAATAGTCTTCCAGACCGGTCAAGGGGACGGGAATTATTCCGGACAAAAACAGACATTTCCCTAGAATGATTTTCGAATATTAAACCCAGGAACGAATCATTTTTCGGTTGCAGTGTTTGGTTATGTTATTGATGAAAAAATCGCTCTTGTTTACTTAAGAGATTTCTGTGTTCGTCACAGCTCAGTCACTTGTCAGTTATTCTTACGCACAGTGCGGTTGTGTCTTACAACAGAAGACATTACTACCGCAATACTATTAAACATTTTGTGCTAATTTTGTAACAAGTGTTAATTATTAGTGACCATGGCTCCTGAGAAATAATGCTTTTGTTTTCATCAATTTCGGTCTTCATTCTAACTCGGTTTTCATTCTAACAATTAATAATGAAAACCGAATTACCACTGTGATTAAAAGATATTTTTTGATTTATTGAAAAACAATTCGAGAAAATTTAATAACCTGTGAAGCAAAGCTGCTTCAATAGTGGGTACTTACAAAAAAGGAGGTAAATCTTATTCAATGCAAATAACTAAATGCCTCTCCTATCATTCAGAGAAGGAATGTTATCAAAACCTTATCTGAATCAAATATTATCAGACTGTGATAAGGATTATATCACTTACAGAAATGGTTTCCTGGTCCAGCGTAATGATGCCCTTTGTAAGCAGCGAATAGGCCAGGATTGATCCCAATCTGGAAGAGTAATACAAGATTAGATAAGGGAACAAATGTTTTAGCATTGTTATCTATCAGCATCATAATACTGATAAACCAAGGTTAAACCAGCAGTTCGGCAACGCTTTCACTGCCCAGGCAAAATTATGAATGGACATTTCCAAAGATGATTGCAAATGAAAACAAAAACTAATATTTTTATAAAGTTTATGTACTGGTTACCAATGAATACTCGCAGAAAACTTTTTTATTTATTATTTGTTTAACTTATGCTGATGATGCTTAAAAGACACAGTAATTAGTGGTTAATAATTATATTATTGAATAAATATTACGCAACCGTGGTTACTCGGGAAAAACTGATATTTTCGGGGCGAGACTTTGAAACCAAGGCTCCCAGAAAATCAGCAAAGTTAACTGTATTTCAGAGGGTAGTATGAGCAAAATAGTGACCTATGAACACACAGTTGACCCACATTGAAACGAGCTGAGTAAATCAAATTAACTATTAGTTTATATCAGTGGTTCCCAACCTTTTTCTTATCGCGTACCACTTTGAGATATAGCATATGTATATTGCCTAAAAACTTCTCTCGACGGTCACAATAATAAAATCTTTTAACAAACTATATAACTTTTGCAAAGAGGTTACAAGAAAATCATAACAAGTAGCCTAAGTTTTAACTTTAACGAATAAATTAATGCTATTTGCTTGTAAATTTAACTAAAGTTCGAAAGTACTCGCGTGCTACTTGGATGACTTGAATAACTATTACCCAACCTCCGCTGGTCCAATGAAAACTGATATTCAACACTGATGATCAAGCTCTGTAACCTGGAGTGCAGAAATATCGGTGATGCAATCGTAAGAGAGAGAAATAACTTACAATTAAAATGTCAAGATTGTGCTTTATCCGATCAGGCAAAAGTCTATCCATTAACTCTTCTTTCGTGACGTCTTTAAACCTGACAATTAATAAGAACAAAAAGTGATTTACAAATCAGACAATATCCATACAAAGCATAAAACTACAGTTCAACTATGATTTAAGAATGTTGTTAACTACACATAGTATCTAATGCAGTGAAATTTATTGCGACTGCTCATTTCGGGATGTCATTTTATAAGCCTCAAGGATTGCGGTATAATGGACTTAGACTGTAAGAAATAACTTACCACTGTAAGAAATAACTTACCTAATATATTAAAAGGATTTAAGAAATAGGCAATATATAGCTTTTTTACATAAAAAATATCCCTCTAGTCAAGGGCTTTCCAACCTTTTTTCGCTGTGGACCCTAATCGCTGATTTAGCCAGGATTTTTTTTTTGGGTTGGTCAAATTTCACTACTAAGTTTCCTAATATAACTACTTAATCTTAGTGTACTTTGTATTTGATAAAAAGCGTACAAAGATATTCCAGTTCATCCAACAACTTTCATGGAATGCACCATTTTAATATAATTTAACATTTTTTTTTGAAGCCCTGCTCTAGTCAATGCAAGGTCTCTTAGGGTCAATTTCTGTAGCCGGACAATATTTACAAAAAAAAACTTTGCAACAAGGAAATTTATCTGAAAGACAACAATCACCTATTAACTGTTCGTTTTGTTTTCTTCATTGTGTCAGTGATTTTACTCTGCTTTGGAGGCGCTGCTCCGCAACCTCCTTCCGATTTAACCTTGGGAGGTCGACCTCTTTTTTTAACCGTTCCATTAAGAAGTTTTCTCTCACATGCCGGAGATTTTTTCACTTGTCGATCGAAAAAATAATCAAAGTTAAAATTTTTATTCGTGAACGGACGCCAAATCAATTTTACTCCACTCGTAACAAAACAACAGTTGAATTTAACTTTAATAACAGTAAATTTTCTGATTCAGAACTGTTTATTTATATCAACGTGATACTACAGTATTCCGGGAACCTCTGGTCTACATATAAATTCATTTTGTTTTGCTAGTAGCACAATAACACCAGTAAAAGCTTTTATTTTTTATCTGTGATATCCGGATACTTCCGATGAATTCAACACATGCCCATGAATCGTGCTTTGTTTGTGTAAACACCCGCAATGTTTGTAACCAGACGGTTTTCCTCTGATTTATTATGTTTGAAGATACATAAAGCAGTGGTTTCATTTCATTTGAAAAACATTCCTTGGTATTTTAGACATATTGGGAGGTGAAAAAGGAGTCGACAAAACCTTGCTAATCTTGCAAAACCAATAATTCAACACAGCCTTAGAATCAGATACAAGATACATGTGGTGGAAACTGTACATGTTTTATCTCTATGGAACCGATTATTCGGTTTTGTTGATTGTCCATACTGTTATTATTATTGACAAGCACATCTGCTGGAGCAAGAGAACCACTGGTGATAGAGAAATTCAGAAAACATATTGGATTCAACATGTAAACATACATGAGAAACATATATTTTGTTTCTTAGAAGAACATGAAGTAAGCCCACCATTGAAATTTAACCAATTCCCAGTGCTCGAACGAGCTGATCTACAATATAAATAGTCTGCGACCAATAATGCTAGGCTGATTTTATATGTAAAGAAAATACCTTTCATGCCTTGCGTCTCCATATTTTCTGTATGTCCATTACAAAGAGCCATACCACTGTATTGTGGATTTGCAATTTGCTGAGAATGGTTTAGTCCAGAATTGATGAAGTTCGGTTGAAGTTTCATAGTTCCATCGCTCACGGCGTTTACCTGATTCGGTAACGGTGGTGTAGGTGACATCATTGGCGACAAAATTAATATATCGACGCCTCTGTGTGGGGTTCCCCTGATGACACCACGATAAGAAAGATGCCTTCAACTAAAAATAAAACTAGATACAAGAAAAAAAATTATTAGAAAATGATTAAGAACACGGTTTCTGACTTTACAAAAACAGAAACAATATCGACCATCTGCGAGAAGAGAAAGCAAAAAATGTTTTAAAACTATTCCGAAATATAGAGTTCGATTATCGATTTTCTGCTATCCCAGAACCATTAGCATAGAACTTCAAAGAGGTTCTAAAACTGGGCTCGGCGGTTCCCAAAATTTTCAGGGGAATGCTACGCAATTTTTCAAAAAAGTTTGAGAACCACTGTGCTAGTATATCTGTGAGATAGAATTAATTAAAGCTGCAGGTCGAGAAAATAATTTAATTGTTACTGAAGTTCTACGACAAAGATCTCCAGGCCTTACTGCATGGAATGTACCACGACTGAACTGTGGGAAATACAGGGTTAAGTTAGAAAGTACAAAGTCTCTCCTCCCTCGTGAGCTACTTTACACCGAGTTCCCTTTATTTCTCGACTTGGTGTATCCCAGCTTAATCAAGCATCTGAACTATTTATGTTTATTTTCCAGCATTTCAAATTGCCCATTACCGCGATGAAATTATCGCGTACCAGTTCTACGGAACATATCAGCGAAATATCTAGAATCTAGATCATGTAGGAATAGCAACGGACTGAGTTAATGGCGAAAAGTAAAAGCCTTTACCAAAGTGTCAATTATACCCAAAGAAATCAATCGAATTGTAAAAATATCGCTGATTCATAAATTCCACTTTTGCTTTCCTGGTTTTGTTGCCTTACTAAATTTAAATTACTTTTACAGTCAGTAAAACCAGAGCAGTAAAGCAAAACCAGAAAAATTAATTTCGAACAAAAGACGAGCGAGGCCTGCTTCGAGACTACCGGCATTCTGTTTACATGCAAGCGCTTTTCTGACGTCATGAGGTCAATCACGTACCCACTTTGCACGCCCAACTCCCACCCTGATCACAATTTGCTTGTCTTGAATGATTGATAGAAATTATTTCGATATTTTTCATAGGTGTCTAGGTATTTGTGAATAATTAACGAATGTAATTTTGATGCTTTGCCAAATATGACGCCCAGTCGTCTCGACTTCCACTCGTCAATAATTGTTATTCGACTTGAATAAATTCCAGTATTGCAGAAAAACCAAAAAGGATTTCATTAGCTATGATGTAAAGGCAAATACCTTCAGCGTTTAGCCTTTAGCTAGAGGCGACAATGACGTATATAAAATACCAATGTGTCACATTCCTTTCATATATTGCAAAGATCCAAAGAACTCTTTTGCGGAATTTCCACAGTATAAAAGTAGATTTTCTACTCCCGTGGGTTTTAGCGACTCTATAACCGATATTTCACATAGTAGGTCTCCAAACTATGTTATTTGGGCGTATTGTTATTATGTTATCTATCCATATATATAATTAACAACTATAAATTTGTTAAACGCTTCACTTTTGCTGATCTAACAACGAAGTTTTGTGCTTTGCGTTAGGTCGATAATCACATGATTTGGTCAGGACTGCTTTGTCCGTTATTCACCCAATCAACTAGAAAATATTAGATTCAATCTCCTATGTGCATATGGGCCGATAGAAAATATTAGATCCGATCTCCAAGTTCAAAAATAGACACTGCGATTCGCTGTCAGTAGCCCCCGGGCGATTATCGATTGAATTCGAGCCACATTTTTGAATAATTTCAAAAGTTAACTTTTAACTCATCTTCTGATGAATGTTGCACCTTTATCAAGGGCTACACTTTTACCCTTTGTGGGAAAAGTAGCGGTGAAACGGAAGGCCGAAACGAGTCATCAAGGGAGCGCATTCTTTCTCAAACAACAATTTCACAAAATAAATGTTACGAATACGCCTTCAAACAGTGAGATAACTTCAAATGCATTTTTTGTTTATTTAACTAACATTACAAAGTTTGGTGATTGCGTACTAGAATGAAATCCAGCAGAATCAATAAGAAAATTTAAATTGAATATCACACTCAGTGATTTTCCCACAACTACATTCGACTTTGTAACTTACACAGAAGATAACATACCTTGTTGTTTATCCATGTACTCGAAAACTGAGAAAAGAATTGGTTGTACATACTGGTACCTATCACTATCTTACGAGATTCTCAACCAAGAGGAGAAGTCCTCTCATGAGATGAATTTCAGCATTTTAGGGGATGAATTAGGATCACAGATTTGTAGATTCGAACTGTTTGAAAGTGGAGGAAAAAGTTTCCTTCGCAATCTTCATCAGGATTTTCAGTATTATATGTAAATTATTTGGACTATCATGGAAAAGGGGGGAATTACATTCTGAGATTCACTGAAAAAGGGGGAAAGGTTAAGAACCCCCTGATCTAGCAAAAGTATACAACAAGCGCTCCCTACAATAACTTCTACTTTCAATAAACTGCAAGTAGAAAAAGCACCGATAGCAACATGAAATTGTGTTATTACCATGGGGAAATTTTGACAAATTCCCAAGCATCCACAGTAAGTAAATTAGAGCGAATTGTGCAATGTAGTCATGATAACTCGGTCAGAAGAATAACAAGAATAAGAAATGCAAGCCTGTTATGGATTTTCATGCAGCAGTGTAATGAATACGGAGATCCAGTATTTATATAGTAGATTTCTTATAACAAAACCACTCGCTTATAACAATCGCTGCATCTTTGTCATTATTTATGCGGTTTATCGTTCATTTTTTTGTCATGTAATTTAATTTCTATGTTGAGGAAACCTGAATTGCCCTGGGCTCCCAAATGTCTGAATCCAGCCCTTTCTATGGTAATATCTTGCATTTATTTGCACAAGAATTTTAATAAATCTATGAGACTACTGACAACAATAACAATTGACAATATGGCAGGATTTTTAGAACATTAAGTTATAGGTCTTTGTGGAAGAAGGATCATGAAGAGTATGGAAATCTTACTATGACAAATGTTGGTATTGTTGATATGAATTCAAAGGGGAATAACTGGAATGAATGCTTGTCAGACCTCGGGAGTTTTTGCCAACAACAATAACTAAATGCTAGAAGAACTAACTAGATAATATGTAAACAAGTCAATTCATTCTGAAAAGTACCCACTTGACCCTTCAGATATTTATGTACCCCTTGGACTATCCGATAGACCTCTATGGGTCAGTGAGGATCACTTTGAGGGACCTTCTCTACTCGCTACACTACTTGTTACACAGTAACTCATTGTTGATCAGACGGCAATAATAAAAGGTAACTACGAGCAGCAGGGCTATGAAGTCGGTACACAAAACATCAGAACCAGTCAACTATTGATATTTGCATTACATACCTCATCATCATGTACAGAACCCATAGACATAATACTTCCCATGTGCAAAGGCTTTCAAGTCTACAAATACGTAATGTTTCGAAATTTGCAAAGAGCTTGGATCCAGTCTTCAATTTAAATTAAAAAATATATCCAGAAAGAATAGGAAAATCGAATTAGCATTTGTAAAATTGAAAATGATTGAATTATTTTAGAATTTACATTTGGTTGACTCCTTCAACCCAAATAGGTGTTCATCTTAGAACACTGAGACCCAAACTTTTTCACTTACTTCCCTTGGAGCATCTTCAGGCCACCAAACTCCCCACCACCATTATTTTATACTTAAGGAAATAAATGAAGTTTACATGTGCAAATGAACATGTCATTATGCAAAACAAAAGCAGAATAAAACTGCAGGTAAATATAGTTTCAAAAACTTCAATGACTCGGTTCAGTAACTGTATTCTAGATAATTTCAATCCATACCTGTGATTCATGTCTGGTATCCCCCAATACCCTTTTGAGTAACTCAAACACCCCAGGAAGGCACTAGTGACCACTTTGGAAATCACTGTTCAAGAATTAAAATTTAGTTCAAGTGGGAGTATGCATTTCGACAACTCTAACTCCAACTTCACAGCCCTGCCTACGAATTTTCCGTTCTTCAATTTAGTACCTATTCTATTTCAGCAGTTTTCAAAAGTTCAAGTTCATAAGAAGGGGATATCCCTTCAATAATCACTGCAATGACCATTTGCAATGACTTATATGTACATATGTTGTGCGCGGTTAGTTAGTCGAACATATCGATCGAGAGAGAGAGAGAGAGAAATACAAATAAGACCACGAAAGCTTGCGTATAAAATGCAGTAGTTTTGAGTGCAAATCGGTCTTCAGTTGACATCTGACCTCTGACATTGTGACCTCTGTATCATGTTTCGAGCCACGGATGTTTTAGACATTCCGCGGCAGTCGCACGACGATCGGGGATGACCGAGAGCATCGGAGTTAGGAACGATGCGAAGGACTGGGCTTCATCTTTTGGCCATTCGTATTTTTCAATCAGAACATCGACTAGAGGCCACATTTTTAACTTATGTATGTGTCTCAGCTCCCCTAAAAGAATAAAACAGGATTAATAATTCATTTTACTTATATCAGAATAGGAAGGTGTTGCCCATGTAGGCTATTAACAGAATTAGTTAACAGCAATACATCATTATTTGGTTCCGGAATCTGCCATGTAAGCTGATTTTTAACGTAAGCCGGATCTGATGCCTCAAGTATGGTCCCCATGTATTAAGACAGACCGTCATAGTCAAAGACTTACTCACGAAAAAGCAGGAAAAATTTTTTGATATATTTTGAGGGAAATTTATTTATTTCATGTCCTTGTGGAGGTGACCTTAGGTCAGAATAAAATACTCTTGAAAAGGACTGAAATAATTTATGTAGCATTGGAATGACATCAAGATATCACAAGTCAACACATCCACACAACAAATTATACAATCAAATGATCTGTTGTCTAAAATGTTGCTAAGCCCTGCTCGATCATTCCTGTTCCCAACCTCATCATTCAATCAATACATATAATTACCTTTCCTGTTGAAAAATTCTTTTGAATACTGTCCGCTTGCTGCGAATTTTTTTGGCAAATGACCAAGTAGTTCAATAGTGAGAGCAATATGATCTATCGAACGATCCACCGCAAATACACAAAACAGTTGACACAAAAACATGCAACAAAAAACATGTCCATCAGTTAGTTGTGCTACATCTAACTAAGACACGAATCTACATCACATCCTTCCCAAGACATCAGAAAATAATATCATTATCGCTTCAAAAACCAGGTTGGGTTAGGTTTGTGTGATGTGGATTAAAGTTAACTAACCTTTACCATAACCCAGTGGTTCTTAAGATGGGTAGGTCAGAATGAATATCTCCATCTTCCGAGGAGATAGATTTTGCTTTTCGCTTGGTCGAGAAATGGTTCAGCGTAGTAGAAAAAAATTATAACCAAGTCGCGAAGCGTAACAAAAGCTCACCTCCCCTACCCCAATGTAACCAGGTTTTCCTTACCATATATTACTAGGATCTTGCCCCAGCAGCGTTACAAATCTATAACTGCTCACAGAAATGTAAACACCCAGTAAGTTACTTCAGGAATAGCCAAGGTTAATGTACATCACTAAGTGAAAGAGAAATTTGAAAAAAATGAAAACTCAGACACATATTTAATGTTGTCAAATATAAATAAACTAAATCAATTAGGTAAAGGAAAGTTTCTGCTTGAATACTTGACCAATCAACTAGCACATGAAATTCACGCACTATCATGCACAGCAGGACAACACTGAATGCAGCACGTACTATTTTCACGACATTCTCTGTATCGTATTTTTACCTTTTTTCGTAAAAAATTCATGAGAGTATTTGCCAGAGAAAGCAAAATATCTCTGCATTGGACCAAGAAGTTCTATAATCAATGCGATGTGGTCTAAGAAAGTAAGAATTGTTTCGTGGTACAGAGCGATAGCTACCAGAGTTCCGGTAAATATGCTCTGGCAGATAGGATATGGGGAAGCTAAATTTATTTACGAATAAACTCCCTTGTCTTATAAATGGGGAATATTATATTTATATTTTTCCTTTTTTCAAAAGCTCTTCAAAACTTGTGATATGGTATAAGCTATGGTTACTGATGGGATGATGAGAGATCCGAGAGGTTACTATAACGATCGCTGAAGTGAATCTGGCGTTGCCAGTACCCTATATACTCGCAACCTGGTGAGCCACTCTCCCACCGGTATGATGAGCATAAGGTGTTTTATTGTACATTTCTGAATGCATTTGAGAAATTTTTATGATAAAATTGCTGTGGTTCGTTCTAATTTTTTTATTTTTTTTATGCTCCCTTTTTAAAAACTGAAAAATTTCATTTTTTTCATCCTGTTTGAATGGAAAACACAGTTTTTTGATGAGGATTATGTTCGGGAAACTCTGGTAGCTAGTTAGAGAATTGTAAATGATCGATTTAAAAGACGATGCTGTTGAAATGATGTAGCTTCCTTACCTTCATCTCTGGAATAATCCTCTCCCGAATGAGGTTCGAAAAGATAATCGCCGGTCGCTAGTTCAAACGCCTGCAAGAAAATTTAATCGAAATAATATTAAAGAGAAAGTTTTGTGTTAGAGAAAACCAAACGGCTGGACCGCTTCGAACTAAATTTTGCATAGCTATCTTTACTTGGCAGTGTTATATTTTAAAAAAGGATGACCCAGAGTCCGGGGGTGCCTTGTGAATGTTGACCTTAGCGCTCTTCTGTTATAAAATTTCAACCTAACCTAACCGCTTTCAACCTAATTCTGTGTGGTGACTCAGGGTATCCCCGATGTGGCAAATTATACAAAAAAAATTCCTTGCCTAGTAAATTTTTTCTGTTTTGACGTACTTCTGCATACCTCGAGCATGGAGTTTACTTGGAATGCACCATGGATGAGTTATGATATTCTATTTCTGGATACACCACACTCTATAAAGCTTTCTCTACATGTTAACACTATCTTACCATGCATGCTGTACTCCATATGTCAGCAGGTGGTCCATATCCACAGCCTAATAATACTTCAACGCTACGATATTGTCTAGTTTGAATGTCTTCGGTAAAATGCTTGTTCTATTAAAAGCAATATCGAAATAGCAAATTACAACAGCAAAATATCAAACTATCTATCTGATGTTGACTTACAATCCAACAAGCGTTTCCAAGGTCGGCAATTTTAACCTTGAGATGATCATGGCACAATGGATCGAGCAAATTAACGAGAAGGTCATTTGCGGAATAAGAAGATCTCCAATCTCCACCACGGGAAGCTTGACTGAAAAATAATAAGATGATATATCTGTATGATAGGGGGAAAAATTTCTTCCAACTCAAGATATGCCAAGTCCTCTCCGATTTCAAGCTTGCAACACAAAAGATGTGCTACTTGCTACCAGTTAAATATTTACCTGTCTGATGAAGTTCCTCGTTTCATTCTGTCTTCCATTTCATCCGTACGACCAGCACGATCCTGTTCCGGCCGGTTTGAACTAGCATTACTGAACAAAATAAATCAATCATCATTATGAATCATAAACGAATGATGGAATACTTCACAGAAATCTTAGAAAAAAATCAACCACCGTGAAATTTCGATTCCTTTAAAACGTTTACCATTTCACTGACATAACCTTGAGCAATAGAGATTATGAAATATCGAAGACGTCGGTGTATAAATCAAGTTTTGAAGCCTAAGAGAGTCATCCAAAAACTAGAGATCGACTAATACGCAGAGCACAAAGTTGTCGATACATGGCAGAGGCGAAAATGAAGGCGTGACACCACCAGAAGGCCTACAACCATACGATAGTTTACTAATTCTATCATGCGAGTCTTGTACCACAACTTGTATGAAGATCCGAGTCTTACATACTACTTGCACGCTAAGCTTCTGGTTAACACATTACAAATCATTGGCAGTTAGATGGAAGTAGTGCTGCCTTATTTTGAATGTCTATTTGCTTTATAAACTACCAATTTTAGTGCCTTATCCTACTGGACTTGGTTGGTCTGGTGTTTGTAAAGTTTGGCTGGTTCGGTTCTAATGACGTCAGCTATCCACTGCTTAACACAAAGCACATTAACACATACCGTCAAATGGGAGTCGTGCTGCCTTATTTTTAGGGTCCTACCCGGCTAAAACTTGAGTGATTTGGGTGCTCCATTTATATGCGGATGGACTTATGTAGTAATTGGTTATGTGTATATTTAATTAAAGTTTTAGCTGAACAGATATTGCAGCAGGCTAAAGATTACCTTGTGTCATTGCTGGATGATTCCACTCCATTGGTTAAAACTGGACTTTCTGGTTCTGAACTTTCAGTTTTCATTGAATCAGGAGACATTATTTCTTCCTGTGTCTCCTCCTTCTCTTGAGGTATTTCAAGACTAAAATAAAACAAAATCCAGGATTGAAAATTTGATAAAGGCTTCTGAACAACATCTATCTGAGACTAGTTATCTTAGTATGAACAAATAAACAAATTCTAGTTCCTAATTGTTACAATTTTTAATAGAAACAAACTTTACTTCTTTGCAGCTACTGTAATAATGGCCCTACAAGAGGTGACATCGCCCATCACCTGATTTTTTATTAATTGTCCAATGATAATAGATCAACCATATTTTTGACCTATAAGCATAAGGCTAATTTTATTTTAATGTATTTTGGTCAGAGATGTAGACATCACATAAGGCTGAAAAGAATGAGGAAAAATGTGATCATCAAGATCACAAACAACACATAAGAATCTATACTCACTCCTTCAATTTTTCTTTAATTTCCTCTATATCTGGTCCGTCATCTTGAAGAGAAAATAATTGTAATGTCACATCATTCAACCGTATCAGATGAAGCCATGCAAGATTATCTATGTCACACAGATATCTAAAAATTGATGATATCAAATATCCTCACCAATGTTCGCATCTTCCTTCTTCTCCTCATCTTCTGAAATACCATTGAACGTGGGGATTTCGTCATTGTCATGATGATCTGCATCCACAGCAACGCCATTACTCAAGCCATTGTGTCCGTCCGTACCGTTAACAGAATCATCGTCTTTCGTAATCGTTTGCGATTCTTCATTCTCACTCGCTTCGATCGCCATCTCGGGGGTTTCTTTGCCGTTATCGCCATCGTCGACCTCTGAACCCTCATCTTTCTTCCCGTTCGTTGTTTCTTCCTCACTCTGGGATTTAGTTTCTTTCAAAACGTCGTTTTCTTCGGGATTGTTCACATAATCAGGCTGAGAAGTAACAAAATATTCATATATTGCTGATTTCAAGAATGTATGCTTCAAGCCAGTGGTTCCCAACCTTTTTCTTATCGAGAACCACTTGGAGATATAGTATATGTATATTGCCAAAAAATTTCTCTCAACGGTCATTAAATCTTTTAATTATCAAACTATATAACTTTTGCAAAGAGGTTACAAGAAAATCACAACAAGTAGCCCAAGTTTTAACTTGAACGAATAAATTAATGCTGTTTGCTTATAAATTTAACTAAAGTTCGAAAGTACTTGCGTACCACAGGTTGGGAACCAATGCTTCAAGTAAATAAATCTTGAACAACATCAATATCAATACATATATGAAAAACACACAGCGCAGTCATAGTTCCTGAAAATCAATTAAATTGGAAATAAATCACCTCGGGCGATTCAAAAACCAGAATAAATATTGGTGGTTTCATTGTGCATGTGTGATTTTATTTGAGAGGTTTTTATGGTAAAATCATTGTGCTTCGTTAATTCTTCTGATTAAATCATTCAAACAAACTCTGGTACGTGTTTGTCCTTGAAGGCTTTTCATTCTCTGTTCGGTTGACCCAAAATATCTGTATTTACAGGCCACCTATCAAAATGTGTCTTAGGGCCAGCAGAGCCTTAATCCAGCACTGACAACAGCAGTTGGATTTCATTGCAAATATTTGCTAAAGTCACTATGAATACTCACATTCATCAATGGTTTTCCTTCTCTTTCAGTTTGTTCAATTTGTTCGATTTGCATTTTAAGAAGCTGTTGCTGTTTTTTTGCCTTCTTCTTCAACTTTTTCCGCTTATTTTTAGATATTTTTTGAGACTGCAAAAAAAGAGATAAAATTTAAATAAGTTTGAAGTGGTAAGACATGCTCCAAACAAATTTTGGTTTCGAAAATATGTTCCTTGATTTCTCCGTTACAATAGCGCTAAACGTGAGCTGTTTATATCATTGGGTCTATGGTAAAATTGGTTTCGTTTAACGTTGTTTTACTTTCACATCCATCCATGACGTTAAGCGAAGGACAAACTATAATTAAATTGCATGAGAATTTCCATAATAGCAGCATACAGACTACTACGCGTATTAATCATGAATTATTTAGGTAATGAAAGCTTGAACTTACTTGCTGAGGGCGATTTTGCGGTGCTGTGCTCACTGGAAAAAGAAAATATGACAATTATCAATGGTAAGGAATGCTAGAATGTAAGAGTATGCAAGCAAGATGACAAGATTTCGACAAATAGTCCCAACACCAGTAAATTACGAAAATAAAAAATATTGTAACGGAGTTGAAATAACCCCATCATGTAAAGTAAATAATTACAGTATAACTAATAATATGATAGTGATACTAATGCACTTGATGCTACCCCACTCGCACTGTTTCGCCACAGCGCTTGTCATCGACTAAAGTCCCAAGCAGGAACTATTACCAGTCTTGAGTCAATATAAATCAAGAGATTTAACCAGTGTTCTAATGACTCTTTTGATATGTTCAGTTAATCATTCTCAGTAATTTATGTGGAGTGCTTGGTTAGCTCTCCATATACATTATTATAGGCCATCAATCTGTCATCTCGGAGGAGAAACAAGAAACCTAGGCTTGCCGAGCTTATCTCATATACACTAATGTTACAATGTCCCTCATTTAGTCGCTTATTCCCTCTGTCAGGTAAATATCAAGACCGTTAAAGCAGGGTACTGTTTAATAAATATGCTTTACTTTGATTTTTATAAAATATCGCATTGAATTATAATTTACTCTTCGACATATCATAAAAAAAACGGGACGATCCCATTAAAAATAAGTGATTTTTAGAGAATACATGGCGCATGACCTTATACAGTTAACGAACCTAGTGATCCGGATGGAGGTTTTCCTCCAAGCTGCTGCCATTGATGAGCATCAGCAGCGATTCTTCTCACGTAAGGTTCATCAACACAGAGGAGAATGTTTTCAGGTTTTATGTCGGTGTGAATTATTTGGCATTTTGTGTGAAGATAGTCAAGACCTTGCAAAACCTGAAAAATAGAAAGGAAAAAAATTACTGTACCTCACAAGCTACAAGGCGCTGGAGCTATTTAAAATATATTTTACCAATACATAAGGCACACATAAGGGAGGGTACTATCCTAATTGCCAACTCGATAGCTGATAGATTTCTCATTTAATGTGATTTTAATGTGCATATGGTGAATTTGGAATCGGAAATCATATATTAAAGAATATCCTCGCCTATTGTGGACACTACTTGTTGATAATGTACAATGTGATGATGATGATGAAGTGTGTCATCTGGGGGTATTATCACAGTTAACATGGGCTTTGATAACACAATTACAATGCGATTGCGTTGTACTGAATGCGAATAGCGACATTCTCAAACTTAGAGATCTCTATTTTTATATTTTTCCATTCTGTATGTTATGGATGGCTGTATTGCTGATAGATGGATGACGGTATATAATCTTGTAAACCTTTAGACCCAGTACATACAGCAAGCAACCCACCATTGACCATAATCCAATTCAATAAATTTTGTAGACAAAAAAATTGCAAAAGCAATTATGACATGACAGATATGGTTTGCGATGGTTGGTGATCTTGTAAAATTACCTGTTTAATAATGCTTTTAACACAGGGAATTGGCATTCCTTGATAATTTGACTTGATGATCCATTTAAGTAGGTGATGACCTAAAACCTCAAACACCATGCAAACGTCTGTGATAGAAATCAGTCAAGGAAAAAAAGACACAGCTGGATAAAGGAATGACATCATATAAATAAATAATAAGCACGCACCATTGATTTCTCAATGACAACAGTCAGGCTTGGCTGACTTTACCGTGAAAACATTGTGAAAAATAGAAAAAGCTAGAACAGTATACGATAAATCCTCAATGACACAACACTGAATTATTTCTATTTCACTTCAGGCTCAACGGGTTTGGTAAATGCGACTCACAATGTAATGAATTCCCTTCAGGCATTATTGAAATTGCCCCTAATCATTCCTGATTTCTCCAGGTTGGCTGGTCCAATTGACCCAATATTTTAACAGAATGTTCGAAAGATTATGAGAAAGGTTTTTCGTTATTTTCATTGGACCAATAGAAACTACACTATGGACGTTTAATTTCAACTCTCCGAAGAGATCCTTTCTTACCCTGCAGGCTAGAATTTGAAAGCTAAGATCACCAAGGTTCATAAGACTATCGAAAAATCTATAGATTTGGTTATTAAAGTTAGTAAATTGTTGAAAATTATATGACTGATCGAAGGATACGAGTTCCATTAACGCCGTGGATTTTGAAATCGTCCAGCAGTTGAACGCTTCTGTCTCGATTTACATCTTGAGGGTCGCTTTCCCGAACCTGCAGATAAAATTTTATTATTATTACAGATTTCTGAATACAATAATTATCACTCCGTTTTGTTTCTAAAATTACCTCCGCCCCCAACCATCAGAAACTATGGATAACGAAAATTGATGGACTACGGTCCTTTGTCCAGTTGTTCTCAACCGCTGGTTTGTGAACCGCGTTAATTTTCGTACCGGTCCGCAGAAAAGACATGGTCATTTGTATATTTCAATTATAAAGCGACATGCCGTTACCAAACAAGTTTTGTATATCTTGCTACCCTTATCTCGCAGCAGCAATGAAGAAGCAGCAAATTTCCCACTGATTTTGAATCAAATTTCAAATATAACGCTCAAGTGCATCTTATCTTTCGTATTTAACTACTGAATTACACTTATACTGTTGCATTATCAATAAACAACTTTACTAGACAAAATGGTTTTGCAACAATCATAGGTCTGATGATTGATGTGCAAGTTGCCGTCATTTCGCGTCTTACTTTCGGTTTCAATTACTGCTAATAATAACCACGTTTTATGTTTCTAGTCCGCAAAGCATTTTTCCAACGTTTACCGGTCCGCAAGCATAAAAAGGTTGAGAATCACTGCTCTATTCCATTCAATGAGCAAGTATATTTGCATACTGTATAGTCAAATTATTCAAACTAACATGGTATGATTTGAAGTTTTGCATTATTGATCCAATAAGGAGCCGGGCTTAAGTATTGAAGTAGTAATTTTTTATATGTCTGGGCTATATCACTGAAGTAACAATCAAACAGAACCTTAACACCAATAGTATAAATCTTCAAATATTAGTTCCACTATACACTTCCACTTGAATTTAACCCTAAATAAATTGAGTTTCAATAATTTTGAATGTTACAAAAATTGCAAAATAATTATCTAAAAATAAAGTATTTTTCTAATTTGAGAAAACTTTGTCAAGGAAATGATAACAAGACAGAAAAAGTACTACCCTGTAATAATATTTTCACTCAACATCTAGCTCACAGTAACCCAGATTACAAGTATGTGTTAGCATTTTGTATGTATTTTCGTACTAGCTATTGTACGCAGCAAACGCACTTGTACAACTCAAGCTATCTACAAAGTTTTGATTGTTTTTGTTTGCTGATAGCCTAGGAGATTAGGAATATATGGACGTGTAGTTGGAAACAGCATAAGGACAACGTTTTGTTTGCTGATAACCATGGAGATTATGCATATACGAACGTGTGTGATTGGAAAACAGCACGAGATAAAACTTATCAGGAACAAGTTTATGAATTTAAACTTGTTTTAATAATATTTTAGTCATTTTTACAGGGTAGGCCAGTCTACCTGCCCCCATGCTTGCTACGCCTATATGTTTATCTTCACTGGTGAATTCAAAATCACATTCTTTGAACTTGTTCACAAGTGTATTGATTCCCCGATATCAAACTTTAAATAACAAAGGAAAGAGAAAAAGCATTGACAAGTGTTAGATCTGATGATTTACTCACGCATTTAAGAAGTTTAATTTCGTCCAGAGCCGTCTCGGTGTAATGTTGAGCACTCTTGACAACTTTCAGTGCGACAAAACGCTTCATTCTGAACAAAAGTATTTGAATTGTTTACAAGTATAGTAAACTCTTGGGGGTCATGAGTACTCTCGATTCAAATTTTTCTCGAAAAATTCAAAAAAAGTTTAGAGGGCTCTGATATATGCCATTCATCTTCAAATAATAAGGGTATTACTAAAGAAACACTAGCACCGCACTACAGGTAATGAGTAAATGTACAGTGCAATACTGTAATCCCTCACCTATCGCGGTTAGTGCGTTAGAACCACATATTTATTTAATTATTTGAATATATTTAAACTTATTTTGAACTATTATAAATCATTCACACACTCTTATTTACGGGGGGGGGGGTTCCCACAATCATTTGACCTGTTATTCAATTTTTTTTAACTTTTAGCGCTTAAACATACTAGTACTGTACGACACGGCATTTATCATGAAATAAAATACAGGGGGTATTACATTAAAATACATACAATACAATATCATATAAAAACCGCGATGCAGTGAATCTGCGAAAAGTGAACCGCAATATAGCGAGGGACGACTGTAGTACGTAAATGATACACTAGAATTAGAGAGAGGTCTCACCAGCACAAACTACTACAGCCACAATACAATGATCAGTAAGTGAGTCATTGGTGGCTAGGAGCAGTGCGAGCCAGTCATTCTAACAGAGCAAATTATGATTTGGTAAATACTGATAGGAAAGGTTCATTATACAGTCAATCGTATTTTGCATTTTGAATTTCCAATAACACAACAAGATCTTACTTCATGTCCCAGCAAAGCCAAACGGTTGAAAAATGTCCCCAACCAAGCTTCCGAACGACGTGGTAACGATTGTTGAATAAGTCTCCGATCCTTACCGGGTGATATCCACCTGTGACAGCACATAGACAGCATATTAGAAATGTAATCATAAAATATCTACAACAACAATAGTACAACACAATTCGTATGGATTGCTTTCTAAAACTAAACACAGTGATACACAGGCAATCCAGAGAAAGTAAGAGTAGAACACAGACTCTACTCAGTCCATTTTTATCACACACATCCGTTTTGAATATAAATACAATTATAAAATGTACAGAAAAATTCAACTCATTACTCTGGGTTAATTTATGATAAATAAAGTACTTGAAATAATCCATCTACGAATTTATGAAAGTTTGGTATCATTGGATGGGGCAGGATGAGTAGAATGGATACGTATTGTCTTTGTGTGTATTCAACAGCGATCGACAAAGAACAGAAAGATTTCTTAATTGCTCGTTCAACAAAAGACTCGTTTTAATCGACAGCCCACAAGAGTTTGAATTTCACGGAAAATTGACTCCATCGTGTTTCTTTTAGATAATCCAAGTTACCATTAAAGTATAAACACAATAGAATAAGAGTTAACTAAAACCATGGTGACTTCTATAATTGAACGACTTTAATTGAAGGCAAGGTTCCACTTGAATTGGATTATAAACTGCCTATCAAATGAAACTAAGCAACATGTAACAAACAAGCTACTGTACTGTCTCCTATTTAAAGGAGAAACTGTGTTTGTGTTCGTGTGTCCATAACTCCGAAAGTTCTCGACTGGGCGCTCCGAAAATTTGCACAGGGATCGGTTTCGGGCGATTCTCTCGATTCTCCTTGATTAACAATTCAAGTCCGTAAAAAAAGGATAATTTACTGAATAACTTGTATATTATTCTCTGAATTCACCTCATTTTTTAATCAAGTACGAAATAGCATATTTAAATAAGTAACATGAAATATGGAAGCACTCAGCGAGTGCAACTGCTAACACTCCATGTTTATTTTTGCTTGACTTAGAGATGAGCAACTTGCTCCATACAATTTTTTCCTGGCTTAATTTATTCATTGATTTAGCCCTGTTACAGTGAGAGATAAACATGCACTGTTTATATCATTGGGCTGATAGTGAAATTGATTTCGTTTCACTTAAAAGTCCAACTTTCCAAGAGCTTATCCACAATTTTAAGAAGGGGCATACTTCATATGCAGAGAGCATCAAAAGATTTACCTCTACAATAATCATTTGGATCTTCTTGTTCGTCATCATCTGATCCTCTGATTTCTTCATCTTCATCATCTTCATCTGAATCTTCTGGATGAACAGGATCATCTTCATGATGGTGATGATGATTCACTGATGCAGCAGGTGCTGGAGCTGAATGATGACTGAAAATTACAGAAAAAAGAATTAATATATATATATATTATGACCAGTTAATATGAATATCATACATTACTCTTCCAAATTCAAAACAAATTCAGATATACCAATCGGTCATTAAACCTTTTTCAGTAGGTAAAGGGTAACCGCCGTCTTACTTCACCTATTTTTTGACAGTTCTCAAGTAAAGAACTTAGCACTTCGAGGCATTGTAAACTACACATAGTATAAGAGCAATGAAAATTTAACAATTTAACGGCTCTGCTTCATTCCGGATGTCATTTTACGGATTTCAATGATCATATTGACGCTGTTTCACTGTGTACACTAATAACTATATCTCACTCAAGAATGATCAGCTATCATAGATAATAAAGATTGAGTTTTAATTCAAACTAAAAATGCGATATGTATATTATTGATAATAATGTTCCAATGACTTACTTTAACTCAATATTTTTCGAAAGAAATAGATTATAAATGGTGAAATTAATAACTAAAGTAGTATAAAATTACCATTAAACCAACTACCAGAAAGCAAGCTCTATTTCCCACTACTAGAAGGTCGAAACATTTGAACTTCTGTTTGACTTTTCACGGATGAAATTTGTTTCTCAATTTAGCAAAATGTCTGAGATTTGTTCGTGAGACACCAGAAGATAAAAGATTATTGATTTCAGGCCAATTGATTAATGGTGCATTGTTGCCAACTCATGCAGACAGTGCCTCTCAAAATATGGAGATTAATGATTCGGCACTTATTCTACTCACTCACAATGCATATAAATTTAACAATTTTGTATTTGTGAACTCGGAAACGTAATATTAAATCAATTCAAGTTATACAATTTTACCATTGTCTGTTTAAATTGTGCTCTTCGTAGGTGTATAAATATTGGAATGAAGGTAAAGTTTAATAGAAGCAGTTAAGTCTGTACTCTGTACCTCATAACGTAGGGGGAAAGTTGGTTAGTTTGGCAAAAGGTAGAAAATAATGTTTTTAAGTAGTAATTAAACTCAATACATTCAGTGAGCACATACTTTTGTGAGCAACATATGATTTCTTGTGCTCACTGATTAAAATTAAAGAAAACATTGCATCTCAACACGGAATCCCAAATATGAGAATGGATATATTATTATTCATTATTATTCAGTTCGATACACATATTGTGCATGTGAAACAGACTTGTCGTGCTTTGCCGTACTCCAATCAGATAAATTTATGTTCAGCCCTTCCATAAACTTGATGTGTATATATCAATATTACAACATGTAATGGTTGAGTCGTCTTTTTATGTTAATTTCAGGCCTCATTATTCTAAATTGTTACGGGACTTTTTTCCATTAGTTAATCTCTAGTATCTCCGAACCTTTACAACAGCAACAACTGCTTTGTTTCTATGTCTTGAAAGAATATTGCAGACTAGAGCAATAGGGTGCCATCTACGGTAGTTAGCGGACAGACTTAGAAGCAGGAATTTACGGTAAATGTTGATGACCATACCAAGAAAGAATATTCTCCTTTCAGCCCAGGTAACTCTATCATGTCAATACATCAAAAGCAGCATTCCTTTTAAGTACATTGATAACTTCTTATCAAATATTCATAACTTACACCGTATAATAGCTGAAAAGCTGCAAAACACACACTCTATCAAGGCTGTGAAGCTGTATAAGGAGTGAATCGAAATTCAGTCTTTTAGCTATCAGTTACAATGTAAGCACATATCATACAGTGGATGCTAGGAATTATGATCGCTTTGGAACACTCTCTTTTTGATAAACCACCTGATATCATTGAGAGATAGGAATATGTTTTGGGACCGATGGTTTTCAATATAATGGTCATGAATTGGATTCTTGTTTCTTTATATGACATTGAAATTTTCATCATAAATTTAATTGCATAATTTAGATTGAGAACTGCACAAGCAGAGGTTGCACGTTGAAACAAACACTGCTGAAAAACAAAGTCATATTTAGATTTAAGACTTCACCTGTGATGGTGCGCTGGGTCCCTCTTCTTCGTTTTATCTGTCCGATTTTTCGGTTTTCTTTTCTTCCTAGCTTGAATAGGAAGCACTGTAAAAACACAGAAAAATTCACCTTGTTTCAAGACTAAAATAAATCTTTGATAAAAAGGATTCAAATCTTTCAAATCATGTGATGAAAAATTATCGTGCAATTGCTAACGCATTGTTATACAACAGTTACCTTTTCTTGAGCTCATTGTGATGTATTAATACTTCACGGACAACCTTGTTTTGAATATTTTCATAGAGTCAAGATCACTTTGTTATCAATATTTCTAATTTGCAACAATAACCTGTAACAACAATGAGGAAATGGAAAACATTTTAACTACAGATAGTATGAAAGAACACCGTAATATCAATTCAGTTTCTCTATATTCCTGCATTGCTGTGTCTGCAAAACACTGCACAAATTCATTTCCTGTAATGAATGCTGTAAAAAGACCACTGTACAATGCAATAATGCAGGAATGACTGAAGTATGCATCGCAGAAACTTCCTTCCAACCAGGGTTATATTATTTGCCTCAGTTCATTACTATTTGACGACATTGAACATATGTATGGTTTATATCTATATGTTTGAAATTATTTAAAATTCCTTCTTCACACTTACATAAATTAGCGCAGCAAATTATAGAATCTCGATTATTAATAAAGTCATCTATGCTCCTGTGAGCTTAGAAAAAGTGAATCGCCAACATGTTTTCGAGCTCGATCGTGGAGTTAAAAAGTTTGGTCATTCCTGCAAGAATGTATAGAGCTGATGGTGACTGATAAACACAACCTCAGCTGCTTCCGCAAACCTGCTTTATGAAGAAAATACTGGAGATAAAAGACTCATAGTTGGAAAGTTCAGAATTATTTTATAAAATCTATTCAGGTATAAAAATGATGTGTCATCCTCATCACCACGTACAAATAAGATACAGTAATGCTTACTCATAATTACATAAAAGCAATGTCGTAACTTTTGACTTATGCTTGAAAGGCAATAAATAATGGTAGTAGTTCAGTAGCGTAGTCTGGGTATGTTTGGTAGGTGTATGATGAGTGCAACTCACCCCTAATATCAGTGAAACTAGTCTAACCTAACCTCACCCACCCACCCCTAACACAACCATGTTTTCAGAGGCACCGCACAAGGAACTAGAACCAAGTGAACTTGCAACAGACTAAGTAGATCAAGAAAAAAAAATTAAATAAAGATCCTAGGATCGAAGCCAATAAGGTAATCAACCCATTAGGTAATAGATGGTATAGCAAAATCCATTCACCTGGATCACACTTGGGACAGAATGAAATTGATGATAATAATCGAATGATTACATAAAGCAATTAGTTATTAAATAAACAATGCAGACAATAAATAAATAACCCTAACACTTTGGTGTTTGTGAGATGTCAC
>QRAM01000345.1:3108-28255 GCA_013436055.1 Halocynthia roretzi
TGTATATTTATTAGGGTGTTTCATAGAAAATAACCACAAGGAATAACTGGTGATTTAATAACGTCACTAGCCCTTTACTACAATCCATCAAGAGAGACATGCCCCACATTCACAAATATAATTACCGTAATTTTCCGAATGGCATCTATTAAATCGTGCTCCCTCACACCCACAACGCGTGGCAATCAGCTGGCTTTTTCATCCTGTTAGCTCAAGCATTTCCAAGCGCATTCTCACCAATACGCGATATGCGGGCTAGGCGGTTTCGCTGTTGGTACCATTGGATTGAGATTGAAAGTGTTACATATGGTGAGGCAAACGCTAAGACCAACCTCATATCACAGCGAAATGGCCTTCTCACAAGCGTTGAGCATTGCAAGCACGTATATAAAATTCTCTCAATTCTCTATATCCATGTATAATACGCACTCCCACTTTTGAATAATCTTAGAGGCGAAGAAATGCGTATTTTACTCCGATAATTACTGTATTTGAAGCATATCGAATTCCGTTTATTTATACAACAAAGATTATGTGTACCCACGTATATCGAGGCAACCTGTGTATATTTTTCTAGCTTTCAGCTAGATGAGTTGATAATTCAGATATTGTTTTTGGAAGAATACCGGAATCGCCAAAGTGAGACTATCAAATAACAAATGTTACCTCGCACGATATGTGCTGAGTTCAAATCCTTTCTGTACAGTAGATTATAGTGACTATCTCATAAATAAATATGACGATATAGGGAAAGGCAGAAGTTACACCCTAGGTGATTCATAAGCGTGATTAAGATACTGTCAGTATTAAACCTTATGCAATACATTTACCAATTAACGAAGTATTAGTTCTCTTTTGAGATAAGCAAACTATGTATTTCGCTCCTAGGAATATATAAACGATCGAATTCATGACAATTAAGTTCTGGTGAAAAAACGAACACGAATTAACAGACCCATTATGATTTATCGCTAATGCTGTCATATAATTTGCATATCTGGGCCAAAGTTCGGGGTTGGGGAGCCTGATTGGGAACAATTTTGCCTGTACCCAGGTCCCGAGGTCTGTAGAATGCGAGAGCAATAAATGAAGTCCTCTCTATGGTAGAATGTGAATTAATCAGAATGGTTTAAACGCATTTTAATATAAAATCACCTAGCACCACCTTATGCTCGGGATGCAATTGGTTCAATAAATATGGAACTGTCCCTGGTGCTAGTGTTGCGGGAACCGCTGTTAATTTATTGGTTGTGGTTTTTGCGATTTTTCATTTTGGTCTCAGTGTTTGCATTTGCTGTTTTAGTGTTAGGGATTTTTTCCGAATTCCATTACTTCTCAAGTACCGTAGTTTATCCTTTCTCCCTAGTTGGATTTCTCAACTTTTACCTATGATATCATATTGTAATCAGTACACAATTTGAAACTGTTGTTACGTTGTATTTCTAGTTCCACATATAAAAGTATACTATCTTGTGTGAATCAATATGTATTTGGTCATTGTCATGAGATTGCGGT
The DNA here is from genome assembly GCA_013436055.1 of Halocynthia roretzi. NCBI lineage: Eukaryota > Metazoa > Chordata > Ascidiacea > Stolidobranchia > Pyuridae > Halocynthia > Halocynthia roretzi. The sequence continues at coordinate 4,624 of QRAM01000345.1, forward strand.
ACTTTAACGATATCGTATGACGTCTGGATACCCCTTTCTCATCAATTCTTCCAGCTATCAATTTCTCCCGCTGAGAAGTAAAATTGCATTTCCGCTGCGCGTTCCGCTATGTAACAGTCTTTCCTCAGAAAAAAAACGAAACCGAAACCGTTCAAAAGATGTAAATTTTTGCCTCTAGTAATTGGTGGTTGTGTTATTATTTTTGCTGTCTTGTGTCGAAGTTCTCTGTTCGTTTTGTTTTTATAATCTATGATAAGATATGTCCGCAGTACCTGTACACGATCTTATCTCTTCTCATGGAACGAATTAGAAATCATACCCCTCTCTACTTGTAGGAAATTGTGCTTTGACCTTTGCGTGTATATCATTAACTGAGTTCACGTGCCTTATCAAAGTATCTTCCGTTCGGATATGCGGAAATATACCGAATATACGATAACGGCGGGACTTGGAGTTATTATCAATTATTTTGATTATTATTATGCAAAAATATGATATCATAATCATGAATATAAGTGCAAATAAACAAAGAATGTATTACATTAACAATCTAATAACTTCACTCGAATCAAACCCCAAAAATCTTTGAATCGACTCGAATTGAGAATGGAACATTAAATAAGTCGTCGAGGATATAAGGAATTTCTATGGTCATTAGTGAAAAATGCTTATTTCAAAGATTAGTTCTCTATATTCCTAGTAAATCTAAAGTTCGTTGCCACTTTACATGTGTTCTTGCGCCCTTAAGCTTCTATATTTCTTTACGATGATTCGTATACGGTAATCATGATGCTTTATTACATAAAAACTCATAAATAACTCGGCTTCATTAGAGTCGTTTCGGTATAGAGTAGACTAAACATGCGTGTTCAGGAAATGTCATTAGATTTAACTATGGCAGTCAATGTAAGTAAATGAGTAGTTGACTGGCACGGGACTAGGGCAGGTCATGCTTCGCCTGTGGTTACTCGATTACAACATTGCTGTGTACTTTCGTGTGCACATGCACCAATTGAGGTTAAATTCGGCCCCGTCGTTGCAAGCCTAATACGCCCAGTTTAGTCAGTCAATGGTATTTCCATAAATAGGTGCTGCGCCACCTTCCACGGCAAGAGTATGCTTCTGAAGACTTCAAAACTTTTGACCTTGAAGTTGACCTTTAGAAATTATTTTACCCGTTGAATTGTCACTGTCTGCCCGTATCCCGATTTGTATATAAAAAGCGAGAATTGCAGTAATTTATTTTCTGATTGCGAACAAGAAGGGTGCAATAGGTAGACACGATACGTAATTCTGGGTATGACTTTTAAAGTAGCCTAGGTTTAAATGTAAATTAAGTACACGCAGACATATTCCCAGTCGATTCCTTGTTGTTTCCCATTAACAACAGAGCCAGTATATCAAGTCACTAAAGCATGTATAAATTTGGTATGAAATTTGGTATCCTTATCCCTATGTCGTCCAGAGAAAAACTGCTCTGTTTTTCAATACTAAAAGATAACATTATAATGCCGGTATCTATGGCATCCTGAAAGTGAATATATCTTCAGAATTGATGCAAATCAGAACACTAAAGTTAAAAGACTTTGAAGATTGGAATGATTCAAAGTGAATAATTTATATTCTGTTGAATATTCAGTATTCGTTTTGCAATAGCAATATATATGTATGTGTTGTTTTTACATTCGAATATAATGGGAAACAGTCCCGCGAATTTGTGCGGCCCGCGTGAAGCAGCGTTTATATGAACAGCGAGCGTCTCTAAAGTTACCAGTTAAACCAAATCGATTTTTTTATGTTAGCCACTACTAGATATGCGATGTGAAATGCAAGTGCGACCCGTCGTCTAATCCGGTTAAGTGTATTTGGCCTAGGAGTGCTAGAAGGTTGCACACCTCTGGTCTAGACGATCAAGTATTCTTCATACCCAATTAGAGACATCCTTTGCAGTGATTAACCATAATTGTGTTTATGTTAAGTGTGAACCTGATATTATATTATACTTATTTATTGTATGACCTGTCTGACACCTTTAATGTATTGTCTGGCATCGATTAAATGCCCCGTCTGATACACCAGGACACAGCATACATCCGATTTCTATTCTAACCTTATTTGGCGTAATTGTGGTAATAGGAAAGGAGTGGCGCTATTGATGTGTCTGGTGATTACATTTGTGAATGCCATACGAGGTAATAGTGTGTAATAAACCAGTTACTATGCGAATCTCGAAGGGTTTGCTGTATGTTCTAATTTGCATGTAATGAGGCAAAAGCCGGTCGGTGTATTGTGGATGTGGTTACTACAGCAGACTGTGAAATGGGGTAAAAATAGTTCAATGCTTTCGGGTAGACCTAGACAGCTGACATAATGTATGACAATGCACTTTATAGTAATTTCGTTATCAACATCACCAATACCTTTTGGGCTATAGCGTTTGTTGGCAACTCGAGTCTGAGAGGCGGAAATATTACCAGTCTTGAGTCAATATCAAACGAATCAAGACCCATTTACATCCTTGCTAATTCATATGTAGTACATATGCCCGTTTTGCTCTCCATATACATTTTATTGTTAACTAGAAGAACGACCCGGCCTTGTCAGTGCAAGCCTAACAGATTTCATGTATGTGTTTTGATTTCATACTAAATAACAGAGGTCATTTCCAGAGATGTATATTTAACTTAAAGCGGGGTATTGTTGTATTATTGTCCTCAATAGTTATATCTACCAAATATTTATTTTAACTGATTCAATTTGAGGGAGGGAGTAGTAGGAAAATACAAAGCCAACCTCAAACCCGATATTCTCTGTTTGGGGGCTTCATGGCACGTTATGTATTTTATAAGTTGCGTGGTTCATTCTGGATTGAAATTGAATGGTTTGGTTCGAATTCTACGGCCTTTAAGGCTACACAACGCATAAGGCGCACCCCTCCTGTTTTAAATATATTATGTGGTCATAAATATGGAACGGACATTCTATAAGGGGGCATATAAACCCAGAAAACGTGAGGAAATTCGAATTCGAACGCAATTGTACAGGTCAAGACCGTGAAGTAGAACAAATTAATCCCGTAATCCCAAGCAAATGGAGAAAAGACGTACACTTGGTTGCGTGTGAAACTTTCCGTCCTTGCACTCTATTTTCCCACAAATAAAGCGCAGCGGACAAAATTCAGTAAAATACTGGCGTCTTGTATTAGATCGTTATTTTTACTTTAATGAGGTAATTTTTCTCGTGTTGTGCTTATTTAGGGAATAACACTAGAAGAAAATGGCAGAAGAGTTTCGTACTCGCTTAGATCTTGTTCCGAGTAAGGTTGCCCGCGTATACCTCTGTGACCTGTTCATTTCGTGGAATTTGATATGTTTTACTTGAGTTTTATTTATAAGACCCTGCCGTGAAGGGTCAAGTATAACACGAATTTGGCAGATTGTTTACTTGTATGTTTATGTAGATTCTGTTTGAATGAGTATCGTGGGTGTAGCAAGATTTTATCTTTGCTGGAATGACTGCTATCGATTTTGTATTTCCAGTTAACAAAAGCGGTTATGTTGACATTAGGCCAGTAGTACTCGTCGATGGCTGGATCGCATTCAATCGTGATAGAGAGTTTCAGTACTACGTGTTCAGGTCATTAAATCTTTATACGTTTGTGTAAACACATCTAGCCTAACGTCATGGACATCCGGTTTTCCATGACCTAATTGTTTTCGGTTTAAAACTTATTAGTGCTAATGATTAGTTTCTGGATCCCGAGGTGTCCTATTCACCGACTAGCGTACGTTATCCCGCTAGAATAAGTTCCACTATTTATATGAGTAACACTCTCAAGATCCTACTTCTATGTACACCAATACACCATTGTATTCCAGTCAGATTGAACTATAAGTATCGGGAATCGGGCTACTGTTGAAGTTACAGTACTACTGTAGTTTGAATTTTGCTATTATTTTGCTAAAATGAGCTGGGTTAAATCGTCGTATTAAAGAAAATCAAAAAGGATAAAGTATTTATTTATAATATAATTCCCTTTCTGATGACACATCAAGATTTCTAATTTATTTTATATTTCCTTCTGTTGGGATACTTCTGTTACAAATTTGGCATTTAAGCACTTTAACTGGCTACGTTCAGCAATACAGACCCGACGATCTTGGTAAATGTGTTCAATCATTTAATTCCAGTTACGGACTGGTCCTCTTGTGAGGCGATCGAACTAAATTTTAATGATCTGTTTAATTTTATACAGTCCAATGTAATAATAGCACCAATTATAATCAAAGTTGTTTGGTCTCTGATTGATTTGCTAAGCGACTATGTAACATACAAAACCACGGTCATTAATATACTGAGTTATTCTATATCTGAATACTAATTATTCAATTTCCTATTTGAATGGCGTTTTTCCAAATTATCAATTACATTTTACTGTAAATCTACATGCTTGCAGCAATAACCCCGGGTTCAAATACGATCAGCCTTCCGGAGCTTTTCACGATATAATTGTCGCAATGTTGTCTGAGTCATGTTGGAAAACGGAATTACAGTTTTTGCTTTTTCACTCATATAAAGACCAACCGAACTTCTTTCCAATACTTGAGTCTTCGCAATTCTGCAAATTGTATTTCACTTTTGCATTCGCTGGCTTTGAGTCATCAATCAATTGTTATATAACGCTAACAATTTGTCAAACATGACTTGTTCAATATACTGGACCGACAACAGGAAGCAATCAAGTATAAGCTCTCAGTTCTTCCATATCACTTACGATAAACAGTCCAGAATGGAAAAAAAACATATTTATACAGCTGACTCTTCGGCATCGCGACTCTATCAATCACGGTGTTGCCATAAGGAATTCTTTGAGGGTTTTGCTAAGGCCGCAGTTTTTTTAAGATTACAAATACCTAAAATCTTTCACATTATTGTATAATATTATTTTTATGTTATCGTTTAATACCATAATAATACACAATTGCTTTAGGTAAATTTTGTGCGTCTTAACTGTACGACGAGAATTGTTGTATGTACTTATAAAAATTCAGGGGCTTGCAAAGGTGGTTCCGCTCAGAAATGAGACCAAAAAATACGTTTTTCCCGCGCCCGTATCCCCCTCGATGTGAGAGGGTCGACAGGGTGTACACTGAACTACAACTGTTATACACGAAAGAGAAAAATTTCAGGAAGTGCAGACACCTTTAGAATTAAGACCGTCTATTCTGGGGCTCCATAGATCTGGATAGGATTAGTTATTTTTGTGAGATCCTATCGGGTGCTTTTGTAGCCGGAATCTCTGCCTGGCAGGTTTTGCACGGGGGAGGCTTTTTGTTCTACTTTCCTATCTGCTATTTAAAGTATAAGCGAAAGTTTTATTGTAAAAAAAATTATAACTGAAAAAGTGTTTAGATCAACCATAATGAAAGCATCTCTAGTCAAATTAATTTGCATCGCATGAGTTGGCGAGTCGTGGCTACTGTATTAGCTTCTACAGTGTCCAGTGCGAAAGTGAAATGAAACAAATCAGTATCTGAATCAGTCACGCCAGACAATTTCGTCATTTTCGTTGACCAAAATAAACAATCGCAACAATTACATTCGAAAGGTCGCCAAATTTTCAATTGAAAAAAATGGCCTTTATTGGTTAATAAATTCTATGTTTTTAAATGATCTATCGTGACATGAAAAAACGTTCTTTCTTCCAACCGAACACAGAGCTCATTTATTGTATCCGTCACGTACTATTCCATCGCTAGTGCTTATATACTGTCATAGTTGTTTCTATCTATGCAGATTTAAAAGTAGCTATTCTGCTGCGCCTATGTGCGACATCCATCATCAGTCTCTCAGTTACCGGAATTATCAGTGGAATCACGTCATAAATTAAACAATTAAGAACGTGTCCAGCTTCAAAAAGCATTACATTGAAATTAGTGACTGCATGTTATGTACTATTATTTCTATTTTTGGACAACTCGAAATAATGTTTTGGTATTCTAAACTACGTCACAAGATTTGTACAACCCGTAGGTGCCCGAAGCTGTTTCTTGTCGAATTTCGATTATCTCATTGCGGGTACAAAATTATAGGTAATAAATGCTTTACGAGTGTGATTTAAGGGCGTGAATTAGGTTGGAGTCGCACGGTACTACATGTACATGGTACTGCAGTACGCTAACCTGAGATGACCCAATCGCGCCAAGCTTATCGTGATCTAAATTCTCACTTGGGATTTAAACCAAAACTCGGATCAACGTATTAAAACGACGTTTTATGTCATTCGGTTTCTGTTTCAAACCTATTTTTACTCGAGGGGGAAGCACTGTTTATCTAATTTTTAATTATTTTGTAACTGTACATGTTCAGCTGTGTACGTATAGCTTGATACGAATAAACGCGTATGACGCAATGGGCATAGGTTTAATCGAATTGTATCTTACCATGGAACGGATTCGCGCTAATAATAGCTTGCATATGGTACCGTAAGATTGCGGAAATAGAGATTCTCTAAACATTTCAATAATGTAATGGTTTCACAATTATACTGTAACATATATAGTGAATTATTGTGAATAATGCAAATTATTATATTGTGGCAACACAGTCCCCCTTCTAAGATAAGTTTAGGTATAGTTTGTGTATTGTGTCGTTGTTGGTTTATTTCTGGTAATACTGGTATAAAACTATGATATAAGAGGAACTAAACTTAACACCTCTTTAGGATGGGTCCTCTGTATAAGAACTAGGCCGTGTACGAATTTTCCTATTACGAAATGCTCCCATTCAAATACGTATATCAATCCATCATGCGAATGCGATTCATTTTACGAAGTCACATATATATTTAAGCTTTTTTGACCGTCTGGCTAATGTGGCGTCATATGCTATCCCAGTTGAGCGCTCCGTCTCTGATTGTGTGATTGTGTGTTATTGCGATAACGAGCCTCGGATAAATTTAGGATTATTCAGTGAAATAAATCAATAGATATCAACTTCACACTGTGCATATGTTGCGTAATCAAATTCACCATCCATTGAAACTATTGATACAGTCTTGTACAGTTTCTGTAGAAAATCATTGTTTTGGCGGCTTCATAGTCACGTTTGGACTTTGATGTTTTTGGAACGGATTATTCAAATATCCTTTGAACATGTGTATTCACTTCATGAATTCTCACTCATTGAACGATTTGAATTTGCTGGCTTCTATTAGTCTTGGGTAATCCAGTCACCGTTGAAGTTGCGACGCCACAGTATAGGAAGCCTTTTTGGTAAAAATGCATTCTGCAATCCAAAAATACCCGCTGTCTTCCAAGTATCATACACTATCGATTTACAAGTCAACGACAGTCTATGTGCCTATCATTAGTTATTTATAATTAATGACTTCTATTCTTACTCTTCTTCTTACTTTTTTTATGCCTCATAGTAGTATTAAGACTGTTTCTAAAATAGCTCTATACAGTAATTACTTTGAACCTGTACATGCTTCAAACGGATTCTATTTACGATGTTCTGATGTACCTTGTTGTTAATAGAAACAGTGAGCGGAATAAATGTTGCACGATCATATTTTGTAAAATATTATTTGTTGGGATCATACGGATTTTTGACTTCGGTCTGGGGTGGAGTAATTCAGGGATGGAATAATATAAAGAATAGAAACGTATATTTTGTTTCCCGATTTAACTACATTTTTTACGTTAAGTTGTCCTGAAAATTTGCAATGTTGCATTTGGAGTATGGTAGGCATAATTCATATATACCATTTGAGTGTAAGAGAAGTGATAGTACAGAATGGAAATCAGTTGTCCGGCATTGTTCCATCCGGCTAGAATGCTAGATCCTCATGTATTCTACTCATATTTTCATGTATCTGACGTGATTTTTGTGTACGGTACATACATAAGTCTTTGAAATGAACAATCCTTGAAATATATCTTAGACTATTCCCTTCCCTCGATTATCTTACCCTTAGAAGAACTTTAGCAACTTCACTAAACCTTGCGTTTTGTGGCGCCATTGAAGCAACGATAACGCAACTAAGATGATAACGCTTTAAAAAATGCTAACCGCGTCATTTGTTGTCTGGTGATGTTACTGCGCAGTTAATTTTCACACTACACGTTTGAGTTTGCGCAAGGTATGCATACTTCCCAACCGCTCTGTTTCGTGATATTTATCTCTGATATACAGTTGAGTGATTACGTGATTCATTTTGTGTCCGATATCTTGAGAGGTATATTACAGGTTTCTATATATAAACCTCTGTTAGTTCGGCACAGTCCGTGAAGGATGCTGGATTAGTGGTGATCAACCTGTATCGAATGATCCGATAACATTTATTTTGCGGAATAGTTTTTCTCGCAACGATTCTTCCTAGAATTGTAGAAATAACAAGAGAGACCGATGTGTACAGGGTTTATTATTTTGTTCTCAGAATAAATATGTGTATTCAAATATGTTCTTGACGTATTCCCTTTATTCCGAAGGTCAAAATTTTATTCTTAAAATTCACGTATTCGTTCAGTGATACAAGTAGACCACCTAATCGACAAGAGCTGACATTTGAATACATGCTAGTGTTCTAATAATCAGTTTTTAGTCAAGCGAGTGAAAAACCAACTATATATATATATATTTATATATTTAATTAAGAGCGAGTTGGTTCGTCTGTTTGTCTTGACACAGCGTCGCCATTTATCAATTGATCTTTGCCATAGTTCGCATGGGTATCCAGATACACCCCAGAATAATGTACGAACATGGAATTCCCGGATCCGAGCTCCGTTTTGGGTCACAGGGTCTATTCTTACTTAGTATCGCTCCCTAGCGGATAAAATAGGAATGCTATAGTAAACAGAATAAGAAGGATAAATACCTGATATATATGGCCGAGAAAGGCCGGGTCGCACTGCTTGTATGCAGTAAAGAAAAGGGTGAACAACGAATAAACCAGACATGTAAAAAGTAGTTTATAAAAAATACGCAAACATTTTTATTTTTTCATTTTTTTTATATTAATTGTAACGAGCATGCCAGGATTCGCGCCTAGAATCTTCTGTTTCTAAGTCAGACGCAGTATCCGTTGCGTGACGTATCTGCTCGTTGTTAGATGGTATTACCTTTTTTTAGTCACTGACAGATTATGATGGACCTAAAAGGTTAAAACAACCCCGGTGAAGGTCACCATCACTATGCAAACATTGTTACAGTACAGATACGCAGTCTATAACCGATCGTCCTGCGGACACATAACATAAAACTCCTTACCGCTAGTGAAATCACAAGTAAACAACATGAAAACGTATAGTACAATGTGATGTGATACGTTGCCAGAATAATTTTCTTATATTGTCTGTGTTTATTTCTACCCGTTGTAAAATGTAATTGTAGACGATTGTCGTACATACAATTACAGATAAAGAACCCCTCAAGGGAGTAAATCATTTTACGATTTAGATAACAGCGTTCCGAAAATTTCTTCAAATTTCCGAAAACTTTTTCAAATTTCTGTTCAAGCTATAGCACTGGTTACATTATCTCTAGTCTAACATTGTTTTGCGCGAAGATGCACAATATGAACTCATATTATATTCAATATTTTAGTATTACAACACACACATAACCACAGGTATACCCGAAACTTCATTCGAGTCAAACAAATATTTACCGTAGCTTTGGAGATTCTTATCACAAACCTTATCAGCCAACTTAAGAGTGGTGGTTTTTCGAGAATTCGTTCTAGTGGCTTATAATGAGCTCTGGGGAGGGGGGGGTCGTCGGAGAAATAAATTCACAATTCTTGCCTGTAATTTCTTTCCATGTAGCATAAATAGTGTTGTCATAACAAATCACATTGTTATCAATGACTAGGTAGGCAAGCTCGCTATGACGCATGGAGAAAATCGATAGACGCTCGTGAACTTAACTAACAATTTTTAATATCAATGAAATCGGATTTGTTTGTATAAAAACGTTTGTATACAATGCGATGTATTGTCAAGTCTTGTGTGCTAGTACATAAAGGAGAATAAACCATCTTCGATTCAATATCCCTGGGACAACGTAGGCTTGAGGTCGGCACTTTTCTGAATGTGCGTTATACGTCCTGCGGAGTTATCGTGAACATGAAAACAAATTTCCTTTCGCAGCTTCCTCCGTCATTCGATGGAATTTCATAGGAAGATATGAATCAATATCACGCGCTAAGTCGCATATCCCAGAATGTGTTGTTCAAAAGTTATTTAAAATCATGACATATTAGGTTGAAATTCAGTCGTCATAGTGTGGGAGTTCCTGATCCTTTTCGACCCGTTGAAATCGCGGCAACTTTTCAAAAAAAATTTACACTCGACTGACAAAAGGGAAATTTTGAAATACCGTATTTACATTATTGTTTTAGGTTTGAATAACACTATTATTATAAAAAAGCGTTACAGTCGTCCCTCGCTATATCGCGGTTCACTTTCCGCGTATTCACTACATCGCGGATAGCTAATCTAAATAGCTAATCTAGTTTCAAAATCGATACGTTGTTGACGCTGGTCTATGCTGTCAACATTACATCTTCTGGATTCCCTTCCGGCATTTGTTGATGATCTTGATAATAAACTTTGCCTTTGCGGAGGTATTTTAACTTTGCATACAACTGGTTCGTCGTTAACTTGTCAATAGGATTTGTGATGTCAAGTAACAAATTTATAAATTTTGTGATGTCACAGTAGCAAATTACCGAATTAATCAAAAAGGTGATCTGGGGCCGCGATGCGGCCCTATTCGAAAAAAAGTAGCCTTAACACACTCGCCCAAAACCAATCCCGTGCAAATTCTCGGAGCGCCTAGTCGAGAACTTTCGGAGTTATGGGCACACGAACAAACACACAAAAACACTGTTTTTCCTTTATTCATGAGATTGTAGTATATGTATTTAATGTAATATTGTATATATTTTATTTCATGGTAAATGCCGTGCCGTAAAAGTACTAATATGTTTAAGCGCTAAAAGTTTGAAAAAAATTAAATAATGGGTGTAATGATTGTGGGAAAGGTTAATTAGGTCAATAAGAGTGTGTGAATGATTTATAGTGGTTTAAAATACGTTAAAATAATTCAAATTGTTAAATAAATATGTAGTTTCTACTTCGCGGATTTTCACCTATCGCGGGAGGCGTTGGAACTGTATATATTGTTGGTTGTTCATATTCTCTGTGAGATGATAGGTGAATATTATTCCTTTCTTGCTTCTCCACATCTGTTTAGCTGATTAGACTTCATCTTGAATTTGGTAATTATGATGGAAAGCCATGTTATCGCCGTTAACTGCGATTAAACGTTTTCTACAACTAAGATAACCAGTGCTTATTGCTCCACAGTCTGCGTAAGAAGGGGTCTATCTATACAACGCTACGTGGCTCATTATATCCGTTCTTACACGTGTATAGGAAATGACATGATATATACATTCGAATGGTCTAGAATTGAACGTAACGTTAGTACTAGGATCAAACACAGCCAGTCAATGAGACTAATGAAGTAGGCGAAAATCTTGCCCTGGTAAATCTATCCCAGGTTAATAAACCTTCATACTAGTGTCGTAATTCCTGTCAAGTTGTGGCAGCGAAATTTTATTTTCTAGTTTTTCGAAAAAATTATTGTGATATTTGAAGGAATAACCAAAGACGTTTCAAGAGTACTTGGAATGGTAAATGGTATTGTTTGAAAGCGAGACCACTCAACACCTGGTCGAGTAGGATCACAAATTGTTGAAAGCTAACACTATCTACCTATCTACATTTGCAAATGCACTTCAAATACGCAACATAGGTTTAAACTATCCTACCGCAACTCAAATGGTGTTTTGTATATGGAATGAAATATCACAGAAAGTGCAAATGAACTCCTCATAATAATAAGGTTTGTGTTTCGTTTCCATTTATATTTTTGGCGTTATCGCTAAGACTATTTGTTTTTTCAATATTTGACATTGAATAACCACAAGTTGTCGATAAACGAGACGGTGTGCGTCACTAATTTAAAACAAAACAAACTAAAAACAGAGAGTACATCAATTCCATTAGGAACTTGACATTACCATGTTAGACCACGAATCCTGAAGCAGTTTTGGTGGGTAGACACAAATGCGATGGATGATAAACTGACGTACACAGTTTAGCATGACATATCATAACATGATTAACGATTGCAGTGCAATGGTTAAATTTAAGATTTTCGAAAACCTTATTTGGTGCTAGATCAATGATCCTATTTTTGATGAATTGACGTGTACACGTGGGAAATGCTAGACATTTGACGGATGCGACAAGGTGTTCCAATGATTTGATTGCATGGCATATAGGGGTAGTCACAGCCTCACAGTAATAGGAAATAATACCCGCTATTTCATTCCCAATAACACTGACGTCAAAGTTGACACCTGGCTCCACGCGTGTAGAATGGTTCAACGATTTGTATTCGGATATCCGATTGCCGAAATGTGTTTCTAGGTCACTCAAAAAAAGTGAATCGTTTTTAGAATGGAGCACATATGATTAAGCCTTAAACGTTTCCGCAGCGTATACTTACTAATAACGGTACCTTTACGAGTGTCCAATTCCACTGAAAAATAGCTTACAATTATTTAAAATATATACAGGCAGACCAGACCTTACAGTGGCGTCATAAATCAAATCGGCGTAAAACGAACGCATTTTATAATGCAAATGGCCTAGAAACAGTCCACACATCCAAAATTATATTGTTTTTGATTAATTAAATCGTGTTCATATGAGAGATTGACAGGGCTGTGGAGTCGAGCAATTTTTCAATTATTTAAGTGAAGCCAGAGTGCCGATTCCGACTCCACAGCTAGATTGTTGATAGATTGTTAAGAATTGGTATGCGCTATTCGCTTGGTCTGATACTAGGAAAAGCATTGCACGTTCGTTGCGCATGTTCTGTTCCATCATTTTTCGAGACAGCACGTTCCCGAACGAAGAAACTATTAGTACAAATACGAATGGAATGCTGTATTCGGGAGTACAATGTCGACCGAGATAGACTTACCACTTACCATCAGCGCACACCAGTGTAATTCCACAATAGAACTTGCGATGAAGAAGCAAATAAATCATTCTTTGATTTTGATTTACAATAGCGTTCCGAAAATTCAACATTCGAAACTATGCTGTATAAACGGGTGCAGTGTTTGTATAAACTCGTTCATCGCGGGCATTACTATGAACCGATGATTGCTATCGATAGAACTAGCGATAAAGAATTGTTCGATTTGGATTTACGACAGCTTTCATAAATACAACGTGTGAAATAACAATCACGTACAATTCCAAAACCAAATACGAATCGAATTGTGTATCGACAACTTTATGCTCGGTGTATTGGTGGGCCCTATCTTTTGGGAGATACAATTATAAGAGTCAGAGCCGGAGTATTAAGTATCATAAATGGATTTAAAATTACATTAATATTTATATATATTTTTTCATTTTTGCCTAATTTCTAAACCGGCGTAAGTCTGAATCATCGTAAACTGAGCCGTCGTAATACAGGGGCTAACTGTACTGGATAAACACGATGTAAGGCATTCGATGATTATCTGTCAGATAATATAGGGTGGTTTTTATAATTTCCATTTCCTTTATATAGTAGTCACCCCGAAAACTAGGCATACATGCTGACAGTACAATACACAAAAAAGCGTGGGCTGAAATTTGAAGTAAACTATTATCTGAATCACGCTAGAAAGGCTGACTTTTAAATGAGGATTTTATTTGCAGGATCCTCCTCCAAGCCCAGAGAAGTATTCCCTGTTTAGACCGAAGAAAATTGGTAAACAAACTGCAAATGCTACTGAGAAACCGAATTCATCACAACCCGACCTTGGTAAGACGCTACTTTTAATGTGTTGAAGGAGAGGTGGACGCAGTAGAGTTAAACACTGGCGTAAAGTCACTCCATTCTCAAACACCATGTCCCGAAAAATGTTCCCAACTTTCAGTATGAAAAAAATCTAACATTACACAATTTTGTGGTCCAACTGTTAATTAATATTACAGTGGGTGTTGTAGTATTACAATATCCAAAGAAAATGAATATTTTTTGTGTGATTTTTAGGTAATTTCAATGTTCATGGAAAATACCTTTGTGTAGGAACTTGAGACTAACCGTATATATTATTGGTAACTGGACATGCTCTTCGTTAGATGGTAAATGATTGTTATTCTTTGCCTCTTTATGCACATGTGCAGTCTGACTTCACATCTGTATAGCCGACTAGACTTAATTTTGAATTCCGTAGTTTATTCTGGAAACCAATTTATTGCCCAGCTGCAGTTAAAAAAAGTTCTATAACTGAAATAACCGGTGCTTATTGGGCTTCTAATAGGCTCCTAATAAACTGACTACGACCAAGGCTTTGGACTCTACATAATTTCTTTAATTCCCCCCAACACGACTGTCACCAGTCCGTAGCAGTTAAAATATCTATTCTTATCGACGAAAAAAATCTCATGCAACGAAACCACCTTGTATGCGTATTCATTTTTGAGAATTGAGAAGTTGGTAACAGTGTTGACCTAAAGTGTTGCATACTTATAGGTGGCGCATTTGGCCTCAGTAAAAAAGTAAGCCTACTCATGTGAAAATTATTACCCAAAAAACCTATAACAGGAATTCAAGCCGCGTAACGTGAGAAATGGGTTTCATCAACATATTTTTTTAAGGACTGTATGTAATGAAAAAGGTTAGCTGCCCCCCAGAATAAAATAAGTTCTGCAAATGTGAGCACTCGCTGTTAAAGTATTGCGTCGTATGAGTAATGCTGTAATTTTAAAACTTGAAGGAATTCGAACAGTCAGAACAGTCATTGATTAGTTACTGTATATTTCGCAGGTCACAGAAAGGAAACCAATACTCAATCTTTCGACCAAGGAGTGCCTGTTAAGGTATTGCGAAACTCTTCAAACAAAATTGCACTTAATCAAAGCAGTGTCGCTTCTGAGATTAACAGAGCATCGAGAGAGGGTGACGGACCGGTAGGTCTTTTAGTTTATCACTCTTACCTGAGACATTATAAATGTGGTATCGCTAGGTATTATCAGTACGGTAAACTAGAGAGAGAGCCATTGATATAATGTAACCTCCATACAATTTACGTGCTGATCATGCCATACGGACGGACCACATCGTTATGATGATGGAATATTCCTATTTACCGTATCTAAGAGATTGTTAGCACTGAATTAATATGAGTACTTATTCAAATATTAAATATGAAATACCAGTCTAATATTACTACCCATGAGATATACTGTATATCCAAAAATATTTTGACTGTTCCGCATCAAGGTTGCCATAGACGTTAAACGTGCAGTTCTCCATCCTAAGTTAAGGTTGACATTATAAGGGGGCTGTTATTTATTACGCAGAGACTAGTATAATATGAGCCCTACCGTATAAACGTTCCCACACACATACACTCAAATTTACACTGAGTTGACTCCACAAAAACTGTAACTGTTAAAACCCCTTAATCTCTACGTATATTGGAATTATGCCAATAATACAGGCAGTGACTATCAATATATCCTTATAGTCAAGACTTTAATTACAATTTGATGTTCAGTATTGAAAATCCACAATAATCTTTAATTCTCTCCCAATCTAGAGCCTGTTATTACTTCCGTGTATGTCAAATTTTTTTTATCATTTTGCCACTCCAGGAATATCCAACCATATTCCGACATAGTATCCTACTTCTCAGGCTATTTAATTGGATTCATTGGATAGTTAACAGACAATAAAATCCTCGATAAAATAATGTTGGCAGTACGAATAGCAATAAACTTTCACTCGTAAGCTCATGATATTCACAAGGTGGCGACATATACATGGTCGCTATCGGTGTAGAGTGTAGACGGATTTCAAAATTTGTTGCATTAATTACAGGGAACCTCGAAGATAGCGGCTTCCCGGGCACTTTTCACTTCACAGATATCTGGAAAACCTAACATTCTTATAAGTAGGGTTAACGTGAGTCCATTGAACAAGATTGGCAAATCGACAGCAGTAAAGCTCTTGCGTACAACACTTCCGTCTACATCAGCACTCGGGAATTTCCAAACAGCGGCAAAAAGTGCTGCTGAACCGGGAACGCGGAATACTGATGGCAGAGCAGCCTTAGACAACACGTCTCAAAATAATCGACTCAACAGCGCCACCTTGCAATCATCTGGCTCCGTGCAGGCAGTCGTAGCTGGAAAAGAAAAGATAATAAATAGACACTTCACCGATGAGTTCTATACAGAAAATCAAACACTCTTGCGCAATTTTGCTTCGAAAATTAAGTAAGCCTGGCCTATATGCCATAATAATACCATTTATAAATATACCTTTTATCGTTGTCATTGTAAAAGTTGTGGTAAGGTAAAGTAAAGGTGTTGTTTTATCTCTCTTGACAGAAAGCAGAATACACCCCGCGGTATGATAAGAAGCATTTTTCCTCACTGCAAGCACGAACAAACTGACACCGAAGTCAGTAAAAAGAAACCTTCAAGACCTTTCTCAAGAGATGTTGTTACTTCGTTGGAAGCTTGTCTTGAAGTAGTACTAAACTTTTATTTTTTAATGTGTTAGCTTGGAAGTCAAATTGTCTGTTGAACTGATGAGCAGTCTTTGTGCACTTTGACCCCGTTGTACATAATGTCTCATTGATAGATGGCTATATTAATATTTGAGTTCTTTCTTGCAATGTTTTTTCAATATCATCTACTTACACAAAGTGCAACAATCCAACACAAATACATATTGATGTAAAAACTAAACTTTCTAGTATAGGGGTTCTAAACTTTTTGGGCTGCACCCCCATTACAATTACATGTTTGAAAAAAATTCACGCCCCACTGACATTGACCGCAGCTCCCCACGGGCCGCAGGTTGCACTACGCTGGGCTAAATGCTCATTGTATTTTGATTAAATAGTCAATAATTTTTTTATTTTATTTTTCTCCTTATTGGCATTCAACGCCCCACTGCACATCCTACACGCCCCCTAAGAGGGCGTACCCTCTAGTTTAAGAACTCCTGCTCTAGTATAAATACAATCCCAGGCCCAAGCCATTGATATCCAGGAGGAGTCAAAAAAGGTTATCCACACTAATATATGCTGAATCCTTGTACATATTCTATTACGTATTAAGGATAGGATTTTAGGTGATTGAAGGATAATGTAAGCTTAACTAAACAACTAAGGTGTGTAACACAACTAATTTGCTAACTTGTTGCACTACAAATAAACAATCAACAGCAAATTAACTATATACCATAATCCGAGATAGGGCAACTTCCCTGTTTATCACCTCGTAAAATGGCAATAACAGAAAACCTGAAAGAATTGCACAGATACACTATACTTAAGAACAGGGCTGTGGAGTCAAAGCAGTTATTGGGTTATTGCCGTTAGAGTGGGTGAAAATGTACCTGGCTCCAACTAAATGTAAATTCAAATATAATGCGTGATTTATTTTTCCATAAATACAAATCCGATTTACTCATTTTTTTACGAAAATATTTTGATTCAAATTGATGACTGGTTTCAAGTTCGTTCAAATTTAAAAACATTGCATATTTTTGAACCTTAAATTCTCTGCACAAGGGAAATATTATTTGTGTAAGGTTGATGACGATAAAGAGTTATGCGATTTGCAATCAGTAGTCAGAGGTTTTGAGTAGCAGCCACACAGTCCATTTAGGAATATACTTGGCCTATACTCCAGTTTTGACTTGTATATTGTCAAAATTGCTAACATTCATGGATTGAAATGTTTTGAAGTATCCTCGAAACCAATGGTAAAAAACTACATGAGAATCCATAAACCTAAGAATATTATCCAAACGTAAATAAATTTTGACTTGATTCTTTGCTATCGCGGTGGAGAAATCAAATCTGTTCATGCTCATTGAAGTTTTTCATTATTTCAGCTCAACCATAAATACAGATACAAAAATTTTCTACATGAAGTATCCAGGCGCGTTGACGCAAAAACATTTCCAACTCCTGGCGTTATTTATGTCGTTATGAAAGTCATATTGCTTGTGAGTTTATTATTAAATATACACCAGAATTGTTTGATAATTGATATTAACTTTGTGCTGTGTTCTAGGACACAGAAGATCCAGCTATAGCTAAATCAGCATACACATTTCTCACCTACCTCCTCAAACTGCATCCCCCACAAGATGGAGACATTAAATCTGTGAAACTTTATCACAAGGTATGTTTGTTTTGTCATTACTTTTCTGTATTGGTATGATTTCATCACAGAAATGTTCCATTCTGCGTGTGCGTTTCTCCTCGATCACATTCATTCAGAATTGCCAAAAATTTCATTATTCAAAAAAATATTTTTATGGAATATTTTCACATGTAAAGAAATCATTGTTTTAACTTCTGTGTTCAAATTATAACACTTGAACTAAACTTTAACTCTGCTCTGACCTTGAAGCGAGGGCTAGATCAGGTTTTTATTAGCTAGATTAATACTAGAAATAAATTTTAAAGTATTATAGCCTTGAAATTGATTTTTATATTTATCAGAAATTTATAGTTATGGCTGTGAAAGAATTTGTAATAACAGGACTGCAGAACACATGGCCCATAGGCCATTATGACAATAAGTAAAATGTAATATTTCAAAGAGTAACCCTGCAGCAGGCCTTCATAGTCCAGCTTAAATAAATGGTTTTAGTGAAGCAGTTTGCACACACACAAATTTTACTTGACTTGCCATTGTTCAAACCAAGAACTTGATAGAGTGGAAATTTGGGGACTGGTTCGGTTTGGGTTCAAAGTTGAATTGTTATGGTCCTCTTCTGGTTTGGCAATTCTTGAAAAGGTCTTCTGGATACCGGTTGAAAGCTGTTTGTACTTTAATACGTCACTGATAGAGATTCTAGTTACATTACTGAGGATCATTTGTTGTATAGCAAAATTGAAAATCATGCGCTAAAGAATAGATTAGAATTGATCATAAAGACCAATATTATATCTAGTACTTTGCTGTCATACTTGCTCGAGATTCTGTAGCTGCAATTTCAATTTCTTTTTGCATAGGCAATGACAGTTTTGACAGTATCAGACACCACTGACGAGTCTCCGATCATGAAAGTAATAGCGAGTTGGCAATTGTCATCGCACAAAGAAGACTGGTCTGAGTGGTCGACTAGAGATCTGGTGCTTGGCGTATACTGGTCGTTTTACTCCCGTGTCTTCAAGTGAGTTGTTTTACGTTTAGTCCTGTTTCGTTCAGTCTTAAGTTGCATCTCTACATAGTCACAGAACACAAATTATAAATCAATTTTCAACATTTTTGTAAGCTATTATCAAATCAAATGACTTCTGTAGCTTCTATGCAAGATAAATTGAAATATAAATATTGAAAAATCAGTGGCAGCATGATAAACAATAGTATTAAATATTCATTATGCCTTAAGAGTTTCATACTACAGGTTATGACTGATGGAGCAGCATACAAACATATATGAATCACATATTTACTTGTGTATAAGATGCACACCTTGATTAGTAAGTTTCGTAGGATATTATTCCAAAACTAAAAGCGATTCATGCAATGTTCATGCATGTTCATTGTTGAACATATTCCTGTTTTTACATGTTTGGTTGTTAGACTAATATTTTGTGAGATTTTGTGTTGGAAAAAAGCTTGATAACCCCCGCTGTAATACATACTGAACCATGTACCCGCAGTTTAGCTATCAGACGTACGGAACCGAAACGCACACGAAGCAGCAACGGAAATGAAGGTAATCGATTATCAGCACAGAAATTAAAGAATGCCGTTCTCCTCATTCAGTTCTTAACGAGATTGATAGAGAAAGATTATGAAGATGTCATATTCAGGTATTTATAGATGCTGTAGTAGTTAGATGTATAGAATGTTGAGATCTGCTTAATCCCTGCTGAATAAATGAATTGTGTAGGTCAGGGCTTCCCAACCTTTTTTGACTGTGGACTCCCAAGAACTGATTTAGCTAGAATTTTTTTTGGGATGGTCAAATTATACTACTTGCTGCTTAATATAACTACTTAATCTTAGTGTACTTATTATTTGATAAAAAGCGTACAAGGATACCACATCTCTATTTCCTTTATTTCATTTTTTTTGGACCCCCTGTAATCGCGCTGTGGACCCCGGGGAGTCCACATGGACCGTTGGGAAACCCTAGTGTAGGTGGTAACCACTACAAATATCACCAAGAATCGATTATATATAGGTCTATTCATGGAATGTTCTGAAAAAAATCAGTATATTTCTCTGTATTGTACAAGTTGGAATGACTGGCTCGCTTGACACTGAGTCGCACTGATAGCATTCTCCAATTCAAATTCAAAATTTTACGATTCAGGATGGTAAGGGTCATATTGTCATTTATGTCAGTCATACGGTGTACAGAACCTTGCGATAGGAATTAGTGAGAGTTTGCTGTATGCAATTTTCGTCGCACCTAATAAACATTTTTAAACATTGGATATTTCAAAGTGTTTGATTGCATTTTTGGTTGTGGTAAATTTAGGGTTACAGATGGGTAGAGATGGGAGTTTGAACAATAGAATACTATGTTCTCTATTTTTTCATGAGTAGGAAGCTTTTCTGACACTTCATCTTAAAGTTGAATCAAACCTGCATTCTGCAGGTGTCTCACATAATGTTATTTTAGTTTATTCAAATAAATTTGCAAAATATTGAAAACCAATTCTTGATATTTTTTTATGATATTTTTTAGTATGCTAATACATTTTTTTATAGGGAAGTGCTTCCATCTAATCAACCATTGATTCAGTGCATTATTTCTGACCTATTCTGGCCCTCTCTAACCGGTCTTGAACCTTGGTTCAGGCGCCCTTCGCCAAACCTCTCGGATTTGATTTCTCTTTACAGAAGAGCAGTCGTTGCTTATTTATCACATCGCAATGACGACGTTTCCTCAGGTAGAGCTTGGTATTTGTGTGCTACACTCTTGTGTTTTATTTCTGACATATTCTTCTTCATGGACTTGGCATTGGGAATAACAGGAATTTCTAGATCACTCATTGTCTTTGTTGAACAGAGCATAGCAGTGAATCTGAAGACAATGAAATTACTGATGCATTCGACGATGAAGAGAGCAGCGGCATCATTTTGTGCCAAATGAGTAGAATCATTACAGTTACCGCTTCGTGGTGCGTGTTTTGCGATATGAGGAAAAAGGACCGCAGTCGTCGTATAGGTAACTAATTCAGATATTTCTATAATGAGCAATAAATCTGTCTAGAAATCACAATTTAACACCGGATCCATACCAAGTTTGTTTATGGAAGTTCCCATCCATGCGAAACTAATGCATTCTATTTTGGACTGGTCCTTGTTACAGTAAGATTGGGAAACTGAGCAATCCCTGAACATTTCAGTAATTTTTCATTTTGGTCATAGATTTACTTGTACAGTAGAAACCGCTCAATAAATCCCTGGATAATAAATCCCACCGCATATTAAATCCAATTGCCTTGGGGCCGAATTTTTGCATAAAAAAAATACCCGGTTCAAAAATATGAAACCCGCTTTATAAATCCATTTTGTTCATACTATAGTATTCCATTTTCTAATGATTTTTGTGAATAAACTGTGTCAGTGTAATCCAATTCGATCCAAAATGTGATTAGCAAATCTCATCAAATTGAGCGTATTCAAACTGGGATTATCCCACAGTCAGTAGTCGCCTGTTGTGTAGCAATTGTGTGGAAGGTATCGAGGGATTATGTTTTATTCTATGAAAACAAAACATGATTAACTTAGAGTGACATTCACACCCAAACAAACCTCGTTGTTTCCGTTTTTCGCATCAAATGATTCATAAATACACTACTAAATTATTTGTTTTTCTTTTTGTACTCATTTTTATCTTCCCAGTTAATAAATCACCCGCTTATTAAATCCAAAATTGACTGATTTATTAAGCGGATTCTACTGGTACTATGAGAGCTTTTCTATCGAAGTCTTGCCTGAGCAAGGCCTGGTCGCTCCGCTAGAAGTATGATGGCTAGAATATTATCCCAGGTCTCTGCTAGTCAGTAGATAATTTGCAGTCAGCCAATTTCCAAATGAATAAATATTTTCTGTCCAGTGTTAGGTTGTAACCATTCATTTGGCCTTTAAATACAGATATCTAACTATATTTGTCAGGAAAATAAATCTTGAACTGGCAGTTTAGTAAAAAAATGAATCTCATTGAATAGATGGTAATGACTTTTCTTAGCATTCTACCACAATATTGTAATCTAGGCTTTACAAAGTTCCTTAGATCTTCCATATGTACTGAGGTGAATATTCAATATTCTATCATTTCAAATTGGTTTATTTTCAACTTTTTATATAATTCTACAAAATTTTACAAACTTCCTGCTTATTCTCTTTTAGCCAGTCGATCATTCGAACAAGAGCTCATCAAATGTTTGCACTTTGAGTTTGAAGAATGTCCAAGAGATGTTTTGGAACTTGCTCTGGAGTACTTGCCTCCGAAGATACGACTGGAATTGAATGCATCTTTAGTTCTTCAGATATGCTCCGACGTGTTGTTGCAAGATGCAGATACAGATGCGGATGGTTTGAAACTTACATCAATTGTTTTATATTCATCCTATCATTAATTATCAGCCTGAAATTTTTCAAATGCCTAATAGATCAGACCATCACCTACCAAATTTTGTATAGCAACTTCTTTTTTATTCCTTTCCTATCTTTGCAGAGCCATTATCCTTGAAGCAAATCACTGCTGTCCACATGCGCTTGGTTCCTATCCAGATAGGGGATAGTGCAAAATCCTCGTGAGTGTATTTCGTATCTATAAAAAAGAATTGAGTTTACAGTGCTACTTTTATTTTCAATAGAAAATCAACCACTCCAGATAAAAACTCAGAAATTCAGAGAAAATCTAATTCGCCTGATAGTTCGAATGGTGCGTTAAAAGTTAACAAGAGAAATTCTAAGGTTAGTTTGTAAATGATGCCAGAAGTGTTATATATTTTTCTCGCCAAACGTTTGCTTATTTGATGTGGTTGCCATGTAGCGGTAACAGTATAGCCATACCTCGTCATTTTCCCAGACATAACCGTTATTTAAACTCCAAATCTCTGCCAGAGTAATTTTTTTCAGAAATCTTGGATTTCAGCTTTTATATGAAAAAAACTTGACTGACAAAAGAGAGAGGGTGGTATAAAAGTTATATATTACCAAAATGTGTATATAAAAAAATTTTAATGTTCAAATATAGCAACTCTATTATTTAATTGCATACATTTATTATCAGGGTGAAACACCGTTGCATCTCGCTTGCAGGAATGACAAACCTGACACGGTTCGTCAACTTCTTCAGCAGGATGGAATAAATCCGAACTTGACTGACTATGCCGGATGGACAGCGCTTGGTGAAGCTTGCAGTCATGGCAGCACAGAATGTGTGAAAGAACTTCTGAAGTTGCCTGCAAAATCTTTACCGACTTTTGCCGGTAATTTTTTTCAATTTTCGTCTGACACTTGCCAAATTATTTTCACAATCT
>QRAM01000345.1:29380-106637 GCA_013436055.1 Halocynthia roretzi
ATGTCCATGTGGGCCATATTGAAATTTTATTGTATTCAGGCCAATGAGATATAACTCCTACAAATTCCCCATAAATTTAAATTAATAAAGAAAGGCCAGGTCACATAAGCAGCTAGTATACAATAACAGGAAGTGTGTTAAAAACTATAGTAAATGTTATTAAAGAATAAAGAAAATTATGTTGTTCAGGTGGGAACCCACCATAAACCATTGTAAAACATAGCAATTATGATTTTGGATTGACATAAATTTGGCTCATCTTTACTGAGATTTTATCTTAAATTTGACCTCTTATTATACTCCTGGTCGGCCTATACTCAATTATTTACAGTAAACTCTTTTACAAATACAGTGGTGCATCATACTTCACACTTCATTCGTCCCCAGTCGTGAATTGTTCGAAGTCCGAATCAGTTATCCCCATTAGTAATAATGGGAAGTAAATTAATCCGTTCCCAAGAATTCATGCTGGTATTACCTCCATATGGCCATTGTTTCATTGTATCTATGAGAATTATGTTATTTCAGCTAGATTCAAATTAAGAACTCTCCTAGATTCAATTTTATCATGCAGGCAATGGATCACCCATCGGTGATCTGAAAATCGATCTCACATTGTGTCCTATTGAAGGACAGACACCACTTCACGATGCTCTCGGAAACGATCATCTCGATATCGCTCGCTTGCTTTTAGAAAAGGGTGGAAACCAATTACTGGACAAGATTGATGCTGAAGTATGATTCTCATATGTCCATTTTTTACCACACACGACACGTAAAGGCACTCTATCTTTACTTCATTGGTTTCTCTAAAGCAGAACAAAATATCCAGTCTCCCTTATCACATATCTGTAATCAACTTCGCGGCTCGGTTAGCAGGTTTTTTCACTACTCTTGAATACTTCTCGACCAAGTATGAAGATTGATTAGCCTAAGGCTGTAATTTCATTTCTTGCTAAAGATGGGGATATTTTCATGTGAATGTAAACACATATTGTAAAATATAACATAATGTAAGAACTAAGAATTCCACCACGTACCAGTCGTAAGATTTTGGGCACCAGTATGAAAATTTCGCTGTATGAACACTATCCGTAAGATTTATGGAGTAGTAAGAAAAGTACCTGCAACAATTAGGAACCAGTAAGAAAATTTCGCTCTAAGAATTTGTCTTTAAGAAACTGTCTGGTTCCCCGTTCATATATATGTGGTACAGTATAAAAAGAATGGCAAATTATATTGATACGCCATTTGCAAAAAAATATATGTAAAAAATACTTACATTTTTCAGGGCAAAACCCCTCTTGATTACTGTATCACGGCAACTGCTCGTGACAGCATCTGGGACTATGCCCGGAAACTTGCATGTGAGGAAACAGAGAGGCTGGAAAAAAAGAAGGAGGAGGTGAATAAACAGGATCCGAAGAAAAGTCCGTTGATGACAGTACCGGATGCTGGAAAATATGAAAAGGTACTTGCATGTTAATGATTGAGATGTCAGTAGTACGTGGTATTCCTAGATTTCACAAGTTCTGCAGGCATGTGATAGAGGAGAGATTTTGATGATACGTGATACAAATGTACATATTTTTGGTATTGAAATGGAAGAATTTGTAACATGTAAAGTCGGCCATTGCGACCAATTTTAACCAAATTACGTGTGGTGACCTAGGATATCCCGTCGCAGGTCGTAGCGTATTTATTTTTCCAAGTGATGCTCGGGCAAGCCAAGAGTATACCGTCCCCAGCGGCCAGAATAACCTGTCGAACAAACATAGTCAAATTCTTCGCAATTTTGAAAGTCTCAATATCACTGTACTATGGCGTCGCTTTTATTTGCGGTACTAAATGTTCTACTGTGCGGAAGTTCGTGTGTTTCTGCTATTTAAAAGCTTGACTTTAATATCATTCTTATTTCAGGTCATTCCACAACCCTCCAGTTTATCTTCAGAATCCTGGCTGGAACGTGTTACATGGTATGTGGCAATGACGCGGATGCTGGTCCTTCACCACGTTAATTCATGCTGCTTGGTAAGATCGTGTCTGACTATTGACGACTCAAACGAAAAGGAGCCCAGCCCTGGCTCCTCTAAGCCCAAAAAAGATGTCTGTACTGACGTATCCACCCACGATGTTCAAAGCTATGCTAACGAGGTAACGTACTGCTTACGATTCAGGGAATGCTGGGAACTTTACAGGACGCATATAAAACGTCTTCTTGGTGGTAATGAAGAGTTGTTCGATAATGTGATGAAAGACTTTCCAAATCCGGTTCCACCGTTAATGTCACCGCAAACTCTTCAGTAACTGACCTTTGTTTAAATAGGTGATTTTCGAATTTGAGATCGAAAGCACTACTTTAATGGCCAATGTATTAGAAAAAACTTTCACCCGAATCTGAAATCGAAAGCACTACCTTAATAACCAATGTATTAGAAAACCAATTAGAGTGAATTTTCTGTCTTCAAAATTATTTAAAAGTCGCTGTGCGTATCCATGGAGATGAGAGAATTCAGAAAATTTAGATACGTGTCGGCAAAACGCTAGTAAAATGCATTAATGTAGACACGAGACATAATAGACAGCCAATAGCGTCCAGAATAACCTTTAAATGATGCGTTTATTAACCTTAGCGGTCTCAACTGCAGTGCGTATTTTACTGTAACTATCAAGGTGACATGGGTAAATTCCCAAAAGCGTGACTTCTTTTTTTTCCGGTATTATTTTCGACACTCAGATATCAGCTACGAAACAAGGCACATCAGCATCTTTAATAATTTTCGAATTAATTACAACACCATAGAATTTTCAACTCCCCGCGTTATTCAAACATTTACAAAGCGCCTGCGTCCTCATGCTTTTGTTTGATGGCTAGTAGGTACAAGGGTAAAGCGATTTAATAGCTGCCTTTGATTACACTGACTTGAGTTCTGATTCCGGGTGCATATTATACATGGTTATATAGCTTTTTAGACTATCTGGACGTTATGATGCGTTTTATATATGATATTTGGTGATCATTGATATTCGTGTTAATCGGTGGCTGATCATTGATAAGTTATTGTGAAAAGTTTTTTGTAA
This sequence comes from Halocynthia roretzi, assembly GCA_013436055.1. NCBI lineage: Eukaryota > Metazoa > Chordata > Ascidiacea > Stolidobranchia > Pyuridae > Halocynthia > Halocynthia roretzi. The sequence continues at coordinate 32,462 of QRAM01000345.1, forward strand.
ATAATTTCATTTATTGTACATGCATCTATGGTTGCCTACATCGCTGAACGATATTATTTTCTTCAATTTTTTTTAATTCATGTTTTGTTTGTATGTCTGGGATGGTGTAATACAAGTCGTTCTCTGCCTTACGATTATTATTCATGGATATTCCTATTTTGATCCGTTAGATGGCGCTAACACATGTAATATAGGGCGAGAAGCGCATTTGGGAGTGTTGGGAGGTGGGAGAGTAGCTCAATGAATAGCGAGCTCGTCTCGTAATCGAGAGGTTGTGGGTTTTTGCTTTGCCAGAGCCATCTCCGTGTCCATGAGCAAGACACATTCACGTTCGACCCAGCTGTTAAGTAAGGTCACTGCAGCAATGGTGATGGTGACCTCCACCGTGGGTAATCTGTATTGTAATTGTAAAACAATTCATGTCAGAGTTCACATAACTGAATAAAAAGGGTAGCAACAAACGGATTACCAGTATTGCAGCCTACAGGCGACATTAGTTTAAATTTAGAGATTACTTAAACAAAATAACACTTTTACCATAAGTAAGTACAGGAACTGGGGCCAGATGTCAACGTGAAAGTTAAAGATTTATGATGTATGGATTTACTCTTGTAGCAAAGTTAGTGTAAATATCAACATATGTGCGCGAAGCATTAAAATAGATTCTCCTGAACAAGACTTCACTGTTTATCCGATAATTGTTGAGCAACTTCCACTGAGTTCAATTTCGATTAAAATAGCAAAGGTGGACGCTTTCATCTGAAAGTATTCTTATGGTAGATGGATGTCGATAATTTCAGTTGAGAGCAATAAGGTAGGCCTTTTTCTGCAATGCCAGCAGCGTACGTAAAAAAAGTAAATCTAATCTCAAGTGTTCTTGAAATGAAATGCGATAGCAAATCCGAAGGTTTGTTTGGACAGGCATAAAGCGGGAAGGCACGGAAATTTGTGGAGAGTATAGTATAGTACTATATCTATTTACATTGTAGGATATCGCGCAGCGACACACAGATTTATCATTTTTGAAGGTAAGAAAGATATGGTGTTTGATATAAGATATTAGATTAACAGTTAAAAAAAGACTGTCGTTTATGAATCTCCTTGTTTACTTGTCGAAAATAACTGAGCATAGGGTAAAGGTGCGAAGTGAGGAAGAAAATCCGTGTTAGGTAAGCAGGTGACATACAAAATGTTGTGAAATGTAATGTATGTTTGTTACGATATTTTAGTCAGATTTAAAACTTCCGACTAGCTATATTGGCGTTAAGGGTGGAATCGTATTTTTCAGTAGGAACATTTTTTCATCTGTTTCACGCATGACTTCGGTCTTTGTGTTTTTAGTCGAAAATTTGGTCCTTCTAAATGTAGTCTTTGATTTAATGGGTTTTAATCGAATTTTATTTTTTAGTACAGTATGCTAATGGACTATTTGAAAGAGAGCAGTATTTTAAGAAGTTTTACCCGTTTGTCACTTCGCGGTTAAAAATTGACTATACTTCTCAGTCAATTATTCCTCCAGCTTATGATTGGTAATTTGGAATTTACATTTATGAAGTAGACGCCGCTTATTATTATCCCAGATAATGGGATTAATTGGATATTGTTAACAAAATCAATCGGTCCCAAAACATATTTACGTCATATTCATATCCCTCACTCAATGTTATCAGTCAGTTATTGTTATCGAAAAGAAACTGTCCCAAAGCAAGGGTGTCCACTGTACAATACAGTAGCATGAAGTAATCATTCAGCCAACCCATCCAACAGGACTGAAGGTCTTGCCCGACATAATTCCGTGCGTTATTTAGTAGAATAATTTTACCGCCCAGACATGTTTACTAACAGACTCAATCGTTTGAAATTTCCGAATGTATTGTTGTTGTTAACATCAAGCCGACTTCCCACTGAGCCATTTCTCTCGCCGGTATCGGTTCGAGAAGTTGTACGTTTGACAAGTACTGTACCATAAATCTACTGCTGTAGTGGCGACTAGCTTAGCCGAAGGTTAGGTTTTTGATGCTTAGGATGATGACAGCTTCTCTTTTATAGTTTCCATTGAGTAATTTTAGGTCAATTTTGGTTTATGCTATGACCAATTGAGTGTCCTGCAGAGCCGGCTCTACGGTAGATGAATAAGAAAGATTGGGTTTTTTGTTTTCAGAAGTTGAGGAATGTCATTCTCGCAAAGTATGTACATCTGAAATAAAACATTTAGACCATAGCCGATACAAACAACGGCTTGCGTTGTCCATAGTTGTTATTCTGTACAGGTACAATAGGTAGAGGCGCGTTAGCAATAACCGAGAGGTAATAAAGACTAATTGTTCAGAATTACAGCCGTGCTTGTTACAGGCAGAGAATGAATCAACCCCGGGGTCGCAAATTCAATTTTGTAAATTTGTCACGCGCTCTTTGGATAATCACTTTTGGTTAATTAACTCAGATTAGTTATTGCCTCCCTGTACGCGAGCGGGTCACAAAGAATCAGTCGACGCAATCAGTTCAGCATGCTCCTGAAATTACCTAGGATCGATGAACATTTAACTTCTACTGTCCTCGTTTAGTATATTACATGTAGGACAACACCTTCGGTGTCGATCATCAGAGGTGCTGCAGTACCACATGGGCGGCCAGTGGTTGTATTTAGCAGGCATGTTTACTTGAAGTATATAGTAGTCTTTGTTAGACAAATGAATACTGGAACTTACTTCAGTTAGCGTACTGTAATGCTTTATCAAAAAATCAAATTAACCAAGAATTAGTATTTAGCGAGGTAAGAGCTAATGCTCCGTAGTACAGAAATTGCAGTACAGTAACTGAATTTCAGTGAAAGTTTCGTTGCCATTGTGTGCAGTATATCGTTTATGTATATTCTACTTGAGTGATAGTTGTTTGTTGTCTTTCGATCGTACTCTTCGTTGCTCGAAGCAGAAAAGTCTATTGTTAGTAATCTGCCGTTTCAACACATCTCAGTATTTCACCCATAATTCCTACACATTTCTACCCATTCTAGATTATACGAATGGATCAAAGTACGTATGATGTCATTTCCTATACACGTGCAACAACGAATATAATAGAGTAGTGCTGTTTAGATCCTTTTTACACATTGAATATGTAGGAATAAGCACCGGTTATTTCAGTAGTAAAAATTATTCAACTACAGATGGCAATATATTGGCTTTGCATAATGACCTAATAAATTCAAGATGAAGTCGGTTATACAGATGTGCAGTCAAACTTCACAGGCGCATGAAAAGGTAGGTAAGAAGCTTAGGTGAGTTTGGGTTACGTTAGATTGGAGTGAGGCTCCGCTTCTCACAATTCGAAGGAACCGCTCTACTAAACTAGTACTGACTGATAACCAGATCGAATATAAATCCAAGTAGATCCAGATTTTGTGTCAAATACTTGAATATTCGTTCATGGGTATTTTGTACAACACTATTATCAGTATTATTTTCCATTTTCAAAAGATTTTTCTCAATATAATGAAATGTGATTTATAAAAAAATAAATAAAATATGCTATGTGGTGATAGCTCACAATAGAGAAGGCGCATCATTTTTCAACCAAATGAATGGTTCGCCATGGAAATTCTGAAGATATTTCGCTGGACAATTTTCTACTCTCAACTCATGCTAGTCACGCGAGAGATGCTGGCGGAATCAATCGTTGTGCGACATCGGAAAACGCAAAGTAAGTCTGCCGAAACTATTATATTTCTTAGGGGCTGATGTGTGATTTTTTTGTCGAGCGATTTCGCGCATTCACCGCATTTACACGCGATTGTATTCCATGCGAGTTTCTAGTTAGACACCAGCACAAAAAGTAGGCGTAGGCTCATTTTGTATGTCCTGCCAACTTTCCAAGTGCATATTCAATAATTTATTACGCTTTCAAATAGGTATGAAATGGGCAATTTTCCCGAGGGGAAAAGTGGTTTAAGGTTACATTAGCTTATAGGTTAGCTAATAGAGAAAAGTGTAATTTAAAAATATTAACTGACATGTATTGTATATGTATTATCATGATTAGTATAGAAACTAAGCATAAGCATAAGAAACTCCTTTCAGCTGAATAAATCTATGCATAGCTTCGTGGGAGTTTAAAAAAACGCGCACAAGCCGAAAGCCACGAGAGGAAACATAATGTAAACCATATAGATGTAGCCTTTCTAGAGCTGATAAGTGCGAAAGTTTGTCTGTTTGTTTACCACTGAACAACGTCGCCATTTCTCAGCGAATTTTTATCATATTTTGCACGGAGGACCATATGTATCCCAGAATATTGCGTGAACAAGAAATCCCTGGCCCAGAGGGATGAAATCCTATTTGGGACCGCTGTAACGCCCTTATAGCCGAAATAAGAATCGTAATGTATAATTATACGAACTTTTTCTTACTCAAGCAAAGCCGGGTCGTCGCTTTGCCAGTACAGTATTTGAAAAACTTCAGTGTTAGATGTTCCGAATCTTATTTGAGAACTAGTTTTAAAATGTCGAAATAACAAATGAACGTGTACTGAATGAACTCGTTTCGTCTCGGAACCCCTGGTTTCAGCATCGTACACATGTTAATTCAATTTTGCTACTGTTATGCAAACGCTGCAAGTCGAATGTATATTATTGATACAACGATAATTTCAAGCGTGCAATTTGCTAATTTTCATAAAAGGCTTTCATTGGCATGCAAACAAGGTCAAGCTGGTTTTTAATGATTTTTGTCGATTCGCAATAGATTAATGTCAAGCGAATAGCGGCTTATTCGAACAAGATTATCCCATAAATGTTCTAAGCTGTAGGGTCATGAACTAAAGCTCTGACGTTGTATCACTTGTGTGATTTGGGTTGGCTGTTACAAAATTTTCCTTCATATACGAATATAACATTGCTGAGTGTTCTCGATGAACTTCTATTGCATCTGTGATATTATGAATGTGAAGGTTTTTCAAAACAAAACGTTTTAGACGGCGTTATAACAGACGTGGTTGTTAAGTCTTATTTTATTATATTTGATAATTATTAATGTATGATTTCATTGAAACACAAAACAATAATTTAGTGACTGTCTTCCATTTCGACGACGAATGGCTTCAGGGTGACAGGGTTAGAGGTCACGAAGCAGACATAATTTGTGGCTTGATCTACGACATGAAAATATTTAGAAATGTCCGCCTTCGAACCTTGGTTACTGGTGCCATGTGAAGAGCGAGGTCGTATTAAGATTTTGTTCACCCAAGGCTACATGTACTGCGAGGCCTCCACTAATATTTTCATAAGAGCATTATTTACATTCAAATTTTTTGGCTGTAGAATGTTTTCCATAAATGTGTATGACAATTATTTTACTAGTTAAAACTACCTACTGTCCGAAAACCTATCTTAACGTAACAGGGTTTAAGTCGGGGAAGCATTACTGAACTAGAAACATCTATTGAACCGATTTAACTAGATAATTTCGAGCACCTTTACTCTGATTCAGCATTCACGAATGAAATAACTCCAAATGTCCCGCAGCTGGCACCAATCCGGTACTGGTTAGCAGGGTCACCGTAAGGTTTTCTATAAAAAATAAGACCTGTTTGCAATCTTTATGTTGTGATGTGATATGCAATGGACAGTTTCATAATTTTTTTGATATTTTTTTAATCCACTTGCGTGGTACTGGTTAGCAGGGTCACCGTCAGGTTGTCTATAAAAAATAAGACCTGTTTGCAGTCTTTAGGTTGTGATGTGATATGCAACGGAAAGTTTCATAATTTTTTTGATATTTTTTTAATCCACTTGCGTAGCGCTTTTTTTTGTAACGAAGCAAACAAAGTAATTAGGTTCGATCGTTTTTAAAGGACTATTGTGTTTAGCATTTGACAAATTCAACTCATTTTGTTAACAGTGAAGTAGTTCAATATGCCATTATCTGGCTGTCAGATAACTGACGCTGTTGGTTACCAAATCCCACACTGATATAACACAGATGTTACCACATTTGGCGCTCATAACACTTTCTATTAATGAAAAATACATAAAATATATATTGTATTAAATCTATAATTTGTATTATAAGTGCGAATTTTTTTTTCTTGAAATAACGTTGCAATTTCTGGGATTTTTACCAGATGCATCCTAGAATAATGGATGGAACAAAATCCCGGACTTCCAGCTCCTTTGGGAGGGGATGGAATCTTACTTGTATTCGTTCTAACGCCCCAAGCGACCAATTTAGGAATTAAAGGCTTATCCGGGCAATGCCTGGGACGCTCTGTTAGTCAAGGATAGGCGGTCGTGTCCTTTGTCTTAAGACTACATAGCTATTCCTATTCAGATAACTTTATTCGCGAAAATGCCAGAGTAGAACGATTATTGAACTTGGTACTAAAATCTCCGGAAGATTCGAATCGCAAACTGTTGTAAAAAGTTTCGTTATCCTAGAATATATGTATTATATTAATTTAGTTTCTAGATTTCATGGATATTAGAATTTCGATGAAATGTGCAGGCTCTTTTTTTCCAGCATGATTAACTCGAAAGTATATTGACATTGAGCTAGCCCACTATTCAATATTGTGACCTTTCGTTTTTTATTTAATGTTTTCATTTTATCTCAGAGTTATATACAGGGCTACCATCTGCCTGGGCCGTAGGGAAGGGGGTTCGGAAAAACATTTTACAACAAAAAAAATAAACATAAATCCTCGAAAAGAGTTTTATTTAAGTGAGAAATATAAAATATTTCTAATATTTTCCATCAGAAATGATCTGCTTCAGCAGTCCTTTGTCCTTGGAAATCGCTCGTGCATCTCATAAATTTAGGAAAACGGAAAGGAGCATACTAATAGTCGTAACCAACATATATGATTAGATACATTCTACGTCTAACAAGACAAACTAAGTACGCAAATCAAAAATAAGCAAGTTTCTTAGAAATATGACTAATTCTATTTTCTAAGACACTGTTCTTCAAAATAAGCACAAATTTTAGAAATAAGCACGATCTGGCAGCCCTGTCTGTATATAGTACTGATGTTCAATACTTTCCTGAAATATTGAAGTATTGAAATCTGACTTCATTAACTCTGTTCCCGTGATCTGGTAGTCAAATGTCTTCTATATTTCTTGTTAGTACAGTCGGGCCGGATTAACTATTTACTAATAGTAGCATCCGGGCCCCGTATTTCCGAGACCCCTGCTATTTGCTTATAAGCTTTGTCAATTCCGAGTCAATATGTTCTGCATTTGCTTTATTACTGTAGTAATATACTGCCTTCAACATCGATCCTAGGTAGTTTTCAGCTTTAATTATGTGTTATTATTGCTCGGTTGTGTATAATTGCAGCGCGATTCTAGTATAAACGATTGTAGTATTCATATGATCTTTGCTTGCCATTCGCGAAAACATACTTTTTTATTTTGTAATGACGTATCCATAGGGAAAACTTTTCCCTCCTTCACGCATTCAATGTAATACTCTCCCCTTATTAGCAACCTGATTGTTTTATTACCATCGCCTACTGAATATGGACCGGAAATTGATGTATGCGTTTTTAAACTGGAGACCTGGCATCCAACATTTGTTACATGTAGCCATGATTACTATAATGCATTGTGATTTCTCCATTCTCTGGAAAGCAAAACAAATCGAATTAATTGTCCTATGTTCGCAACTGAAATTGACATATCCTGTTGCACAAAAGAAACTTTTCCAGCCGTCACTATTAAAGTCGAAAAGTAAGCAATAATAGACCGCCCCGCATCTGGTGTTGCATTATTTATTACCGTCGACGTAACGTTTCCATATACGACGGTGCATTACAGCCGACTGCCGTGCCGTGCGGTTACTGTTCGTTTTGTTTTGTTTTGTTTCTGTTGCGAACGTTTGCGTTGATTCAATTAACTCCGTGGCGAATCAGAAGTAAATTACTACCCTATGCATCGCTCGGGAATAAGCCGAAAATGCCAGAGCTTTCTCGCAGGCTTGTATGTTACGTGATCGTTAGTCTGTGGTCGTTCGAATGAAATGGAAATTACGTCATATATGAATGCAATTGATGTTGTGTATTGTACAGTAGTTCCATTTCGATTCGATTCCATTCCAAACTAAATTAGATTGTTGTCAGGGACAACGTTTTTTTATGAATTCAATATTAAATTGCATCGACAATCTTAATTAACTTTGATTAAATACAACAAAAACGTCTAAGTCCATTAAACCAAGATTACACTGAGGTGTAGTAGGCTGGAAATATTGCTAAGATCTGGAAGTGACTTCATAACACAAGGTTTCACTGTCGTCTTTTATACAATAAGCGTCAAAGTTCAACAACATATGTTTTACGTGATAAATTTCTCAGCATTTTTTTAGCCTGCCCGAAGGCGCATTTTTTTTTAAACCCCTTATGCCCAATCCGCGTATGAAAACCCTTTTTACGTGACGTGAATAATGTCCTCATCTACGTTTCCGTTATTTACGTAGTAGCGGAAGATTATCGTGCTTAGAATAGACCTGATGACATTAAACTGAAACGATAATCCCACTGCAATATTATTATCCACGATAATGACTAATTTTTGACCAAACTCAATATTCCTTCAGTGTAATCTATTGGCTGTGGAAGAGAATTGTATAAAATCAATAGTTCTTAACTTAATTTGCACAGCACAGGAAGAATTAATGTTATTCCAACGGAACGATGCACTTTGGTTTATGCTGCTGTCCGTACGAACGAATTACGAAAATTCGTTTTCTAATACAATACAGTAATGAGATTGTTGTTGGGGAATGAAATTGGCAGTCGATTTGATGAAATGTCGGAATGACATCGTGGCTCCTTAACATTTCTTGCAATTCCGATATTATTTCGCTTGAGCAACCAAACGAACGAGCGATATTGTAACGTGGCTTCGTAGACTACAAGAATATGGACATTAATGACGTATCAATTCTAGAAGCCTAGACCTATATACTACTGACGATCAAATTTCGAGACTTCGATCTTCCGGATTTAGAAATATACGGATTTTTTCGAAAATTTACGAAATCTGATCACAGCAGGTCACAATAAATTAATATTACGAGTACGGCGAAATAAATTTAGTCTTCTTTCCTTCAGGGTGTCTAAATACAGTTAATTGGAATAAACTTATTACAATATTCTAACTTTTAAAAATACATGGGGTTAAATAACTTTTTGTATTAATTTTCTATGTACAATATATACAAAATTGTCATTTATTATTCTTTCTGTTTGAGAAGAGAATTCGTGTTTTTCGATTTTTTGGACAACCGCCATTTTAGGCTAGAAATCGTCAATTCAAATTCGACTAATGACTAAATTCGCACTTGAAATATACACACGCTCGAACGTTATGTATTGACTGGTCTAGTGGATAAAGCTGCTAATGTTGTGTAACCACCAGTCTTATCGTCAGTCATGCGGAGTCTGTACAATTTAATGCTACTGTTTTGTCGTCCAACGTTAAGGTCAACCTTAATCGATTTGACAGTCGTTCATTCGTGGGATATCATATATTTTTATGTATCCTGGCACGGAACCATGACTAGCGTGGAAAATTAAATTTCGTTCCAAATTTCATCCTTGATATCAGACGACTGCACTGTTATCAAATTGTCACGTGATTTAAGTTCGTATAATAATAAAAGTGTCCTGGATACGAATCGACAATGTCACAAACATTATTAGAAATCCCGCTAAGTAAAAAGGGGGCTCGAACCCACTTAGGGCGCCCATGCTGTTTACTTGAAAATTCAGCTCATATTATTGGCATATATCTGTGTGTGGCACAGATATAGTTTGCTGTAAATCACATGCAAGTTAGATGTAGATGATACAATGCAGTGCTCTGATATAAGTACGGCAATGCTAGTGGTGGTAATGTGACAATTTTACAATGACGTGAGTTCTGCATAATTTCAGCACAATTCTAGTTAGGATACGAATTTCAAATTATCGTGATTTCAAAACTGTAGGAAGTTTTTATATGTTCCAGATAAGAATTTTCATCCATTACGTCGGAGTATATAATGTCTCTGTGGTTTGCAACGAAACGATTGTATACGAAGTTTTCTTCCGTGTGTTTCAATACACAATCAGTTTTGTGTAAAAGACTTGATCATTGTTAATTCCATTCCCACTTAAACAGCTTCGAAATTGAATAAACAAAGCTCCTAGGAGCAAGAAAACTTGCAAGATGGGCAGATTCAGATTTCGAACCTCAGAATATTGCTTCTGTGAACTATTTCAGACTTCGGTATTTTTTTAATTAAGTAAAATTGACCTCGTGGGAAAAATTGAATTACTGAATGAACCTTTTTCATCAGTCTTGAAGCCAATTTAGTTGGTAACGGATTATGATATTGGCAACAGAAAATTGGAAAATGCGATTAAGTGTTTCGGGTCGCAATGATGAGTTTAGTCTTGGTAATTTTTCACTCTCGTTTTTTAAAAATCCAGTTATTTTCAGTTGCTTTCAACTAGTAATTATACCAAATGCAGATTTTATTACTAACATTTATGTAAATGTTGAATCTATAAAGTTAGTTTTCGATACATTATGCCAATGTTTAAGTTATGTCAGTAGCCTCGAGTCGACGAACTCGACTTGATTCGAACGAAAATTGAACCTACTTTGTTGCTACAGTGTTTGAAGATGTTAGGAATTTTTAACTATTGGAGTTGAAAAAATGGAGAATATTTCGTGTTTTACCATTTATCGTTATTATATAGTAAAGCTTCACACAATGAACATTGTGTTACAGAGTACATAAAAATTCAATAATGCTGAAGCACGTAAAACCATTGTGTATATCTGTTATCTAACACATACACGTTAGAAGTATAGTAGCAGTTTCGTTGATACAAGAGATATTAACAAATTGAAAGTAAGTAAAATGATAGTAAATTATTAGCTTTTGGTTTTATTATGAATGATTTTAAAATAAAGTGTTTGATTTTGATCCCGCCTAATTTCTAAATGTCACCTTGCCAGTAAGTTCTATATAAATCTGAACTCAGCGTTTTTAGCATTATTTCATTTGATATTTTTGCCTATTTTCAGTCAATGGATTACATAAACTTCCAGATTCGAAATCGAATTAGGCACTTCATTTAAAAGTTAGTAATACACTGCAGTAGTTTAAAGCATCCTCCCTTTTCAATTTACTTTTACGACTTTTTCGAAAGGTTTTACCGGAGCATCGTAAAGATTTCGATTGTTTCCTATAAAAATAACAATTGTTTTTGTGTCGTCATGTCGTTTTACTTTTTACATTTGCTCTGGCTCTTTTGTGCAAGATTTGACTCCTCCATTGCACTATAGTAGATTGTCTCTACACTACGTTAATGCATTATCGATTGCCATATCGAATTTGATAAGCTTCAAGTAAATGAATGAATGAATGGAGTTGAGGCAACAGCTTTTTAGTAATTGCAGCCAAGATTTCGAATTCACATGGGAAATTCAATAAATTTCAATTTGTTTTATCGAATGAATCGTATGTAATCTGTTCTAGGTTGTTTGCATTACGTATGGGCACACTCCTGTAAAGCTTGTTCTGCCAAGTGCTTGTTTAAACATATGGCTTTTTCGCCTTGACTGAATGATGGATGTATCTCTCTAGCTGTCCCGAGAGTTGTCTTCTCTCTCGTCTTGATTCAGTAAAGTTATGTCTTAATGGTTTGGTTAGATCTTGATTGAAATGTTCATCCATTTTTCCTACGTTGTGTGTTTGTGTTCGTTTGTCGAATATACATACTCTTATTGCAGGAAATTAATTTTCTGAATCCGGTTTGTCATTACGTTAAATTTGAAAGTTGCATTTCATAAAATGAAGGACATCAAACACTATAACTATATCTGGATACTTGATGCTTCGAGTAAAAATTGATTGTAATTAATTTATTGCGAAAACCCAACTGCTGTTTCTACTACCGAGATAACTTTTGCCTATTGCTCTCATTTCTTTGTGCATACATTATTCTGGGATACATCTCCTTGCCAAGTTTGGCAAAGACCCATTGAGTAATGGAGGCTTTGTTTTGAGACGAACAAACTTTCAGGCATATTATATAATACCCAGCACATCAGTATACTCGGACAAATATACGTGACATATGTGAACTTGAAGGGAAGTCATAATCAGAAGTAAAAAAGGGTTTTGATGAGATTGCTCGCGATACAATGTAATAAAATAGGAAAGGTTTGGTGATACCTCCGTGTTTTCCCAGTATTATGCGCAATTTGTCAGCTTTGCCTACTGAGTATTTACTATCAATCAGTTACAGTTTATATTCTCTTCCGATCTAAGTCGAAGACCTCTGGGCACAGTAATTTAATTTCACTACATATCAACACGGCTGTACGTTCTGTGATGCCTGTGGATTTCGATAATAAGCTATTGTCAGTTATCCCATGGGAGAATACGACAACAAAGTGGTCGTCATTCCAAAAGAATAACGATACACTTGGCAATGTGAACGGTTTGTCAGGAGTGAAACAGTTGTCGTTTTCCACATGAACAGACTCGGGATGATTTTACGTCGCTGTGATTCATCTTTCTAATCTCGTAATCTAAAACGTCTTTGAACGCATTTGATGGCCTTTAACTCCCAACATTTCATATCTGTGTTATATGTAGATTGTGGATATACAATACTGAATCTCAGTCTGTTCTGAAATACCTTGATGTTATTGAATTACAGTAAATGCTTGTTTTAACAGACCCTGAATTAACGGATTTCGGATTTAATGGCAGTACAAATTATGATACAGTATTCAACCATGAATATGAGTAAATTGAAAACACTAAAAATGAATAAAGGGAATTCATAAATCTTAAACGCCCAACAATGTGCATTTTAATACGCACTTGTGTCTGCAATCGCCATCGACACTATCCGACAAAGAAATATTGTGCGGATAGGGCGCAGTCATCTTGAAAGTAATTTGCCTGTTCCCAGATCCGATCAGATCAGATCCGTGCATCCTGGCAAAACAAGGCCTCCCCCGGCAAAAACCTTAAAAAAATAACTCAAAGTATCCCTACCACTCGCATTAAGTCTGGCTTGGATGAGATCTGGGCGGACTTTAATTGAATAGATTCTCTGCAGCAATTCACACTTTTTCACTGATTTATTTGCATCTAAATTTTTATTTAGAATTCATCCAAGCGTTGCCATTTCAGTTGCCACTTTTAGAATACTTTTTTCTATCTCGCAGGCTTAACTATGAACGTGAAAAAGGGTGCAACTGCTGAACTCGAGTGCAATGTCACCGTCACGGATCAAACTACAGGCGACCTACCTCCGCATGTTATCGAATGGTTCCACAAAGGCGATCCTGTGTTCATTAAAGTTGGCAAACATCCACCACATGTGAACCCGGATTTTGCAGGTAAAAACAATTGAATGGTATAATTTTATTAGCCGATACATTTTGTACCCCACGAAGTAAAACGTTTAAGACCTAATTAATCAGAGTCTTCATATTTTCCAAGGAAAAACATGACTTATATGAAATCTGAAATGTCGGACTTCAGTCACTTTTTCCCTGATGATTTTGACACTCAAAAAAAGGGCATGTCCAGAAAAACTTATGGTCACTGACGAGATGCTGGTGGACCTACGAGGTTACCATAACCTAATTGGGGGTCACCATCATCACTGCAGTGACTCCGAAGTTGCTAACGTACCGTATTTATACAGCTGGGTCGACTGTGAGCTCAGCTCACTAGCACCTTTAGTGTTTAAATTTTGAATCGATGAATAATGCGAGTAACTATCTTTTAAACTATTATCCAAGTCGAGAACAGAGAATGTTCGCGAAGCAATTTTTAGGTTAGGCTGTACCAGAATAAATAACTTGACTCGCTACCTTATCAGAAGCTGAACCTGACAAGAGTCTCAGTCAAGTGCAGGTTCAAGACGTTTAGCAGACGTCTGGCATTTGCTTATCACCAACAGCATATGGTAAATGTGTAAATACACTATATTAAAGTCTGTATATAAAAGTAAGTCAAAACATCCGTGTGTCTAACCCCACAAATACATGAAATAACCATAGCACCGTGGTTAGTTGATGCGAGGATAAATAACAATAGCCCGAAGTATATACAAAAGTATAAGTGCCTAACTCTTTATTGCCAACATAATTCAGGAAATGTTTTTGTGAAGTCAGTTGCCAGTTGTCGAAAAGAAAATGGTGAATACGGAATTTAGTCGTGACCGGGGTTTTAATAAAGTTTATTTCCGCTGACACGTTGCTGTGTTCGAACCTCATGTCACATTTGTGTCAAGGTACACTCTCCCAGCCCACGGTTGATCCAGTCGTATGAATGCGGTATTAGCAACTCCAGGGTCGTTGTAGCGATACAAGTGACTTTCAATCAGGCTTTGGTAACATCTTGGATCCATCATCATCCCATGACTATAGTAATACAACGTAGCAAGCCCCAGAATACTATCTAGAAGCATTAAAAAGCATTACATATGCTTTTCGTGGCCAGCAATGAGCTAAAGTGTCGGATGAGCGCTAGCGTTGCTCATTCGGTCACAGGCAGTCCATGGTAGTGCATTTCAGCTAGGCATTGAAGCTGCGACCTCACAGACAGTAAACCTAGCCTGTAAATAAAGTATCTAAAACGCTGGGGTAACGCTAAGGATGGTTGTGAACTTGATACTATTTTTATCGATACAACCAGGTTACTGAACAACTTTACGAGATATTTTTTAAAATCGATGGATTCAGCGTGTACATTTGAGTTATATACCTTTCCTTAACTTCGATATTTCATAACCTATTGCATATACAACACTGTATCTTAACGGACTTTTAGAAAGAGGGCTATTATTATAACAGAGATAGCCGCATGCATCTTTTCATTAAACGTCCTTATGAAATACTGTACACCATCGCACCAATATTCCAAAATGATGATGTGAATTTTCAATTTCTCTTATGCCGCAAGTGTTGGAATCGTATTATCAAACACGGCTAAACGATCAACTTCAAGCAGATAAAGGTAGGCGTCATTCCTTAATGTCCCCCAGTGAACGTTTTTGTCCTACTGTCCTATTCGTACATCATTAACTACATATACTATATATACATATTTATTCACATGTACGTTCGTTCAATTCGCATGTCTTCATTTAGGGCGAATTTCGATGCCTGGCGGAAATGTGTACGACGCTTCGCTAAGAATTGATAACGTGCGAGAAGAGGACGACGGTTGGTACGAATGCCGAGTTCTATTCCTTCGTGATAAATTCGAGAAATCTTCCAACGGAACTTGGATTAAGCTTGTTGTGACTGGTGAGTGTTTATTATTAATATACTCACTGTCAAATGAAGACGCCGCCTTGTCGTAGTTGAAATGCGGCGCTACGAATAAAGCACAGTATGCACCTAGTGCTAGTGCTGAAGCTACTTGTTATAGAGTTTTTATATTGATTGCATGGTAGCAGGTTTTTGTGTATGGAATAGATATGAGATGCGTTGCGCTGCGTTGAGCTACTCTTCTGAAAGGGGCATCCGTTAGCATGGTTAAGACAACCGTTCAGGAACTAATGACCTTGTTGAGATGAAATATTAATTTGCGCGAAAGAGGAACGAAATTTGCTGCAATAACAGTATGACTAATAGCAATGAGTAGTTTTAAAAACTTACACAATACTACTGTAATCTATCTAGAGTGGCTATTTAGAAATCCCCGCCTTCATAAGTAAAACGTAATTTGCCGATATGATCTTAAGCTTCGAAAGTCGTACAAAGGGAATACATGAACTATAGAATTAGCTTTAGAATTGATCTTGCTCTAGATTTTCCCGTTGGTGATATTCAGGAAAGCAGAAACAATTCTACCATTATCAATGTTTAGCAATCGATGCATTATGAATATTGCATAATGGAGACGCCTTGTCCCTAAGTGTGATTGGTTTTCCTAATGCTTTACTGTATTCCGGTATGAAGTCGCTAGACTTTCGAATCATCACGTTTTTGTTTTTTATTACCGTGTTGTCTGCAATGGACGCTAACGATCGGAATCATTTTTTCGTACTTTTTCATAATTAATCGTAAAAACTGAAGATAAGGTATAAGGGTATTTTGCTACCTAACGATAAGACAATTTTTACCAATTCGGGTTCAACTTGCAAGTTCTCAAAAAGTACTTCGGAAAGCTTGGTATCAAAGGTAATCAAAACACAAACTGTTCAAACTACAAAAACATAGGCCACATTCGATAGCCACCCTAATATGGACTGATGGTTCCAATACTTATTTTTAAATAACATCGGTGATTGGCATTCTGTCATGCTAGATTAGCTGGCTATTAAATCATTGCTGTAACTTTCACTGACTGGATACTATCTCTGTATTTGTGGTGGAAAGTCCTTTGATGTTGTTCGGATAAAAAATAGAGGGATCTTGCGCTGTCTAGCGGATATAGTTGAACGATGTTAACAGTGGCTGGATGCTATTTGTAAATTTGGCACCATCCGAGTCCCCCGGCGTTACTCATGTTACAGGTACGGTTACACCCCGGTTAACGTCCGCTTGCACTTACGGCCATTAAAACTACTAACTTTTCATATTCTCAGTGACATTAAAACAATATCTAAATATATTTTTGAGGTCGCTGGAACAGATCGTGATCGTTAAGTGAAGCATTCGTTTTCCCTAACGAATTCGCTTTACGACCAGGTCGTTGGAACAGGACCGGGTCGTTAAGTGAGGAGTACCCGAATTACTGAGAAAAATAGACATTCAAATTGCTCCCATTTATTCCTTTGTCTATATAAAACAACTCCAAACTTTCTGGGCCACACAGGTAATTTTAATTTCATGTGTCAGTTGATTGATTGCTTTTATGTAAAGAACAGAGGCATATTCGATTACATTTCTGGTATTTCATACTGACATCAACCCGATCCGGGTAAGCAATTAACGGAAGAACAGTTATGATTCTTATTTTGTCCACTAGTGATAGTTAGGATTTCATCCCAGACAGAGACAGATTTTCTTCTTGTTTATGTATTAGTTTTAAAATGTGGAGTTCCATGTCAAATTGTGTATATATCCGTTGAGAAATGGCGACGTTATTTCAAGACAACAACAAACATACAAGCTTCTGCGCCTAATATTTAGAATAGATAAGATCTCATCCAGGGAATACTTTTCATTTGGATTTCCTCCAGTTATCTTATTAATATCCGCGAAATTAATTTTGAGTGTGGGGGATATTAAAATACTTGATTATTCAGTTTGTGCTCTGCCACAGGTTAACCACAACGTGCTTATGTTGCTCACAGGGGAAAACAAATATATATTACACGCAATCAAATTAGCTAATGCACTGTTGGGATAATGCATAATGCAAAGCAATATTGCAGTAACTAGTATTGTCATAGCTTGAAAACAAAAATCTTCACGAATATTAATTATTAAGCGACTTTTCCCAACTCTATTGCACAAGGAACAGAGGGACAGTTTGGATGTTGCTTTGCTTGAAAGGACTTGGGTTTGACTTCGTATAGAAATGAACGTAAAAGAGACCTTTGACCTTTAGTTATTTTAGCTACAAGACTGTTACTGTATATATATTGTTCCTCGATTTTCACACATCTCAATTGAACGACATTACATACATTGTGTCGTCCAAAAAACAACTCACAATGGTGCATTCAGGGTACTGTATGCATAGGTCAAATATATAGTATGAGATTCGCTTGCGCAGCCTGCGACAATTACTCCCAGTGACAGTTCTTTCTAGAACCGGAGTTGCTTTTTTGTATTCAACTTAAGTGAATCCAGTTATCAACTGAAATAGAGTTTCTCTCAGCACATTGATTAAGGCGGTATGCAAATGCCATATATTTCGTTAAAGGATTGTTGCATTGTTGTATTGTTGTTGTTCCCTCCTTGGTATTCTCGTCTACAGTTAGTAATTTCTAGACACTTGTTTCCTGCGAGTAGTTCAAAGTTTTTTGAAATCTTACTCTCCATTTTCCATAAGGTATTATTACCTTTATATAATTATTAGTTAACTAATGTAGCCCACCCTAATTCTAAGAGCTTAATGTTCACCCTAAAAGGTCAAGTGTACTAGTTCTACGCGACTGAAAATGATGATTACTATTATTATAGTGATCGCGGTTAATGTCATCAATCGGGGATTGTTATCAATATCAATTGGCCCAAAAACATATACCATATTCTTATTTAACCCTCAAAGAGACCGTCCTGAAGCTATCACGATGAGCGGCGTCCACTGCATTTGCAGCATAATGTCCAATCCAATATGAGTTGCCTTGTATTGGCATAGACCTAGTCATTTGGACAATGGCAACCGGTAGGTACGCCTATAGCTACCATATATCTCTCGCCACCTTGTGGTCATTATGAGCTTACATGAATTGAATTTTACTGCTATATATATATACTGTAAGAATATATTTCATTATAGGCTTTATTGTCTGCCACCTAACGTCTAATTGAAAAACCTGAGAAGTGAGATAGCATATGTGAGTTTGGTTTGATATTTGTGGCCCACGTATATCCGCCTACTAGAGCGAATGACGAATTGTTACAATATATAGCTAGCAATTTAGAATCCAGAAATCGTGCGGTGTATGAGCTCGCCCCTACAATTCATATAAACGTAAGTTATTTTCGAGAGAACTGTTCCCTAAAAAAATACTGATCGGTGAAATATTTCCCCTCAGGGGTGCGTACAGGTCATGGGAAAGTTTGTAGACTCGCCGAAGTACTTTGATAATGTTCTGTAATGTTACGCTTGTAGCTAAAAATTATCCTTTGGTCTGTAGTTTTCTAGTAATGCTAATCTCAGGCTTAATAGAGTGTTGATGTGTTTGCAGAACAGATCTAGCTTCGTTTGCTGATTCTATGCGTCTAGATTGCAGCTTTGTAGTTGTTTTGCTTTTGTCAGCACTGCATTGTACAGTAGTCGCAACAATTTACAAGTATACCATGTATTGTAAAGTGAAACATTTTAAAAGATTTTAAGAGGCAATAAAACGTGTAACTTTTGAATTCGTGCTATTGTTATAAGTCGTTGTATGAATGACCGCGTTAGCATGCTGTGGTTTCAAGTGAACAGGCAAATATTCCAAATTTTTTTTGAAGAAAATGGTCTTGAGGAACAAGTAGAATTTACACTATAGTATGCACCTGTAAATATGGTGAAATTAATATAATTTTCAAAGTGAATAATAACTGTGTGTAAATCGGGTACCTTGATGTATATACTTGTGAGAAAATATTATGTTCCTTAATTATATAATACGTATAAAAATAATATGTAAATACGCAAGGAAAGTACAAGTATCATTAACTGGATGAATTCTATTGCATTAATTTTCTCTATGAGACATTTATATCAACACTAGTCTGATGTAACAAAATATCTCGATGTTCTTGCATTCCGTTTTCTTTAACTTGTGACTAATACTTGTGGTCAATAATT
Organism: Halocynthia roretzi; assembly: GCA_013436055.1. Classification (NCBI taxonomy): domain Eukaryota; kingdom Metazoa; phylum Chordata; class Ascidiacea; order Stolidobranchia; family Pyuridae; genus Halocynthia; species Halocynthia roretzi. The sequence goes on from QRAM01000345.1 coordinate 51,961, forward strand.
CATTGCTACATGTTGTTCATACCTTTTTCTGCTAGATGATGCCCAAGAGTAATGGAAGTGCTGTGTTTGATTGCATGAATGTCTCAGTGCTTTTATAGAATCTAGAGCAGAGCTAATAGAGTTTCTTGGGTGCTGAAATAACTGAAACCATTTAAAATGATGAGTTTATAACAGTTACCTACTCTTCCTCGAAATCATCCAAATTACCCCAACATTGATTGGAAAAGATTTAATTCAAGTCCAATATTCAATACATTCGAACCTCAAGTTACTTTTTAAGGAGAGATTATCTCTTCCAAAGTCCACACAATTTGTAATTCAAGGCAGGAAATTTTGGAAACTCTGTTTTCCATGAACCCGCTTCCAAAAAATTTTGTATAACTAACTGTTCAGAAGCGCTGTGATCAAGTCAACTCGAGTCGGTGTAATAATCCTTTAGTGATTCTGTGGTCAAGTGGAATGCCCTGCACTTACACGAACTCTGGTCCAAGGGAATATATCAATATTACGATAATTTAAGCATTATAATATTAACATACCAATATTCGTAGTGAAATATGAGTTTTCTAGTATAACGACAGAGTAAACCATAGATTTATTTACTAGTGAGGAAATAAGCGAATCAAAAATATTAAGACTTTGTCTTTAAAATTTAGTTTTTCGGAATAGCGATGACTGATGTTTTGGATTTCTTGATATATATTCGTATTCGAGTTGAGTCGAGTTAATTCCAGCTTGAGTCGTAAGCCAAGTCGTGCCATACCTCATTATATTTCGTCAAGTCAAGATATTACGATCCTCTAGTTCGAGTCAAGTTGTCGTAATTGACTTAAATCACGAGGATTTGCTACTTGAATCATTAATTAGTCGTCACAGCACTTGTAAATCTCCAGACTTCTCCATTGAATTAGATTGGTTATTGCAGGAGTGGCCAATTTTTGCATTACATGGGTCTATTTCTCACGCAAGAGCTCAAATGCGCAATTAAACTCTTGTACCCTCATAAAAACCCTGTGAAAATGTTTTAATGAAAAAAAAAATTAGTATTCTTATATGATATATTGCAACTTTCTGATAAATTTGCAGATTTCTGATGAATACTGTTCCCATGTTTAGGCTTACTTTTAATTTTTTATTATTTTCATTGCGCTGTATTGCCACCACTAATCATCCCATGCTCCACTTTTTGCCCGTGTGCAATATGTTGGTACCCCTTGCGTTATAAGTTAATCAACGTCTGTATATTATAAATTCTAAACTTATTTCTATAGGCTGGATTGAATGGACTGCATGTATAAACAGAAAACGGGTTAATCAACGTCTGTATATTATAAATTCTAAACTTATTTCTGTAGACTGGATTGAATGCACTGCATGTATAGACAGAAAACGGGATAATTTTCTAAACCTATTTTGTTGCACAACTTTAATTAAATCGGCTTATTTTCCTATTAATATTTTAAAGAAACGTCACTTACGAAGTATTGTTGGTTTGTAAACATTCCAAATACGTTTTACGTCTCACAGTTGATCTAACGTACTTATTGACCTCTAACGTTTGTGTCACTCGCTACCATTGGGCTTGTAGTCAGAGCAATGGTGAGCCAATATTCATGCCCATGAAGCATGGAGTGTTCAATGGCGGAGGGAGGAGATTATACAGATATATGATGCATCAAAAGATTCATAAAATGAAGCATTAATCCTTTCCTAAAAAATAAACAGTACTAGCCAGCCAGTAAAAATTACAATTATTGAACCCCTTGACATTCCCGGACCAATGTACCAGCTAAACCCCCTCTCATAGGCTCCGTAATGGGCTATCCAGACCAGGGGCCCCGAAGCTGAAGCTCCATAGTAGATCCGTTCCAGAGTCAGAGTTGTCATTCCTAATCCCGTTGTGAAGGTCGTCTTCCGTTCACTTCATTTGCGCTGACCCCGTTTGCTCTCGAAAATGAATTAGATTTGTGAAATTCTCCGTACAATACTGTAGTCTCCTATCGTCTAACACTCTGGTTACACCAAAATTACATTTACAGTTACACAAAACAACAACATTGCATTGAACAGTACTAACAAATGGCGTTCATTCTTGTTTGCTAAATGAATTATCCCTGTCTTTACGAACGTTAAGGTATCTATGATGCGTTATTGATCACTGTGTGTAATGTGTCAAAGGCATATCGATCCATATTAATGTTTGCATTATATATGTCAAAGACAATTTTCCTGGTGTTTTCTTATCAATAATTAATCGTGCTTCATTTCGACAATGAGTTCTGTAGTGTCTTCGTTCTTGTCCGAACTAAATGGATGTCAAACGGGCTTGTGCGAGTGGCCTAATGGATTAAGAGTTATTATTGACTATACCGTGCATGGTGATGGGCGACAACACCTCTTTGGCTAGATTAAATTTACCACGTTCATTCTGCATGATTCTGTGGAAGCAATGTAATGAGAAAATGAAAGAATGTACAGACAGTACAGACAATTTTGTAAGGGTGGTTTTTTCGCTGTGGACTCCCAAGCGCTGATTTAGCCAGAATTTTTTTGGGGCGGTCAAATTATACTACTTGCTGCTTAATATAACTACTCCCCCTTAGTGTACTTAGTATTTGATAAAAAGCGTACAAGGATATTACATCCCTATTTCGTTGACTTCATTTTTTTTTACCCTCTGTAATTGTGTTATGGACCGCAGGAGAGTTCATGCAGTATGTTTGCGTTTTAAGAAAACTTAACCAAAATATTTGGTACAGTCAGACAAACCTTAAAATTATAAAAAATCATAAGTGAGAGCAGGAAAGGTACAGTTCTAGTTTTCAGCATAGTCTCATAATTTGGTAATTATAAGATTAACGAGCTTGACTTGTGTTTTTGAGTTGAAGTTATGGCGAAGCTACAAACAAACACCCCCGCTGGATATTGGTATAGGGATTTGCGAACATTCGATTTGCAAGAATTCAAATGTACGAGGAAAATTGTAAAATAAATCGAAGGCTTAAAACGGCTTTCGAACCGTTATAACGCGGAAAATGGGTTTATAATTATTTTTGTAACGAATTTTATATTTTACGAATCGAAAAATTACGGTCAAGGCCCCGACCGCGCAATAAGCGATTCTGCATTATAGTCGGTCTCCAGTGCTCGACGATCCGTTGCGGTAAGTCGTAGTAAAACAACTAACGGTTGGACTCAAATCGGAAAAGTTTGATTATACTTTTGAATTAACGATCAAGATAAATGTGTGTCAAACCACCGTTTTTGCAATTAGGCGAGAAAAAAGCAATCTTGCTTTTCACCCGTGATTTTCACTGTTATTTCATACAAAGGACGCCTTTAGCTTATGGGAAAATCGATTGACGATACCTGACAATATTATAGAGCAGGTAACATCCTTGTACCTTGTGTTTATTTATTAACTGGAGCAGCGGAATGTAATAAAATCTGACGAAGTTTGAGCGTAAGATATTGCAATCCATGGAAAAATAGTTCATGGATGCAAGTTAATCCCCGCAGTCTTGTTGTGACCTGCCTTTTCTGTTTTGAGTCTCGGAAGTAATAAGATAAGTAGCATATCTAGTTCGGCGGTCGATATCTACAATAAATATTTCAAATTTACAATTCAGTACATGCTACCGATGCGTTATTGGCGTCGGTAGCAACTAATTGCTATTTAACGTAATTAGTATTGTAGTCGGCGTTAATCTGACGCCATTTTACGCCATGAAATATGATCGCTTATTAGTTGAAGTATAGTGGTGCCACGAAATTCGTACGATCCTAACTTCGTAAGTTCCATATTTCGAATTCGACTTTCTGGAGAAATTCGATTCCAAGTTCGAACGATACTTCTGCGCTCGAACAGCTCGCGTAGTGAAAAAATATGCTCGCTGGTAAAGTACGTTTGTGATCGGCAACATGCTATCATTGTCATTGACTGCCGAATTTGACGCGGGAATAGTTAAAATTGACACTTTGTTCAACACCGCCCCGACAAAACTTATCTGAGCTCGTCTTGATAATTTACTGTGATTTCAAGCTAACATGCGTTGAAACCACGAGCTTTGACTGTAGGGCATTTAATTGTTTCATTTTACCTAAAATCATCGGCATTTGCTGTTCAAGTTCATGGTTTCGTATTAGGGTTTGGGAACGAATTAATCCACTTTCCAATATTTCTAATGGGGATAATTGATTCGGACTTTAAAAAATTCAGAGTTCGATCGGGTTCCTGGAACGGATTAAGTACGAAGTACGATGCACCACTGAACTTTACATTCAATAGAATTTATTAAGACTAAAAAAAATTATCACTATCTATCTCCGACTTTGGATTGGATTCAAATTTGAATAGTTCTCCTAGTTCTATGCGCCATCAGTGCACATCGTATCATTTTCATCATACTTCTCTGCACGGGCCTACGCTGTTTAAAACAAATTAAAAGTTCATTAACACGAGGTAACGGTGGTTCCTCACCCTGGAGGCAATCTACTAGGTTTCTTTCACCCAAGCCATTTATTAATGTCTAATAATCTAAATTCACTATCATAGCTTTAGATATCATATCGTATCGTTTTATATAAATTTTTATAGTTTCAAATGTTTTATAAGCTTGAACGTATTCAGGAATCAGTATTTGGCTGACCCACGCGAGACTTTATATATAGTCATCAACCGACAGTAGACGAAAATGTCCGAATTATCCTGAATATCCGAATTATTCCAACTTCAGCTCTTCAAAATCTAAGCAAGTAATAAAATAAGGATTTATTCCTTATCTAGGGACCAAGTGAATGGTAGTATACTTTGGTTTCCAGATTTTGCAGATTTTCCATTCAAAATTTGCAGAACGGTAAACTTAATTGCTTATACTCACCCTATCAGTAGTGTCAGATATGGAGACGACATACCAGATTCGATGATAGTGTTGTTCGCCACTCGGCCTGATTACCATGTTTGGTCGTTCCGTCAAATTCAAACAGGAACGGCGTTTCCCAGGCACATGCGATGACGCAGCGAGTTCGTTTATGCGTGACTGTACGATTTCGAAGACATGTTTTGTGCATAAGTGAGAAAAAAACGGCACTAAACTCTTTTTCGGCATTCTTGATCGGCCGCCCAGCAAAGTTAGGCCGCGATGCGTAAAGTAAAATGCTTTTGTACTTTTTTTTAACTTGCGTTTTTTTTTGAATCGACTCTTCCCATCGTTAGTCTTGCAGGTTGTCAGATTCAGTAGAATTATACCCACAGAGTGTATAGGGGCTTTTTGGAATTTTATGTATCGGGTAAACTAAATTTATAATTTGCTATTAAAACCACTATTAATCTTTCAATCAGTTGTTCAATATGTAATATATTCACAAGGGCCCTTGACGCTTCTTTACAACGAATTTAACTTGAGTGATTATCAAAAAGAACGTCGATACGATGAAAAATAATCCTTGTGTTTTTCTTCAATTAGGGACAATTTTCAATACCTTATCAATTACCTGTAGCAATTAGCTCAGAGGTTTTCCGTGTTCATCGCTACATGAAAGTGAAATATTTTTTCTTCTCTTTATGCATTTCGGTTTGTCTTAATCCCTGGCATAAGTAAATTAGCGTAGAATAAGGTTCGGGATATAGCATGGATGAAGGTTATCTTTACTACTTCGTTAGCAGCATAGGTAAAAAGGTGTAGATACCAGAGATCAACTTAAGATTCCCAGAAATATGTCTGGCTATTCTTCTCTGTACATGTAGTAGGGCTACAGTATGCGAGTAACATTCCAGTTTCAGAAATTGTACTGTTAGTAATGGGCGGCTAGTAGTCAGTTAGTTAGTAATTATAAAGGAACTGGTTGACTGTAGTTGTAGGTGTATATGCGAAATGTTAAGTACAGCTCTACCTTCCCGCAATCCGTGTTGTAATTAAATGTGATTATTTCCAACTGGTGAATTATTTTCTTACGGAGAATTTCGTATCTGGTGGTGTTCGTTCAGTTAGTACGATCTCGACATATTTCCATATCTCGAATATGGTTAAAAGATATGCCGCGTAGATAGTTGTGTAACGTATGGGAAGTGAGATATAGAATATATTTTCAGTCATTTGCTATTGGATTAAGAAAGCGACAGCTCTTGTTCATGTTCGATACGGTGCATCGAGTTTGAATAAGTCAAGCTACTACCTACTACCATAGTTTTTATTGCATTCCAATCATGTATCATTTACCTGAAGAAAATTCGTCCACTGTTAGTTCTCTAACTGTTATTTTCTCACGAGTGTGTCTTTGTTGCATTAACGGACAACAATTTGTTAAAGTGGCAACCTATCCCCTGACAGGTTTGTTAGCGTCGGTTAGACTATGAATATTTAATTGCCTGAACGTAGTTGCCAGTTGTAGTTGCCAGCGAGTGTGATAATAGTGCGTTTGCCAGCTGCACGAGCAGTTCTGCTGCGGGTTAGTGTCTTGTTGTTAAGGTTGTTTTACCTTTAACAGAATATAATGTATCAGTCAATGTGCTGTAAAGTGTACAAATTTGGCGTTTTAAGGAATAACTATCTAGACTGCAGAGCTTCCCAAACATTTCCAGTTGGTGACACACTTTTTAAACATACATAATTTCGCGACACAGCAAATCACTTTTAACCAGAGGTTAATTCAATCCCTTNTTTGCCAGCTGCACACGCAGTTTTGCTGCGGGTTAGTGTCTTGTTGTTAAGGTTGTTGTACCATTAACAGAATATAATGTATCTGTCAATGTGCTGTAAAGTGTACAAATTTGGCTCAATGTGCTGTAAAGTGTACAAATTTGGCGTTTTAAGGAATAACTATCTAGACAGCAGAGCTTCCCAAACTTTTCCATTTGGTGACACACTTTTTAAACATACATAATTTCGCGACACAGCAATTCACTTTTAACCAGAGGTTAATTCAATCCCTTATGACAGATACTATTGTCCGCGTCCGCGACACACCTACGCACACAGTTTGCGAAGCACTGCTAGAGGAACAGTGGGACATACTCTTAAACATTTAAAGGAATGCATCAGCAAAGTGTAAAAACCCCAATTAGAGGTTAAACACTATTATTTATCGACGTCACAGCTTCTGTAATTCCACACTTAGCCCGTATTGAATATATGTTACGGCTTATGTATGTAGGGTATCAAGTTCACCTGCAGCTTAGTTGTTTGTTGGTGCTAAAATATCTACAGAAGACTTGAAACTTAGAGCAGATGACTTTATATCACATGAAAACAATTCAAATCCTAATTCTGTTCGTCATGTTTTTGACGAATGAACAGTACAGTAGTTTCGAGTACGTTCGTTACTTTTTAAGGTGAACTTTAAAATGACTTGTTTTTATTCAAGCGTGTTAGTAAATAATGATCCTCCTAAGCACTGATGTCATCGATCACAGTATTTAGAGCTGGTTTACTAAGCAATGCATAAGATTTTTTTAGAAAGCCTTTAGTGCAAATGCGGGATATAGAAGTGCTAGCTGAAAATAACTATATACTGTATACTGGTACGCATTCATAATTCAGCGGAGTACGTACATCAGTTGCGAGATCGAAATTATAGCGTGCTGGAACACAGTTTACTGTTTTAGCCCAACTCCTAGCTCCGTGTGTTGTGACAAGTAGAAAAGTGAACTCAGGAAGGTAGTGTGTTTTATAATGCAGATTTAGGTATTTTTGTTGTATGCTCGTGTGCAATATGTAGATATTGATTTCATTAGGTTTGCAATCAATGGTCCCGCCCAGTTGTCAAATCCTATTCTCGTCTTTCCCCAATAGAGAATTCTCTCAATGATATATTAATATTGCACTAAGAAGAAAGTTACCCTATTACTTTTATTCACAAGTATGAGCTCCGTGGTACTTCAATACATGCTGCAGTACTATGCATATTACTTTGCTATAAAGGTCACGAGATCGAAGATTTGTACAGTACTGCATTGTGAAGATGCTGCTGTTCTTAGGGATTAACAAGCCGCAAGGCATCTCCTTAGAAATACCGAGTTGAAGTACCGTAATCAATATTGGAAATAATAGGGATTGTGTGTGTGTTGTTTTGACCTTTGTTGAAACTGTATTACGGTAGTACAGTGGAATCGTGTCTAATATTTTTCATTTATTTCTGATAGCAGTGACCACGGGTGAAGATGAACTGTAGTATAGTCAGTTATGGTAGTTAAGTTTACGTGCCTCGACGTTGCTTAGTCTTGATGGGTAACGACAGCAAGGATTACCGATTGGTGTCTTGTCAACTCTTCATAGTTATTTGCTTTGGGACATTCATTCTGGTCGAATCTGGAGGTAAGTTATATTTAAAGTGTTCTAGTGCTGTTACTTTGAAGTACTTTTCAAATTGTTGGCAGTTGATGGCAACTAGTGAATGTCGCGAGACAATATTTAGGTTTTGAATATTGTATGCTGGAATTAGTCTTCAGGATTCGCTTCCGTGCGGAGTGTGGTTGTGTTCTATGTGGGATTAGGGATAGGATTGAATTCAAATTAGGTCTGATTTGTTTTTATCTCACGTTGCCCTTTTAATTTCAGTGAGTATTAACGTTATCAATCTAAGAGTTAGTATGTCTAACTTTCGTTCAAATTTATATACTTGTCATATACATAGCGACAGCAGAGAGCGTACAAATTTGGTCGTAGAAGGTCTATTCACAATTTTAGAAATGTTGCACCAATGAAGACATTAGTAGGGTTTATTAGTAGGCTTACGACACGAGGATTACAACTATTTTTATGTGAGAACACGGTTTGTAACATCTAGGTCCTATGAAAAGCCCGCACTACGAAAATCCAGAGTAAAAGACAACCCCCTGTTGCAATCGATGCACATTTGGCAACGAGAAGTTTCATTTGTTATAGTCTGCGGTTTTATTTCTTCGTTAATTAAGTTTAGTTCAGTTAGTAAACTCCGATTGAGTTCAGTATGGATGAACTTCGCCATTGGTTCAAAATTGGCCATGTTTAGAGTCGTGTATGTAATTCAATATGACCGATATCCGAGTTCAAAATCCTGCTGCGGGATCAAACTGCTGTCCAGTTTTTGCATTGCCTTCTCGCCGCATTTCTTGGGTGTGTTTTCTTTGTAAGAATTTGTAGGAATTACCATTGTCCCTCCAGAGGGAATTGAATACAAATCTTTCTTGTGCAAATTCTCCTCCGTCAACCGCCAAAATATGCCAAGAACTGTTTGTATAACTCGTTAATTTGGTTTGATTAAATTAGAGGTCGAGATGCAATGACGTAGGCAGACAAATCTTATTCCTATAGTATATATGTTCACGCGTTGTGTCAGTGACCTGCATGTTAAAAGTTTTATCTTCGTGTGTCCAAATTATCAAGCGATTCTATCCTAATATTAACTCATTTCTTGTCATGGTGTTTTTTTCCGTTGTCTTTATCAGTTGATCCTAATTTTTAATTATTTTAGAAGGCAGAGTTTATTGCTTTCTTATTGACGGATGGAAATTTAAGTCTACCATAATCCCTCCAATTTGCCAATATTGATGGTAGTGGTTTTTTGACGTCACAGGAAAAGAAATTAGATGTGTATATATTATGGATTCAATGGAGTCAATAATGAATACGTGCACACATAACGTTAAAATTGCAAAGAATATTCAACAATTTCCAGTTTGTTATTTTGACGGATTCCACCTCAGTAGTAAGGTGTATTCTTGTCTGTAGGAATGTGACAGGGTATCAATAATGCACTAGCGACGATTTCGCGAGGGCTCTAAAATTACAAAATAATTGTTTTGATAGTAAATGCACATCCCAGAGTCATCGTTAAAAATAATTTGTACAAAAAGCATGTCGACTATAATATAGTGTATAGAAATATCAAGTAAGCCAAATAACATTAGTTGGAGAGTTGTTGTACTGTATCACAACGTGTGACCGAATGGCATTGGATTTGAATAATTCATTGTGGTTCGGGCCTTCTTAACATGCTAACATACATAGGAGAATAAGCTTTATTTTCTTTGAATTCTCGAAGCCTGGATTAAGCAGAAACTGCAGCGTGATATAATATCCCCGCCAGAATCAGCTTTGAACTGTCAGTTCATGTGGATTAGGGTTCTAGACTGTACCATTAAAGAAATCGATTTGCCTAAGTTTCAATCCTTGTTGTTAGACATCTTGCCGTGGCATTGATCTACCACTTACTCTGGTCAGTAGGAGGATGTATAACGCGATCTGGGCCTATAGTAGCATACGTCTGTGTAAGGGACTATCCTCCACGATAACTGAAGTGAAATTCTTCAAATAATTGGCATGCACATAATGCAGTACTGCATAGCAATTTTGATCTCTATTATTCCTTGATAACGTTAGACAATCCACTTATTTGAAGTTATTTTGAGACACAATAAGTATAGGCGACATCGTTGAATACAATTCGACGTAGTATCCATTAATACCTTTTGCGGTATCAGTTTGCACAGCTAAAAAGTCTAGACCGACGCCTTCAAAGACACATACGTCGAAAATGCATTTCATTATTCATATTCGGCCGCTATGTGATCTCGGAATGCATTCTGTTTTTATAGGTTCAATTGTTACTGTAAGCTCGTTATTAAAACAAAATGATGCTTTAATTCTACAGCGCACGATAAAATATTTATAACTTCCTGCAAACTAACGTTGAATATGCCTCGTGGTTACGTTTCAAACGGATGTGAAAAAATAAGAAACGTTCGGAGAAACATCCTACTACAAAAAACAAAACGAAATTTTATCGTTTTATTCAAGCGAGTAAGATCAAATCACTTGTGATATTTTTCTTCAGAAATGATCTGCTTCAGCAGTCCTTGGAAATCAGCTCGTGCATCTCATAAATTTTGGGAAACGAAAAGGGGCATACCGATAGCCGTAAGCAACAGTTTGGATTAGATACTCTCTACGTCTAATAAGACAACTAAGCGCGCAAACCAAAAATAAGCACGATTCTCAGGAATAAACACAAATAAGCCCTGATTATGGCCAAAATATTCTGTGATGCTCCATTAGTCGTCAGTTAGAGCTTGTTTATAAATTGAAAATTTGAATCAAAACAACAGAATGCATTTTGCTGTATTAGAAGCATTCTCTGTTTCGCATCGCTAAACATACTCCCGTTTTGTAGCGGAGTAGATACATCACTGGCATGACGGCAACCGGATAAATTTGTGGTTGGTGCATGTTGATTTTTGAATTCCGTTCCGAAAATTTGAAATTTTGTGAACTTGAGGGCGAAGTCGCCTGTGCCTTATCGCGCTTATCTTCTTATTGAGAATAACCAGACACCTCCCTTCCAGTTCATAGAATAGTTTAGTTTGATCGGCTGATACGATAGATGATCGGAAGATCGCGTAACAATATCGACCTCTACATTATCTCTAATGCACAAGCAGTATCGTAAAAAAATTTCAAGAACGTGGAACCAGTATGCAGCAAGATGTTGATTTATTCCCCGTCCTATTGCAGTCATCATTCTTTGTTATCAGCAATTATCATTTTTTTATGAATCCTATGTTGCCTGTGTCAGATTTCTTCTTACTTTTAATGCCTTCATTTCTAGACGTATGGTGTATCTATGCAATATGCCATGGGTGTATATTTTGAGTATTAGTATTTATGTTTTTAGAAATGTGTATTAAATAATTGTATTTTAAATATATGCTTTCTCAAATTGAACAATAATATTAAACAAAATAAGTATGCAAGGGGCTTAACTAAAATATTGATCATTTCCACGCGCCGCACATTAGACGTCAGAGAGCCGAGCTGCGACTTGCCCACCCCTGCAATAAGTGATGTTAGACAAATAGCGCCTAAATTTAATATGTTAATTTTGGTCAAATGCACAATAATCGTGTGGTTATTTTTCTAACTTTGTTCACTTATTATTTATTTAAAATTATATTACTGAACCGGCACATTATTCAACAGATTTTAAATCATTTTGGTAGGTTTTGGATTTCAAATTTATGTGAGAATACTTTCCATAGTCGATTGGCTCTTAATGGAATCGCTAGTGTCCTTTAAAAATCGTCCGTTTTTTATTACCGCTTGCGCATTCGTATAACAAGCCTGGGTTGTGCACAGTAATTCTATACGGAAATAGAGCTGTAATCGCTTGTTACCAAACACCCTCGGCCACCTGTAATGTAGTAGTAGTACGGTAACGTGCTTAGTACTACTCCATGATGCTAATCGGAATAAAGCTTGCGAATTCGTGACAATAAAAGTACTGGTAAACAAGATTGATCTAAAATGGATGTATAGTGGTGGTAAACAAGACTGATCTATTTTTGTGCAACTTGGCGTACGATACAACAATTTTTTATTTGGTTGAAAGATGCTATTCTGTGTTAATAGAATACTAAAGTTGGCTATTCTTGACATTACAAAGCTTTCAAATAACTTTACTTTACTACCTCTACCTTAAATATACTCGCGTTTGTTTTATTTGATTTTATAAACAAGTGATACCTATAAAGTTTTCTTGTACATTATTATCAATACTTAAGTTATATTCCCTCTAAGTAATATTCAGCACAAATTAAGAAGTGTGATATTACTGAAAATCCACTCACGTTAGCTCAGGTTATGTTACGATGCCATCGCATAACTTAATATAAGCTACACTAACCCAACCAAACGTAACTGTGTTTTAGGAGACACCGCACTTTTGAACTTTTGAAGGCATTATCAACACTCTCTCACTATAAGCCAATAGCGGTTTCATTCATAACACCGCTTTATCATAAAAATATGTAGCTAAAATTCTTCGAACTATATTGTAAATGAGAAAAACTGTGTTTTCTGCTGCGGTCCTCGTCAGATTGCTTTTGACATTTGAACTTGTTTACGTCACGGTGTTCATGGTTCCGTGAACCATGCCCTTCGCAAATATTAATTATACCTTCATATTTACCCAGGGTTATATAGGTTGCAATCGCTTCCTTTTTTGGTATAGACCCATATACCATGTAATTGTAACATAGGTCTTTTAAAACGTAGAAATATTATAAAATATACCATCGAGCCTGTTACATAATTTACTCATAAAATTGGCAATGTACTTAATATCCGCATTGAGAACGTTACCGTTTGTATCTGCAGCTACGCTTGTCAAAACCAATAATAAAATTCATAAATCCGTATCCTATTCCCAGGCCGATTAAAATGGCCATCACACCGATACAACGTTTGACTCTCGAAATGGTTTGATTAGGGTTATTACATCATAGCTGATGCTATCGATTTCCAACGATGTTAATAACGCAATTAATCAACTGTAATCGACGAGTTTAAGTTTGGTAATTTGATTTGTCTGAATATGCATATCAACCGCCTTGGGAGCAGGTAATACATAGACGCGGTTCCCATGGGTTTTACTGGCAAGCTGTGCTAATTTTCTCCTTAATGAAGTTCTTTCCGACTTGCGTATTTGAAACATGCGATTCGCGATAAGCATTTTAACAAAGAGTTCAAATTGACGTTTGAAATTGAAATATATTGACGAAGTATTATTTGAATTGTAATTGAAGTATATTGAAGTATTTGACAAAGAGAAACACATTTTTGGTATGAAAGCCTAGGAAACACGGGCAGTAAACTATGCTGGGTTTTGTTCAGCCACTCCTTCAAATGGAGGTGTTACACGTGTCGATTCATTTGAATTTGTAGAAGTTAACTAGACCATGCATATGTAGCATGTAGCAACAGCAGCCATGAAACGAAGCATTCTTTCACATTCATCTTAGCTTTCAGATTATATTTTCGTTTTGGTAAATTGTTTGCCGCAGAACGCTGTAATGTCTCATATTAATGTATGAATATCTATATAGTGCGTTTTTTTATCTTGAAACATCGTCACCATTTCACGTGAGGTCGTAATCAGTATAATGTATCCAAGATTAATACATTACAAAGAAAGTCATGGTTTCGGCTTCGTGGGGGAACGGAGGGGGTATTTTTTATTAAAAAGAGTTTGTGACGTAATATAACCTATGAGTATAGGGTAGCGACAACGTCGGGTCACTAGTAGAATGATGATGGACCCAAGAGGTCACTATAACCTCATTGGAGGTCATCATCATTGCTGCATTGACCCGACGTTGTCGCTACCCTATACTCATAGCTGGGTCAACTGTGAGCTGGTAATTGTGTTTTGTTTCACTGGCTAGGTTCGAACCCGCAACCTTTCGATACGAACGTGAGGGATCAAATAATGAGTAGTACCGCTGTAACCATCCCTGCTCCCTAGCGGACAAAATAAGAGTTTAATAAATAAAGAGGAATTCATATGTTAGCAATCTTAATGCAAATTAAAATTGAATTATGTTATACAGGAAGCAAATTTATAACACTCGCAGGGCCTTGTCGAAAAAAGATACAATGCAGTATACTCGCGATACTGAGCAGCTTAGAAAGCGTAAACGAATTTCAAGTGCTCGTATCGTTCATGTAAATTATAGCTAACAATTAACTAACAACCTTACCATATAGGTTACTTCGTAAAACGATCCATTGTTAGCTTAGTAACTTGATATATAAATAGAGGTTACGGAAGTTATGTGTTGGACCACCGCGTGAACAAGGTAATGTGAATTCCTAGAATGCATCAACTGTAAAATATGCATTCCACAAAAAATTAACAGGCGTATACTCAATTTCAAGTCAGATTTGAGGTCTTCATACGGTCTGAAATGTTACCTTAGAGATTTAATCACATCATTAACCAGAATCTTTATATTGTCGTTCGTTATTGTGAAGCTAGCATTTTCCAAGCAAGTTTTTATTTCAAATTCCGAGTTTTAGCCGTACTATAAATGATCTCTAAGCATAAAATTAAAATTTATGGTTGCTTTTTCGATTAAAATCATGCTGTCTGATTTGGGTAATAGGCTGGTACGTATTCATATACTTATTTATATCATTACTTTCATATTTATATATTATAAAAGAATCCCGTTAACGAGTAGGAATTTTCTGTTTGAAATTAGATTAATGGACACATTGCATAGAAAATATTGTATCTACAGTTATATATGGAACTTGTCTTCGCAAATTTTTTTTATTCGATCAATTTTTTAGTTATGTTTCTTCGATAATTTGCTCTTTGCTGTAAGGAATTCTTCGCTTTATCAATATTTTCTACACTCTTAGAACCTCCGAAGTTCATCGAGACGCCGAAACCAACAGTAGTGTCGAATCAAGGGGACTCACTGCTGCTAAGGTGCACAGCCAACGGTCGGCCCACTCCTGTGATAACATGGCGAAAAGACACGAGAATTATTCGGGATGGACAGGTAGGATATTTTCGATTATCTAATTCTGAGCACTATCCAGAAGGACTTTTCTAGTGGGCAGTTGTCTGAGTGTGGGTAATTTTTTTTCTCGGAAATTTATATAAAAAGATCGAAAGTTTGTTTGTGTTGATACAACGTCGACATTTCTCATCATATCTTTACCTAATTTGACACGAGGGTTTAGATGCATCGCAGAATAATTCCCGGGCTTCCTCTGAGTCCGAAGCTGATAACACTTTCTACATTTACTTACATTATTACATTATTACATTACTAATGCAGTACGCAAGTATGATTCCAAATAGATTCATTCGTCTTATGAAAGAAATCCGATTCAACAGTGCATTTTCATCTTAATAAATAAGAAGAAATAAACTATCAAATAATCCTGACATTTTTTACGCGACACATTGACGAAGTCCGGTAAAGTGATTGGGGTTTGACAGTGGTTCTCAACCTGAGGATGCAAGGAAGCGTATCCAGGAGTGCGAGAGAAGTTTCTAAATTTTCGATGAAAACTTAAAAAAAAGGAGCCTCGCTTCTAAAGTATTATTATGAATATACAAGAACAACGTAGCCATTTGAAATGGAGATATTATTTTGTATGCATATTTAAATGGATGTATTTACGTTTCAATAAAATTATCATTCGATAAATGTAATTTCCTTAATATAAAAATAGAAACAAAAAATTCAAGGGGGTGTGAGAACTTATTCTCAGATTCAGATTCACCAGAACCACTGGTGTATGACCACCTATATACTATAGTACGATCATTTATATAAACGACTCATTTCTTTAGAATGGCATACGTTTGGGCGGGAACGAATTAGCGGTGACGTCACTTAACGCCTCCCATCGCGGAATGTATACTTGTCGAGCAATTAGCGTGGAAGGACAAACTCAGTACACAACATCAGTGTATGTAAAAGGTGAGAGTTTCAGACGACAACGATGTGTATAGATAAAAGTCTTCCCGTGCAACTCTATATTAATTCAATTATAAATGTATTCTTCACAGCTCCGCCGGTTATCTCACGTAAACCAGAAGACACAACTGCTGAAGAAGGACAAAACGCAATGTTTGCTTGTAAAGCCGAAGGATATCCTACCGAAATAACATATAGGTAAATTATAATACCACTCCCAGCCAGCATGGCACATTCATTTTTCTCTGAAATAGCTTAGTGCATCCTTTCACCGAAGGAGTATTTATTACCTTCTCGAGTTAATAATGTATTCTACAGAGTGTTTCAAATTTCTCATTATTTTATGCCACTAAAATTCTCATGAATCGTGAACTCAGCCACCAAATTGGCATTTGGTTCCTCTAGTAATTGCTAACCTTTAAATTTTTAATGATAATAAGTTACTTTGAAACACTGTTTTACGAGCAAAGGGTAGCACAAAAGTAATATTAGGAGTGGAGTTAACGCGCTCGATATTATAATAGATGGCTAATTAGTTAAATGACTGTTATATGACAATTTATATCAGTTCTCGCCTATTCATACATATGCCACATCTGACACCTTATTTGTATAGTTTATTAATTTTCCACTTGAAATTAGTAGTTTGTTGAAATCCAATCGCCAAAACCAAGCTGCAGTTGAATATTTCTATCGCAAATATAAATATAATATATAGAGTTCCTCAGTAATATCTTTATAATTTAAACTTTATTGTGGACGCAAGATTTAAATGAATCCCAGGATGAAGATAGATAACAAGTAACAGAAACTAGGCGATATTTTCCAGTACAGGTGTGTGAGAGAACTAAAAATGTTAGCCAGCTATACCATCTTGTCTGGATATTATGCGTACTCCTATTCATTCCTAAGATTATCTATGATTAATCTTACAACGAAGAGCCATTCCGCTCCAATACTCGAATAAAAGATTTTCCCAATCCAAATGTAAAATAGAAAATAGTGCCCGCATGACAAATCTTACCGATGTCATTTTATATTACAATAGTTACTGGAGGAAATTCAAATGAATTGAAGTAATTGACAAATTAACACTATGATAGTATTCTCTTCGTACTACAGGTGGTCTTATAACGGTATAGCTGTAGAAGAGTCTCAAGATTTACGAGGGCGTTACAGTGCTGCAGACGGGACCTTGCTGATCGACAACGTGACTCCTAGAGACAAGGGGATTGTGACGTGTACAGCGGACAACGGATTTGGAATCGCTCCATTTGCTTCAGCATCGATTTCTGTTCAATGTGAGTTCTATTGGTTCTATCGGATTATCTGTTTCGTTTGAGACCTCCTTATATCTCCAAATATCGTCAAAATCGTCGGATGGGAGGCAAGTACTATTCGACAAAGCAAACTGATTTTTAAATTACTTCATGAATAAAGGTACATGAGAATTGCACTTCTTCAAGGACCTGGAGAATTTCTATAGACTTTCTCAATATGACCCTGGAAGCTCAGCAAATACCAACACTACTCCTAAATATAAATTCATTGTGACACCATCCTCTATCTTATTTCCCCATCGAAACATGACTTTTATTCTGTGACTGAATTTCTTACTTTCGTTTGCAGTTTCCGCAAGAGTTTCAAATATGCCGGCTCTGGCTTATGCTGGATTGGGCCTGAAAGCAATCCTGCACTGTCCGTCAAGTGCAAAGCCACCTGTAAATACGGTTGAGTGGAAGAAAAACGGCATTAGCATATTTCCACAGCAGGTACTACTGGATCCGATTATTGCACTGCTATATCCGAATGTATTTATAATTATAATTATAGTGCATGTGGTATCCTTAATTCAGGTTAAAATTCTAACTAGCTTTGCTTCCCCGACCTGTAAAGATCCGATGTATGTCGGTTTCGAAATCGAAAGCAATTCAACGAAATAAATATTCGAAAAGAAGTTTGAAAAACGGGTTCTTAGCAAAAACTTTCCTTCATACAATGCATACTTATAGTAAATACTTCATTGTGACACCAGGGCCTCCGAGAATGATTTTGCAATTCAGATTAAGACAGCTTTAGGGTCCCCAGGGAATCTTCTCATAATTCAGGATTTGTGGTCTGAATTGACTTTAAGTCGTTCCAATAAAGCTATTAGTAAATTACCGTAGTCGGAGATAACATTCTCGTAAGAAATATAAGATATCTTTGACACCTATCACAGTTAAAATATACTGCTTTATTGGCTTGTTACGCCATTAACTAACCTTAACTACCTAACTTTACAGTAAACGATATGTAAAATTTCAAATCAGTTTTGTTACGATCAGCTAAATTTCCTACCTATTTGAGGGCTGAGGGCTGTCGCAGTACAGCACAAAACCTGCAAGTCAAATCATTCCTTGGTCGAAAATTAGGAATGTCGTTTAATTTATTACGTAGTGAAATGCTACGAATTTTGTCAATAGCCACTATATATGGAAGAGACAAAAATGACGTGATAGTACCTAAATAAAGAACTTTCATGCAGTACAGACGACATGCATTAGTGGTGTCTTGTATTTGTGCTTGGAGTAAACTCATGAACTTCAATATAACAGACTATTTCCGTAGACAGTAGTTGTCGGTAGGTCTGTATTATAAATTTAGATCTAGTACACATGTGTGTGTTGCCCATATTGAGCGAGTGAGTGCGTACATATATAGGTAACCAAATACGTTCCATGTTTAGAATCCCCGCATATCACTTAACGAAAACGGAAGCCTTATTATATCTTCGACGAACTCCGGGGACAACGGTGGTTATACCTGCACTCCTTACAACAACTTGGGTACACTTGGCGAAAGCACTGCTACCAAGCTCATCATTCGTGATCCTCCTTACTTTACTTATTCTCCGGGAAGATCCTACGAAGCCGTCATCGGTGACACTCTGGAGATCCCATGTAAAGGAGGAGGGGACCCTCCTCCGGCAATGACTTGGCGGAAGGTAAGGATTATTTATGGGTAATGCAATCTTTGTAAATACAGTCGAACCTCGTACTTCCGTTCCAGGGAGCCGCACGAACTCTGAATTATTAGAAGTCCGATTCAATTATCCCCATTTGAAATATTGCCAAGTTAATTATTCCGTTCCCAGACCCTACTCCGAACCTATTTCAATAACTTTTAACAAGAAATCCACATATTTCAAAGTGCTTTTTTCGATACGCACAGTTCGAACGTAGAAGCATTGGTCGAACTCCGAATCGATTCATCTAGAAGTTCGGAGTCGAAGTCTGGAACGTACAAAGTTAAGGAAGTGGGAAGTACTGGGCACGGCTGTATATACAAAGATCCAGGGTTCCCTTATGAGCGTTCCGTTCTAGTCAGTGGCAGATTTAGAATAAGGCTAAGATGACTGCAACCTTGCGCTCTGGATAGCTCGGGGAGCCTCGATTATTAACAAATAAAGAAATAAACTACAATAATGGAAAACATTTCTAAGAACAAGTATACACTGGAAGAATCCATAACTCGGAGCTAGAGTGTTAAATATATAACGTATGTCTATTACGTTGAAATGGACCATGTGCAGTACTACGTAACAGTACTAGGACTATTAAATATGACATGATGTCATTGTAGACGGTGATAGAATAAAAATTTAAATAAAATATTATTATTTACATTGGACTTAAATTGTGTGAAGTGAGGAATTATTGTAAAGTACAGGTTGCGGATCACGAACCAGTTTCGTTCCGGAACGACTCGAAATATTGACGGTGTGCTGTTCTTCCTTCGTCGGCCAGCCGTTGGTACAAACGATTGTGTGTAAATCGATTTATTGAAATAATAAGCTGTACGGAGATTCTTCGTGTATTGTGTAAAGACCAGTGCTTATATTACAGGTTGTAGAACTTAATACTTAAACTTATTTCATTCAGATTTCCAGCTCCCCTCCTGGCCCGAAATTGGACTATTCAGTTTTCAATGGAGATTTGGTTATAGAGGCCATTACGAAAGAATATCATGGTACATGGGAATGCGTTATCACTAACACAGTGGCTGAAGTAACCACCAAGACACAGATTCTGGTAAAATGTGAGTATAATAAACCCTTACTCGCAAGGCAGTTATAGTAGTCGGGTCGTTAGGCTACTTAAACTGCTTTGACATTCGAAAAAACAAACGGTACTGTACAAGTACGTGTGGCCTAACGTTCACGATATGTTCTTGGATGCCAGCAGTTATGCGATCTGAACATTGTCAGCACTATATTTCATGCTCAACTTATGTAAACTTATATTAAATATCGTACATTAGTACTGGCATTGATTGAATACCTACTGTACACTAGACCCTCTAATAAAACTTTTGCAAGGCGGAACAAGAGTGCTTTCCGGTCTCTTGGGTGCTCCTCTCAAAATTGAGGATTTATGGTCCAAAGAGACTTTCTTTGTGTAAGTTTGCCGCCCCAACTGACGTTTTCCATGGTTCATTATCACTTATGAAATAATCACAGCATGAACAGCATGAAATGATCCGTTGGTTTCGAAAGAAATATATAAGCGAGTCTCGGTAAAAATTTTGAAACAATTCCTGAAGAGATACTGCCTTCTTGTTTGCTAGCATTTGTAACATAATGCGATGGGAGGTTGCTATGAGGTTTTTCATTCAAAGGGGGTTGCATCACGGGCATCTATTCGGCTCTTCAGGAGTTGGACTGATGTACTGTGTGCATCCTTCTCTTGAATGCCCTACAATGAATACACGAGACTGGCAGTCGCTTTGTTTACAGAGTGCGTGAAGCTGTTCGCCACAAGTCCATCGATTATTTCGATGTTATGGGTTCTCGGACGTATACGCAATCTTTTGTTGCCTTAATGGACGTTAAATTGCGCACTAATTTATTGACCTTGTATGTACTTGTGCCTAATGCATCCTTACTCTCGTTTATAACATTTGTTTTTTCATTTTTCGTTGCCAGACACAAGCCCACACAAAGTGAGTAACGTGACAGCCCAAGCCCTGAGTGGTAAAGCCGTACGTGTGTCCTGGTCGCCGGGTTATAACGGAGGATATCCTCAACGCTTCGTAATCTGGTAAGTCACCTTGCAGCAGTAATTGAAGAATTGAAGGGTTGTTGCAAAGTTGTTCGACATTTTAGACTAGGATTTTACTTTTGTGCTTAGCATATATAATCAGATTAGTCATAGTTTTCAATATATAGCTATTCATCGTTTTCAAGACTCGACTTTACTCGAGTCATTTGTGGTTGAATATCTGTTGGATCAGATGACTTCAGATTTTCGATTTGAAAGCATTCACATTTGACTTGACCGAAGACAGTAGATACGATTACGCGCACTTTTCACCTACAAAGTCCACAACATGCACTTGATTCGACTGACCTGGCTTGCCTTTAGTGACACCATTTTTTCATCCTAGGTACAAACCAGCCCACAAAGGCAATAATTTTTGGAAGACTTTCTATGTCGAAGATTATCACACCTCTGCGGTTGTCGGTCAATTGGAAGCAGACACCACCTACGAGTTTGCTGTTCTCCCAGAGAACGCCCTCCGCAGCGGACCATTTAGCGACACGATCGCTACAAAGACTTTACGTAAAAATCATTCGTTATTTTCTCTTTCGTAACTTTTTCCGTCATCCCTTACGCTATGTTTATGTATTTTCAGTGGCCAGGTCACCAACTCCCGAAAAAGATTTCGTTATGTTAATGCCACCGCAAGCTTTATTTGCGAGTAAAACCAATAACGGATTTCTCCAGCTCTCTTGGCGAAAACCGAAAACGTCTTATACGGCGAAAGCGCAATCGAAGAGCGTGGACGATGGTGAATCAGCTCCGGAACCATACGCGGGATCGCTTTACTCACAAAAAATAATAGGATTCTTGATAGAATTTCGTTGGATAAGCATTGATCAACCTAAAGGCCAAGAAAGTATCTCAGAACGTATAGCCGTGCGCAAACACCGTTCCTTGACACTGAACGGCGCAGTGCAATACAAAATGAAAAGTTCCGGTAGTGAAAACTTTGCTCGGCAATTGATGAACCATGTTACGAGGTCAAAGAGAGCTGTCGTATCGTTAGCAGAGAAAAAAGTTTGGAAAATACTGACAACTATTCCGGATAACGTCACTACCGTTGTGGTGTCTCCGAAGAAAGTCTATCGCGATGTTTTGTATGAATTCAGAGTGTTAGCGATGTCTCAGCATGATTACAGTATGCCCAGCAATCCAGTGCGAGTATCGACAAGAGGTAGCGAACTAATATTAGAATATGGTAACCCTGAAAACCGTTAAGTTTGGTTCATATTTAGAAGTATATAGCTATTAATTAGCTGCATTTTAGGCAGTCCAAAACTAATATGCAGAATTAAAATATCACCAAGAATAAACGATTTAAAAATATCGCAATGAATCATAGTTTACTCTTCGACATATCATACTTTTCTGTACATAGCACACCGCCTTGAAAACGGAACACTCACGTTAAAAATAGGACGTATGGTAAGGATGGGAATAGAGCCTTTTCAACTATCTGGACGTCATAGTTGGGCTGCGTATTATGCATGAGTGCGTATTATATTCGGATTACAATTGCAATTGTGTTTAAAAAAAACGGGAAGCTTTATACCTGGCATCAAATTCAGTACAGTAAATACAGTAGTGAACTATGAGTTAATATTAACTTCATTCCTCTAGGTTTAGCAGCATACCTCTGCTTCACTGCTAATGTCAATACAAGTTCGGTGATGGGTGACGGTGTGGTGGCCGGAGTGGTTCTTGGAATTAGTTTCATCGTCCTTGCGTGCTTATTCGGAAT
This sequence comes from Halocynthia roretzi, assembly GCA_013436055.1. Lineage (NCBI taxonomy): Eukaryota > Metazoa > Chordata > Ascidiacea > Stolidobranchia > Pyuridae > Halocynthia > Halocynthia roretzi. The sequence continues at coordinate 75,038 of QRAM01000345.1, forward strand.
ACTTTGCTTCTACAGAATAAGAAAGAAAAAAATGAATCAAGGTTTCAAATCAGGTATGAATGAGTGGTGCATGGAAGCGCCTGTATGGATCAATTGATATGATATGCTATGCTATGTAGTGACTGTGACATAAGGGCGTACACGTCTACACACATACATGTCTAATACACACAACACATTGCAACGAACAGCTAGAATTGCAGGTTGAACAGAGCAGCGGAGATGAATGTATAAAGTTTTATATCTGAATGTCCTTAGATCCTTTTGGTCCATTACCACACATGCATTTGTTAAGTGTAAATTCAGATTGCCTTCCATTGTACCAGTGGTTCTCAAACTGGGGTCCGCGGTCCCCAAGAGGTACGCGAAGCCGTTTTAGAGGGACCGCGAAGTGCATTGAATTGTATTAAATAAATGTAATAATCAAAAAATACATTTTGAAGTTACTTTCCTAGTTTACTATAATAATATAATAATAAAAATGAGTTCACACGTGTTCTAACTGTGAGCAATCTCGAACCACCATAGCATTAAATTATTTGACTGGCAGTTCAGCGTCAGACCAAAAAAAATTTTCTTTGGGACCGTGAATCATTGAAAAAGAATTCAGGGGACAGCTACGTAATTTTTTTGAAAAAGTTTGTGAACCACTGCATTATACAATAGAGAAATAAAGTATATAATAATAAACTTTATTATATAGCTAACATTCTATATACCGTAGCTGTCAATATGGGACCACTCAAAAAATCTGGCCTATAGTTTATAATATTGACTGTATATGATCGTATCTTACGATGTGAACGGGTGCATTTTTTTCGCTTATTTCGACATTTTGCTTTGCCCTTATGTATGACAGCTGATCAATCGAAACTTATTGGTAAATTGCAAGAGTAAAAGGTGAATGTTTTACTAAGGACGCTGAAATTCCTTGTGGGTCTGAGATTTTACGTTCTCAGTGCTTGTCCTGGAAAAATTTGTGTACGTGTGCAAAGAAAAACGCTACAATTATCGAAACGATGCAATAATCACCTCAATTGAAGCTAATAAGTCGTTTATAAAAGTTGATCACAGCATATAGTAGACTAGTGCCTCGTTATTTACGAACGATTTGTGATTTCCGAGTTATGACAGGAACCTGTTTACTAAAACCCCACCTCATGCGCGAGAAAATTTCGCAGTTACGCGAGATTGAGCGTTAACCATTTGCGAGATACCGCGAGAGCGTTGTGTGACATCTTCTGGGTACAAAAGCTGTTCCCGCCACCCACGCAACAGCGCTGCAGGTTCCCGTCACTCATCCAGCAGTCCATCACATTTCCTCATTGCGACCATGTGTGCGGCTTTGTGCGCTCTGGAGTCTAGAATATCTTGTAGTTTACTGTTATTTGCAGTTATTGCATATATTTTCTGACTTTTATCATTTACCATGCCTCCTAAATGTCCAGTGTTGGGCTTTTAGCAAAGTATCACGTGGTAACGTATTTGTGTCTTTTTGGTATGAAATGGTGGCTAAGTTATCAGAACGCATTCTTGAACGCTTTTTTTCATATAAATAAGTATCCACACTGCAGCTTTCGCTATGATAAAGGATTTGATCCAAACTATTGTCTTCATAATCTTTTTCTGTTTTTTTTAGGACATCGGGTTGATAAAACTGAAGATGCTCTTCCAAATCACACCAGGTAAGACCATTTGTTGTGGCTATTAGTAATATAGAATATACTACTGCCATTGTGTTTTACTGCATGTAATTGTAATAAAAATTATTTTAAAAAATCTAACGTTTAAACTTGAAATGCAAAGCGAACAACAATCGAACCCACATGGAAACGGAATCAGTACAACCGCCAAACAGCCCACAGTCGTCGATCTTACTAATGGTGGACCTGGCGGTTACGGTACCATGGAAAAGCGCGAATTCGAGTCTCTCGTTGACAGCGACGTCAAACTCCGTTCATCGGTGACGATATCAAACGTAACAAATCGTTTTCCTCTTTCGGAAATGAGAGCTCGAATGATGACGGACCAAGGGACGTAAAGGAATGTGTCGGAAGCGGCTCAGACAGGTAAACATAGTTTATTTGCCTTTACTGTCAGCAGCATGCTCGAGTTCAACCATGTGATCTCTGGTTGTCCGAGTTTTGATAGGATTGCACAGAAATTGTATACCATCTTTTTCACATGCAAAAATTAATGCTGTTCAAATTGAAATTTTGACAATGCTGTTTAATTTTTATTTCATCCTTTTAAATCTGAACCCGTTACCCTCACAGTATCGGACTGAGATCGGCCCGAGCATCCTTCACTTAGTATCTCGGCCAATTACTTCACAGGCGATAGCTAGATTAGAATGATTTTTATATTTACCGGTTTTAATTACCCAGCAATCCTAGCCCACCGGGCATTGTACAAATGCCCATATGGCCTGTCTGCCCCTCACCCACTCATTAGACTGGTTTTTTATTACTGATAGAGTATTAACACCAGCGATACATAGCATTCAAGTATACGTGCATACCAGCCAATCTAAACTGACAAAACTTTCAATATAATATAAGGAACAACAGTCCCAAAATATAAAGGTATTGATTTCAGTACACTTAAGCAATACAATCGGGTCATGTACCGAATGAATCAAATAGGTAACCAGGGAAGCGAATTCTCTGTAACTCCAGATCAAGACTAACTAAAAAATAATTCTATTTTGCAGATCGTCCGTCCGCCTGAGAAGACAGAAAGCAGCACAGATATTATTCACTCAGCTGAAGAGAAGGTCCATGACAGAGCATTTATATCCAAGAGGTTTTCAAAGTATTTATCTTCTCTGGTTATTCAACATTCGTACGTAGGGTTATAATGAAAGTTCGTAACACGAATGTTTGTACTGTATCTAGAGGACTCACTGTAATTAGAAATTAAAACTTCGTTAACACTAGCATGAATTTTAGGGAGGGTGAAAGACATTTTTTAATTATTTCAAATACTGTACAGTTTTTCAGTAAGGACATTTTAAAATTCACCGCTCGAACAATTCTAGAGAGAAAATCCAAATGAAACTTCATCGTATGATTACAATCAAGCTATTTGAACTATACACTGATAAGTCAAATTATTCAGTATTGTCTATAAATCGTCTTTCAAAAATCACTAGAGCAGACGCGTCCTATCACTTCTTATTTTAACACTGCACCACCGTCAGATATATTTATGTTGAAACCCATATTAATGCAGGAATTTTAACTTGTATTATAACCTCATCCTTCACAGCAAGAAGAGATATCCATCCCCTAAGAGGCGGGATACGATCTGCATCAACGTCTCCAGAACGAACGGCGAACATATCTTTTTCGTCTCCTCCAGATAGACTAAACGTAACGTCACCAGCTGCGATGGACATGCCCCGTTTACGGCGAAAGATTCGACTCTACAGCCGGCCAATCGAGGATTCTGACACGGGGCAACACAGAAAAATGATCGTTATCAAACGAAAGAGTCAGCGATCGTCCAGTTCATTAACCACAGAACGAGCGCGATCTTTTCCGGCCCCGCCTAGCGACAGTTCGGAAAGTCCTGTTTTCGGGGTCATAGGAACAAGTGTAGCCTACAAAAGTTGTTCTAGTCCTATTCTGTCGGAGTCACCAGATAAAAAGTCCTGCCAATGTTCCTTTCCTCCGCAACCCATTTCCCCCGTTGACAACGAAGTGTTCAGTAACTGCGATTGTGATGATCACTATCCCCACGGCGATGAACTCAAAAGAAATAGGCCGGTGTGGGACTCGCCAATAACAAAACCCCTGCTCGCTTCCTCACCCAAAGAACCTGTAGACACGTCACCAAATCGCGTTATCGCAAGACGTACGGTTGCCTACGACCCTCCGCTAGAACACCTGTTTCGTCATCGATCTAACCCAAACCAAAACCCTCCCCAGCTCCCCTCGTCCTCTCCAGAACGTGGTATGGATTGGAGTCACTCGGAAAGATATAACTCTTTGAAGACTGCAAAAGAAAGGGTTTCGCCGTGGAGAAGACCGCCTGAAGACAATCGTGCGTGTTACGATTACGTTCCTGAAATGAATGCGTGCGTCAGTCCGCAACAGATTCCGATGAGTTATGCCATGGATTTGGCCAGTCGGGCTCGCTCTCCCGCCGTAAGTGCCTTTGTGCCACGACCAAGGAGATATTCTCTTGCTCAGCGCCCAGTAGCTTATCACGTCCCTCCTCAAAATGCTGTGTACCACCATCACCCTTCAACGCCAGTTGGTTGTTCATTTTACCCAAACGATGCACGGACGAGAGCAAGTTACTCGTTCGGACACCACCAACCGTTCACGTTGCATTCGCGGGCTAATGGTAAATAGCTTTACAGTTTTTTTTATATACTGGGGATTGAAAAGTGAAACCACAGTACATACATCTTGACTATGAGTAGCGCATAGAAAACATTCCGAAAGTCTTGTAAGAAAATCTTCAACACTATTGCCAGCCACCACCAGCCATAATTTTATAACATTGTGGTCGTGCCCAGTACCCTTTTTGAAAACTTGCATTCGTTCTAAGTTCATCCGATCCAATTTGCTGTGGCGAGCTAAAGCATAAAGAGTAGAGAGCTTGCAATACAATTACGCAAATCTAAGGACTGGTATTCAGTTCAGTTCTGAATACACAATCAGTGAATAATATGAGAGAGTGAAAATTAAAAAAAAAGACAATTATTAATAAAATAGAAAGAGTAATATTTATGTGTTTTTTCAAAGTAATTATATTAATTTCTATTATTTATATACAGTGGTGCCTCGTACTTCGTTCCAGGAGGCCGTTCGAACTCTGAATTGTTCGAGGTCCGAATGAACTGTCCCCATGCTAAATAATTGAAAGTGAAATAATCCGTTCGCAAACCCCAATCCGAACCCATTTCGGAGTAGTAGTTATGTATGGTTAGTGTACTTTCACACTAAAAGTGGATATTCTGTTTTGCATAGTCCCTGAGAGCCCACTGTCACCGCAGTGTAACATCAGCATGCAGAGATCCAATCCACAGCCGAATTCGCCGGCTTGTCCACCTCCGCTTCAATCAACTCTGGAAATAGACTGTAGCAATAGCGATATTGAAGTGCGATTCGTAAAAGACCGAAATGGAAACGAATTTCTTGTTAACCCGAACCTGATAGACCCCTACCATGACATTGGTAAGTCGAATGTATATATTTTTTTTTTTATCCCCATCCATTTAAGCCAAGCCCCACCTTGCGATAGTGTCTATCGAGTGCAAGGAACAATGATTCATGATCATGATTACTCCACATTAGGTTTATCACGACCTCTTATCTCATCAGGAGATTGACATGGCATTAAATGTCATGCATCCTATAATATTCAATAATTAATCCTTGCTCTGTGGATATAAAATCCTGATTAGGAAATGACAATTGTAGACATATTTGCGACCTGCGTCCGAATTCGGTCTGTTTCACGGAGCCAATTGGAATCTTGATCTGTCTCATATTTGAACAGCAGTGGTTTATTGATATAAAAAACGCACATTGAAAATGTTGCTGAGATAGTAGGATATATGAGTTGTTTCAGGGTGAATAATAAAATTAGGTAACTTATTTTAGTGCTTACGTGACCTTGGTGCATTAACCCTGGGAGAAATTTATTTACCCAGCGGCTCTTTTTTTCCGTGATGACGACACGATAGGAAGCTGTCCTTCCACGAGTGCTTGGTTCATTATGTCCCTCGCCGTGATAGTTAGTGCGCATTTTCTTCCTTCCAATTTTCCCTCGTATTAGCGAATTGAAGTGAATTTTACCCATGATTAGCGTTACGTGATGTGATTATCCCACTAGGATTATACAGTTTCCGGTCACTTGCAACCTGGTCATTTTGTCTCATACCGTATTTTTTTAAGTTTAAAAAACGTTGTAAAATATTGACAAACCTGTGCTTGAAAACAGAAAGGTCGTTAAAGCAATGACATTTGTTTGGTAACAACTGGACCACATGTTTTTAGTTCGTTCAATAAGTGGACCACGTACTTAAAAAGTTTGGAAACCACTGTACTAGAGCGACAATTTTATTGATGCATTGTGAGAATAATGTATATTGACGGCTGAAGCCAATTGCCTACATTGCCATATTGCTGGCATGGGACATATGAATGACTTGTGACAAAAATACCAAATATCAAAAGGCTGTATAGTTTCACATCTTTTTTTTTCTTTGAAAGTCAGCAGAGAACCTATGAGCCGACCAACGCCGTACAGCAATCGAGTACCACAAGGATACGGAAGATCTTCTGCGAATCCACATCAGACGATGTCTCCTGTACCGGTAATATATTTTTTCAATACGAAATTGAATCAAGGACCGACCGTTCCTTGCGTGTTAAGAAATGCTAATTGACTCTATGTTAGAAAATCTTTTACACCAGATTATGACGCCTGAGCGGAACCTACCATCGTTGGGGAATGACGTACGTTGCAATCAACACAATTTGTCGCCTGCAAATCGACCTGTGGAAAGCGGAACGCGACGAAGTCCTTCCACCTCTCCAACGAAATACACTCAGCCGGAAAGAAATTTACTGCCCATCGATACGAACTACGCCTCTAGCGACACAGCTACCCTGTTCCATCCGGTGATGATGCCACATCTACTCTCACCGTCACGATCCACACCTACGCTTCCTACGAGATTAAAGGCGAAGATAGGTGGCGCTACGGAGCAACCTACTTCGCCACCACTTATTGCCGTAGGAAGTAGTGGCTATGGAAGCCAGGATACCAGCAATTCATCAGCATCTCCTTCGGCACAGCTTAATCCACTAAATGTCTCGACTTCACCTATACACACGCGGGTGTTTGGACTGTCTCAAGAGAGGTGATATTTAATTAAGTGTACCTTTTATACAGAGTTTTTTCCCCATGCACCTTGATGGCTGGGAGCGCTTAATCTATGTGCTAAATGGAAAAAATATACAGTGCATGGACGAAAAGCTTTGCTCGATATTTTACACTTGCCCAATTCTATCTTCCATTTTTTCCTTTTGCTGACTCTGATTCGAAGGCTACCCTACGTTTCTTTGGTGTTTTAGGAGTGCAAGTGTGGGATCCCTGCCCGATAGGATGTATCCGCATTATCTCGGACCAAATCATATTATATTTTGAAGAATTGTTCTCGCGTATTTACTAAACACCTGCTTACTTGATAACAACTGTACTATCAGAATGTATTGACTGAACCTATTGTAACATACTACTGCATCTTTAATAGGCCTCCTCGCCGAGACAATTCCTCCGTAGAGGATAATTACGAATGGGACTCGGAAATCGCGATGGAGAGTGAGATTTTAGAAGCGTTGCGACACTTCGGAACACTCAAGAAATCTGGACCGGTTTCCGATGTAAGTAACCAACTGCACTTTACTTCTGCAAGATGGCAGTGCTGTAGATTCGATAGCAATGTTTAATTTTTGTCCAGGAGCTCATGGACGAACTAAGCAAATTCACAAAAGATACGAAAAACTCGGAACTACAGTCGACCCCAGAAGAACGCCAAAGAGATAGTGTCGAGACAGAGGTATGAATGCTAACTGATAAGCAGTGTGTTGTCAATAAAAAAGCAATAAAATTCCTATCTTTTATGCTCATATTAATCACAAGGTGAGAATATATACACGATCGGTATAATATTATTATATTTGAAATTTAAGCAATCTCATAGTTGATTCAAAGCGATATTTAATTTCTTTTTCATATTTCGGGGGTAAAATTTAATTTTTTTTTCACTAAAATACTTGACGTGTGAATTTAATAAATAGTGACGGGACGTCGTCCACCTATCCCCAAAAGTAATGGGACGTTCTCCGTCTCCCCACATCACTACGCATCTGCTGATATGACTGCTTAAAGATTTGATTTAAATATTTCAAGTGATTGTTTCAAAAATCACTGAAGTTCTTTATTTTAGGAACGAAATGAATCATCAACCATGAGGCCTTCAACTTCAGATCTTGATCACACAAAAGAGAGAATGGCTCGCAGGTACGTTGAATATGCAATAATAGCAAATATGTAAACGAATTTATGTTATAAAATCAGATCTAGATCAGCGATTTCTCCAGAAGCTCCGATATTTTTTTTCAATGTTTTTTTTTTAGCAAGTAGCGGTTTTACTTGATTACTTATTCCAGCATACTTAAAATTTATAGCATATAATTTGGACATTGGAACTCTTTTATGTTTTAGGGCTTTATAGTATACGATTACATGCAAAATGGGAAATCCGGATAAACGCACCCCAACACGATAGCTGCATCTATATCGCCATTTATAAGCATCAAAGTGGCTCCTTAGCTGCTAAAATATGATTCTGTTTAGGCTAAGCTCTGTATACCCCTACAAGAACTTTTCCATCAAAGGCTTACCCAGGATATTAACTTTAGGAGTTAAGAAGGGTCGCGGCTGGTGGTAGGGTATTGTATAGACAATAACCTTTGCAGTAAGGGTAAGATGGCTTCTTCGTTTTATCTTAACCCTAGGATAAGTCGGAAACCATCAATCCCAGTTCCAAGTCGACAAAGATTTACCCATCAAATTATTCCACACATTTTTCAGTATCATAAGGATCATTATGCCTTTTCATTAGAATAAGTGCTGTGTGGTGTCCTAACGTTTCACGTATTTTCTAGGTGCGCAGCCCTGAGGGCGGAGTTTTTGCACTACCAACAACTACAGCAGCTTGATGAAAATAAGCATTCGTGACATCGAAGCATAGATGAATCTCAATTGCTGCATTTCTAAAATGTTCCAGTACGATGCAAAAGGCTAGCGATTGGGACATAGAGAAAATATTTTCTATTGAATTATATGGATAACTCGCCTTGCTATTTGCGACCACCTAAATGGTTATGGAATCTTAAAAAGTGAAGTGAATAATCCTTGGTTTGATAATCTCGACTATTATACCGTGTTTTACATCCTTAACTTCGTTTTTGAAGTATCGGTTACTTTTTTCCATTCCTTCATATTACAATCTGCACAGTATATTTTCAGGAGTACTCGCAGTATTATTAATTTTTCATGAAGTAAATCTTTAAAGTGCAGAAATGGAATAAAGCCGAAAACTCACGACATACAAGGCATTTTTCATCAATGCCAACGTAAATCAAGAAGGTAGATGAAGTACAATTAATAAGTATCATTAAACTTAAGACAAAACTAAAAAATTTGTTGGTGCATTTTTCAAAACCAGTGAAACCACATATTTCTTCACCTCACCATCATCATCTACAACACACCAACACTCATAATTTCTTATTTGCTTAAGGTTCATACATATTTAATGATTGGGAATTTGTATAGTACCCCAATTTCAAGTGAAATCTATCCTGAAAAATAGAAAATTAACCGCAATATTTTAGAATTTACATTTAAGTGCAGTTGGATATGTGTAAATTACCGACAGTGACTCCTCTGACTCCCGTAACCCGAAAATTGCTACGACTGTACTACTCAAAATGCGATAGCCATACATTACATACACATAGATCCATAGAATATCATATTGGCAAAGGAAAACATTCCAAATGATAACATGGTACTGTCACATGTCTTCATATTCATATATAGTATTGTATATCATATATATTATACTAGAAAGCAAATTCCAAAAAACTGCATAATTNTCACTACTGATATATTTATTGTTTTTCCCGGTCTCTTGCTCGTTTCAAGGTGCTACTGTTTCCCTTATGTACATGAAAAATACGTTTGTTTGCGTTGAGAAATTAATATTCTATTTTTGTTGTGAACACATCACTAACTTTGCGCTCCTTACCAGCAGGTGTTTGTTGCTAACTATGAAAATACGGTGCCAAAACATGGAATTCTCTTATTTTATTTATTTCAGTTTATTTACGTTTTCATTTTCGTTGCTATTTTTTCATCCTTTGTTTTCTCTTTTTTTCGATAAAGTTCTCACTGAAGTCTCATCATCAGTTATTTGTGTTATCTGATTTTACAAAATCTGCCGGGCGGCAGGTACGTGGAGGGAGTAAATTAAAATAAAAAATGATACAAAAACGAATAATTTAATGATCACTGAGCACACTTCTGTCAGGATTGAATAATTATTGATTGGGCATGGTGATTGAGTTGAGCGTAATTAAGTGATTAGTATCACCAGTAATCAGACAAGGAAAAAGCAAGTATATTACTTCCACGAGAAAACAATTATTACGGAAGCGTTGTGATCCGTGGACTTATTTGGTAAGATTCTGATGATTTTTACATTGGGTTGATTTACAACAGCGTTTAGATGGGAACCACAGCGCTAGAAGGATGTTAAGATATCTGTTTAGAGGTGATTTTGCCAGTTTAGTGGTGGTGGTATTGTTAGGCTGGCTATCCCATCTAGTGTTATGTAGGATAAGAAAGCAGATTGGATATTGTTTGATACAGCGATGATAGGAACCACAGCGCTAGGGAAAGGTTAAGAAATCTGTTTGTAGGTGATGTTGCCTGTACAATGATGCGATTGTTAGGTTGGCTATTCCAGCTAGTTTTCTGTAGGATCAGGGAAACAGATGGCGTCAGTAATGTGCTCTTGTTATACGCTCTGGAAATCGCTTGATTACACCATGTTTTAGTAATGCCGTTAGTGTTGTTTGGTCATTTCTTGATTTTTCAGTAATACTACGGTAATAGGTGAGAATTATTAATGTACTACTATTTAAGACCAGTGGAATTGCTTGATGAAATTATGCTTGAATGCTGCCGTTAGTGTTATTTGATAATATCACCAGTTTTCAGTAGGGCTATCGGCTAAGTTTATCGGGTAATTTCTTGTATTAGATTGAATTATCACGTGAACTGCTTTTTGGAGAATTATGCTCTGTTCACGGTTTAGCGCATGTAATACATCATTTCTTCGTTAGTTATCGTGTTTCACTTGCTTCTATTCAAGGCGCCACAACTAAGCTTTGCCATAGGTCCTGCTGTTCAAATACAGGGGATATTCTACAGTACCAGCACTAGATTAATCCTGCCCGGCCTCAATAACTTAGAGTCGATATACTATACGAATGCAATTGGTGACGTTTTCATCTGTAAAGAAGTTTTTCGAACAAATATAATTGCGTTCATACAATCTTCATAACAATTGAAATCGTAATCAATAGAAACCATTACAAACTCCATTGCATACTTAGGCCTTATTGTCTCTACTAACTACTGATACTACTATTGGTAGTTGATACGTACAGCAGTATTAGGAAAGTAGACTTTATGAAGAATCATAAATATAATGTAATAACAAAATACCCAAATTTTGAAGTGAATACAGACGATCGCCTACTTCCGAACCTCCAAGTTAAAAAATTCAAAGATGAGTACGAATCTGCCTATAAACGCAACTTTTGGAATATATATATTCAGCAATATATAAATCTAACATAGTAGTAATTTGTATATTACAATGTTACCAAAGGACGGTATATTGTTTTGTTTGCTATTTTTGTCGTATAGCTTTACGGTCCAACCAATTTTAAATGCTGTGTGCAGTACAGTATTGACAAGTAATGCTGGACTAAGGAACATTAAGACTTACGACCAAACCTCCGGTAACTATCCTGTTCGTAGGCTGATATGGAAGTGCGTGTATTTAATTTGCATGAAGTATTTTACAATATTTTTACGAAGTTAATCCTGAGTCTAAAAGTAAATTTACTTGTTGTAGCTGTGTCTCCTGCGTACAGTAACAATATAAAAATAGCCTAGATTTTCGGATAAATAAGTGAATATAGGGAAAACACGCCTGTCGGGATGTGTGGTATTATTAATGATTAGCATGATCGTAATTCACTGATTAGTATTACTGGTAATCAGATCAGAAGAAAAGTCAAGTATTTAACTTCCGCGAGAAAACAATTATTAGCGCAGCATTGCTATGTTTTAGTGAAATTATTCAATGAGATTGTAATGATTTTTTACTGAGTTGATTTACAACAGTGTTGAGATAGGAACCACAACGCTTGTAGAAGCTCAAGATATCTGTTTGGTGGTGATATGGCCAGAACAATGATGGCATTGTTTGGTTGGCTATTTCATCTAGTTTTCTGTAGAATTAGGAAGTACATAAGAGTTAGTAATGTACTCTTATTAATCTCGTTAGAAATTTCTCGATAAGACAATGCAATTGTAATATCGTTAGTGTTGTATGGTGATTTCCTGAGCGTTGTGATTTGTTGACTTCTTTGGGAAGATTCTAATGAATTTTATATTGAGTTAACTTACAATTTAGATAGAAAGCACAGCATAAGAGGGTTTAGAAATAGGTTTGAAGGTGATTTGAAGTATTTTGGACGGTACACGTGACTGTACACTCTTCGATATAATGCTATTTGCTGTAAGTATTGGCAAGCGTAATGCTGGACATTCATACTTACAAAAAAAGATATAAAACTATCTTGTTCATGTGGGGAAGCACTTGTATTACGATTCACAGTACATGAAGTATTTCACGATTTCTTACTACCAAGTATTAGCGTGCAATGTAAAAAATATACCGTCTCTTCTGCATGTAGTACAATTGAAAAATTAGCCCTAATCATCAGATATATCAGAAAAGCATTGCACATGTTTTGTTCTATGCCAACGCCGATTGCGTTCATAAAATGCCATTCAAAAACTGTGTATAACGGTATAATGCTTACTGTTGTTTTATTCAATTTCAGTGGTGTTATTTTGAAAATATTGCATTCGTGTTCTAAGTATAAAAATTGAATACTAATTCATCAATATGAGGACAACACTGTTTGAAAAGTTGAAGAGCGGTGAAGAGATTTCGACTCTTGTCAATTCGTGGGTGAGACATTACAATGTAAGTACTGTACACTGATAGTACATATATTCCCCTATTGACTGAAGCTTGGAGAGTGAGCATAGGCCCGCAGAAGACTTTCTCACATTATGTCGTAATTATCCATTTGTACATTTGTAATGATGGTTTAGAGAAACAACAGGGAAGGTCGTCTTGAGCTCGTTCATTTCATTATGCATACTGCTGGGTGTACGGCCGTAGTTCCGAGAGAGAGATTGAGTGGACATCCAAATGAGTGGAAACACTTTATCCAGCTCATGACGCCGCGAAATGGTGGACAACATGGGGATCAAGACTTGGTCTGTTTTTATGCATATTTTGTTACTCTTAAATAAAGGTCAATAAAAAAAAATCACATTTCTGGATCTAGCCAGCAGAAAACATAATGCATAAATAATGGAAACTTGAGAATATATAGCCTTTGACCGTTATTGTTATTATGCTAAAATAGTATTACTTTTTTTTTGGTAGGCAAATGTTTCTATACCACTGAACGCTCCTGGTCAGCAGAGTACAGCGAAGCGCGTGAAAGAATTTATACAAGTAATTTACATATTTACAAAATCGACGAAACTTTCAGATATCGTGTAATATAGTCTTAAGAAACTTTTGACGAAGTTTGAAGAGGGGCACCCTAGATCTTCGTCTTCAAATATGAGACGAACTGACTTTGAGCCAGAATCAGGGGATTTTTGAATTTTTTTTTGCAAGTAAAAATAAAAAAAATTGTTGCATATTGTTCATCAACAACCAATAAGGTCAAACATCAAATATATTTTAGACCTTTATATTCGATAAAACAAGCGTAATTCACGATTTTGTATTTCAAAAAACTGGCTGATAGAATCTGGCTGATCAGATCCCCTCGGTAGATTTATAAACCAGTAAGAAAATCTCGCTGTGAGAATTGGTTCTGGTGATATTAAAACTGTCTGCTTCCTTATGGCATATTTTGCCTCCTTATTCTTTAATCAAAGATGAATTCGAAAAAAATGCATGGTTTATTTAGTAAGTGTATATTCTTTAATCAAAGATAAATTCGAAAAAAATGCATGGTTTATTTAGTAAGTGTATCCCGATACCCACACCTTCTATCTGACCCTCAATTTAGTCACTGCAACCGGACTTTGGATAGTTTTAAGCGAATTTGCTGAAATCTTATAAGTGGATTTTTCGAGATTTCTCCTGAAATGACCTCATTAAAACCGCTTTCCTTTTTTTTACTAAGAAAAAATGTCAATCCTAGAGGTAAACGTGTATATTGTGTATAGTTCATTCTAGTATACATGCTTTCTACGATTCTATTTTCAGATACTCATATCGGAGATACAGCCCGAAATACTTTTCGACAATTGTTTAATGGATGGGTTGATCAAGTTCCTAAAGGCACTCAGCTCATCTCACTTGCGCTCTTTTCGCTACACTTCTACATTAACCGGTGCCTACCTAAATGAGTACTAGTCTCGTAGTGTCGTCTCTCCACAAACCCAATTACATTTGGTTATGGTAGCTTAGGCGAGGCAAGATATTAGTGTTAACTAAGCCTTACCATATTCCATAGCAAAACTAGCCTAAGCTAAGCTCACCTAACGTACTGTAGCGTAACCGGGTTTTTGACTGCCCAATATAGGCTAATACTCCAGCACCTTGGAGTTATCCGTGAATAAACCTTTTTTAAAAAAAACTCCTATTGGCGCATATGACCTTTCACACCAATAGTTTCTTCATTTCTGATAGTTTCGTACTGGATTTCTCTGTGAATATACCTTTTCGAAAAAAAGCCTATGGGCGTATATACGGCTGACATTTCACGCCAAGCAGAAAAAAATTAAAAATACGAGCGAACCACAGAGACTTTGCCGTAATCATTTCCTAAATAAAATCACAAATGCACATTTAAAACACGGATATTCATCCTTCCGATGATTTCCGACGAATTGTAGATATAAAAAAAAAACAGCCATCAGTTGTTTGCATTCCTCAGTCCATATTATTCTCTTCATTGCCCGGGGCTTTTTTACGGGTAAACCCCGGTATAATGTTGCCTTTTCTTCCAGCTGCAACTGTTCTGACAAGTTTAGCAAATGTCTTCCTGGGTCTGAACCTGGATTCTGATTCTGATTCTGATTCTGATTCCGATTCTGAAAGCCAACAACGAGTTCCTGAAGATGTTGGTCAGTTATCGATTTATTTCTTCTATTATCCCATTTCTATGATCGTTAGCTGTGTTGATATGACTCACGGTTACAAGCGAATCTCATGACCGCAAAATGATAGGTTTTCTTGTAAGAGGAGATTTTTCAGTTGTAACAAAATCCCTGTACCCGGTTAACCAGTTTATTCCTGGTTGCGGGTCATTGTTCACGCTAATAAACCTTTTTTCTGTGGGTTTAGATTTTAAAGTATAGTATGAGGTTGACAGATTCTTCTTTGACGCTTTTTTTCTCAGTAGATTTAAGTCATACAGGGAGTGTAAGTTTCTTACTTCGACAATTTCTTACTGAATTTAAATTCCTGGACAATTTCTTATGCGATATTTTTTTACATCAGGCATTCTTACAGCGACATTTTGCTCAGAAGACAGTCTCTCACACGATTAGTGTCCATTTTATTTCCTACATGAAAATTTTCTCCTTCCAACATAGATATTTTCAACGGAATAAATTTTCTTAATTTCTTCTTTTCTCATTTCTATTAGCGGGCAGCACCTGAAAATCCAACAAATTTATACCCAGTATGGAATTTAAACTAAGCACTTATCCCATCCCGTGTTGAAATTCGATACCCAGCAAAATATAAACCAACGTCACTATGACCATTGCGAAGAATGAATAAGAATAATGAAACAGCAGACTGTATAGTGTTGTGAAGAACAATTCAAAGGTTCCCTAAGACTGTGTATGACGTATATGACGGTCGATCGTACTGCGAATTTTTACTTGTCGTTCGATACAAAAATACTTACGAATAGCGGCACATGAAGCAAGTTGCTCACACAATTTAGCACTCGTAGTACGAGGTTCTAATGTAGTAGTTACATATGAATTATCTGAATAAATAAATTCGTAAAGGTCTAATGGAAACACTATCTAACGGTTGTAAGTGTGAACAACGGTCGTAGTTTGCAGTCGTTTTAGCGGTCGTTAAACGAGCTGGTCGTTAAGAGGGGGCAATATGTACTGCATTATCATGTATATTACTATGTAAGTGGGCAACCCTGTAGCACTCCCGGGCCAAATACACTTAACCGGATTGGGCAGCGGGCCGTACTTGCATTTCACGTCGACTATCTACTAGTGACTTGCATAAAAAATCGATTTGGTTTTCTTGCAAATCAAATATATGAACTTACGGACGCTTCGCTTCGCTATTCATATAACAGTGGAACTGAATTCTTGTTACTCTATTCAAAAACCGCAGCTTCCTGCAAGCCGCACAAATTCGGTTCGCGGGCAGCAGGTTGCACACCTCTGATCTAGTTTTTTTAACAGCATTTCCCCCCCTTTTTAGACCAACGTGCACAAGCAATAGAAGACATGATAAGAAAGCTTTACGAGGTATAGTATTTCCTTGCGTTAACTGTATGTACAAACGAATAACCGGTTTAATTGTGGGTATGATACAATATTCAAATAACACAAGTACAGCTAATAGACCCTAACGGCCTTGCACGATGTTTTTTTGCTTGCAGAGGAACATTGACCTAGCTTTATTCTAGCTCTCAAAATACAGAACTAGAAGTACAATGCTATTATTCTAAACTTTAGTCTGAACCCTCTCTCTGTTCATTCCCAATTGTTACATTGAAATTTCAAATTTCGGTTGTGAAAAGATGTAAAATTATATAGTAAAGTTGGTTGAAATAGGTTCCTCGAAATCGCATAGTCTTGGCTTGCCAATAACGAGGAACTATTGTATTATATTTTACTCTCGTGGTTGGGTCTCAATTGGACTAATTATGGATGTGTGCAATGCATATCAATACATTAAAAACTGTTCTCTATACACAGTGCATTTATCCTTTCTTTTTTTTAAGGAAGCATATATATATCGAACAAAAGATATTCGTCCAAAAATCCGGATTTTATGTATCACAGGTTTAATCGACTTGATGATATTGCTGCCTGGCTGTTTCCTCACCCTTCGGCACCTCAGGTTTATTGCAATAGCAATGAATGACACGGTTTGTTACGCAAATATACTATGAAGTAGTTAGGCGACCAGTGAAACATAATGTCTATTTTATGACTTTGCTCTTTCGTGCCTCTTGTTTTTTTGACTATATAAACCATAATTATTTAACTGCCATCAAAGCCATAGTAACGTTGTTTTAGTGTCTTGACTACATCTCAAATTTAGAATTTATTGCGGACGCCAAATTAGAGCAAGTCCTGGGGTGACGTTTAGGGTGAATCTCAATGGTGTTTACGATTGCTACTTCAGAAAAACAAAATGTGTATATGTACTATATGCACTCGCTCTTTGGATCCCAAAGGCCCGTGGTGTTGCGTTGCCAAATGTCAACCTTTGTCAGAAGTTTCCTAACACCATGATACACAATAAAGTTGAAAGGTTTGAAGGGTAATCGATGTCACTGTATGTAGAGCCGGATTAAGGCTCTGCTGGCCCCAAGGCATATAATATTTAATAGGTGGTCTGAAAATATTCTCCGATTCTGATTCTCCGAACAGAGTATGAAAAGCCTTGAAGGACAAACTCGTAAATGAAGAAGGATGTCATTTATTTACATAAAAATAAAAGAAAGCAATTTAGCCATAACTAGATTTGATCAAAAAAATTTAAATTTTTTGTGGCATGGTTTTTTAGCTGGCCCTAAGGCACGTACCTCATTTGCCTAATGGTTAATCCGGCAATGACTGTGTGCCTAAACAATGGTTTCAGCCATGAGTGTCGGTTGAAATATTGGTTTTACCAAAAATATGTGTTTCGAATTATTTTATCCGTGGAACACGTGGACCACTTGTAATCCCTCTGCACCATCCTTAGGAAAGATTTTTTTTATAAAAAAATACTCTCAGGAAAAAATCTCCCTAGCTGGACAAAAAGTCCAATGCTGGAGCCACAAATACACCGCTCTCAGGTGGTAGTAAATCTGACTCGTACTAAATGTAGCGCCAAATTTAAAGAAGCAAAACATGCAGGCAACATCAAATATAAATTCATGTATGACTGTTCATTTAACTCTTGCAATTATCACTTGTATCATAAAGTATACGTTCCAGAGTGTTCAATTTGTGACGTCATTATCAATTAAGGAGTTTTCCGGACAAACATATTGTCTTCTACCCAATATACATTATAATAAGAATATCGCCACATGGCTACCGAGAGTTCATACGTTTTATACTAAGTTAATTTGGTGGCACTCTACACTTGATTGCTCTCCTTTGGATGATAAGTTAGTATAGTTAGTATAAAATATGGCTCTTTCTTGGATCTTTGCACTTGCGACATCTGTCTGCTTATTTGTATAAATTCATTAGAATTGATCTCGAATTTAGAAGTTTATCATGGAAAGCCAATTAACTGCCCGCGCCAAATTCAGCTAAATATTTTCCACAACTTAGTCAGTGAGATAGAGATTTAAACAGTTATTATATGTATTGTGACATGTGTATTGGAAATGATATATACTTTGATTCGTTCTTATGATCCAGAATTAAAAGGTCACAGCATCACCGTATATTTAATATACTTCTCTACTTTTTGCTTCCATTGCAGGACGCCATTGCTCGTTTAACTTGCATGAAGGAAGTTAATAAACTCTATAGTGATCGTGAAAGAGCTGAACAGATGCAAAATTTTACACGTCACGTGAAAAAACGAGTGTTAGAGATGACACGTCATAGTGATTGGCGAATTGGCGAGCAAGCCGTAAAACTCGTATCACAAATGTACAAGTAAGTATGAATTATTTTAATTGTAATATCGTTTAATATTTTTCATTCAATATTTTATGTTATCACTGTAATGAATAACGTTACCTTAACCGTTAACGATGATCAATAGCGGAGTTCTTCGTAGTTCGGAAGCCCTTAACGTCGAACGCTGCAGACTTCGAACTGTGCATTCGAGAGAAATTCCATTTAGAGTTCGTACTGCTCACATAGTGAAAAAATGCATAAACGACATCTGTTGTGCGCCCAATTCGTCTCTCGCTCTTGCTGTGAAAGCATCTTTCACATATCGCTACTCTCGTGTTTGTTTCATTACCCTCTTTCGCCTTATTTTTGGTCTTTTTTTATAATAACCCCCAATCTATAAACCATAGCACCCAAGAAAAGTGGAAGTGTGGAAACAATGTAGCTTATAATGCTCGGGAATAATTCATATTGACGCTTTGTTTTAAACTTACTACGGATTAAGTACGAGGCACCATTATACTATGCATTGTTCATCACTGCCAACGTAAATCATATAAATATGAATCCAGAAAGGACAAAATATAGACTAATTGGATTAGTAGAAAATTTAATACTATATTTTCGAATTTACATTCCGTTACATTGGAGTATTGACTATGATTCCGACTCCAGTAAGTCAGTAATTTCTCCGACTTTGACTCCACAACTCTATATTTCATTAGCTACATGTAAATCTGTTTTTAAATAGGTATGCAATTGAAGGTGAGCCGCTATTTACAGAAGGAGAAAAGAACGAAGTGTACGTACTTGTTTATTGCTGTCGTCGCCCTGTTGGTGTGGCAGCAGGAGAATTCCTGTTCAGTGCGAAATTCAGATACGAGGTAAAGCTGTTATTTTTAATGGGGATAATTGATTCGGACTTCGAGACACTGATGTATATGTAAATGAAAAATACCCCCAGTCCTTATTCCTACTTCAGCCATATTCACAACCCCCTCACTAACTACAAACCCAACCTTAACCCTGATCCAAGCTTCAATTAGCGCATATATATTTTAGTTTCACATAGTTGCTGTTTCGTCAGTAGTTGTTTTAAAGTCGCTATTTTGCCCGAATTCCACAATATATAAAATACCCTTTTTTAATGCTCTGAACTACTTCATTCTGGGTAATGGTGAAGAACCAGAGTACAAGAAGACGTTCCAGCTCTAGCAGACTAAGCATTCGTACCAGGCGAAGCGGAATTCGAAATGTAGGATCGGAAAATGGAATAAATGTCATTGATTTGCTTCGCTTTCATACCCAGAATAGGGTGAGTCTCCATTCTATTTCTAACATTTCTGGTAAACGCCACCTAATACTGACACTAGATAATTATTAAATAGGGATAATGTTTAATAATTGGATAGGTGTAGTGTATTAGGATACATTCGAGGACAAGGGTGCTGTGAGGGTGAGTATGGATATTCTTTTATATTTTGAGAATCCCTTATTACATTATTTTGGAGTTCATAATGTTTTTATTTATGATAAATAAGCTGGCTTTTTCCCATATGTTGTTGTTGCCCTAGGCTGGTTCCTTACACATAAAAAAACGTACATCGTTCGCATATGATTTTTTTACTATATAAGTATTGGGTTTTATATAATGTATAAAAACAAGCATTGAATACGATAACATGTAAACGAAATGAAAACTGAAAAAAGTCAACATTTTATTTTAAAAAGTTCATTCGTATTCACTGTACAAAAAAGAACATGATCACTGCTTACAGACTGCATTAAAAATCCTTTCGGATTTTGGAAATTCGGGTGAAGGATTCTGAACTGTACTAGATCCGTAAAGGAAGAGCTAACAACTTTCAAAATTGTAGACGTGTGAGAGTAGGAGGGATTTTGTACTGCTGGTTTTTACACCTAACCCTACCTAACCCTACCTCACCTCAACCAATACAAAATGCAGTCTACAAAAATAGACTCAACTCGAGAGAGTACACTACATCGCTGCAATAACATTTCTTCTTGAAACAACTCAGCTCCGATGTAAATTCTTTACAGATTCATGAACACGTTACTCATCTCGTGGATTCTGTTTGGGAAATCGCCAAAAGCATCCTCACAGATTGGGAATATATCACTCACCTTTTGCTTGGCACACAATTCAACGAAAGGGAACAACTAAATCCGGATGAACAAACCATTGTTGTCGAATTTCTGCTCATCGCAGTGAAACGAGTGTTTAGCGGGATGCCACCTGAAGGGCGACTCAATTCTTCACGAAAAACGGTATTACAAATATCTTTAAATCTCGCCATTTAGTTCATTCCATGGACTAAGTCAAGAACCAAAGCAGTATTTTCAATTTTTTGTCTGAAATCAATTAATAACTAAAACTCTATTCTAGAAGCAATAATAATTAATTAATCAATTAATAGTAACTAAAAAAATGAGGGTAGGTCCTCCGGGGTTGATGCGCGTAATACACTTTATTAGTCGTTTCATTTCATATGAAAAACATGCTCTGGTATTTTAGATCTTTTCTTTTGCGAGGTGTGATCAATATATTTTTTTTTCTTCATAAATTTATATATTTTATAACCCCCTGTTAATCCGGCACTTTCCTGGAAACAAGGATTCCGGATAATCGATATTCATAACAAATAGGCGAATGCTCGCAAACATCATCGTCACAATCTTTTTTTTATGGAATCTCAATAACGATAACGATAACGATAACGATAACGAGGCTTTTTGATTGCAGAGTTTGACCAAAAGTGCCGATTTGGAACGCGAAGAATTACTAAGTCAATCATCGAATTATTTCTTGTTGCATTTACCTGTGCTGATAGAAAAATATTTACGTGACGATGCAAAACTCGTTATGTTAATTCAAATTCCTCGATTCCTTGAACTGAAAATTTACATATCTGACAAGTATGTACTACTAAAACTTTTCGATTGTTTTTTTGTTGTATAAACCTGTAACCAGGGCTACCATCTGCCTATAACGAAAAATAAGCAGGTTCGGAGAAACAATTAAAAAAATATATATATATATATATTTGGGAAATCGAAATGATCTGCTTCAGCAGTCCGGTGTCCTTGGAAATCAGCTCGTGCATCTCAACAATTTCGGGAAACCGGGCAAGGGGCATACCGATAGTCGCAAACAACATATGTGATTAGATACTTTCTACGTCTAATTAGACACAAAATCAATAATCTAAATTCGAAAATAAGCACGTTTCTTAGAAATAAGCACAATAATATTTTATTAGACACTGATCTTCAAAATAAGCACAAAGCTTGGAAATAAGCACGATCTGGCAGCCCAGCCTATAACTGCGCCATGAAGAGCCATTTTCTCTAAAAGCGTTACAATACTAATCTAGCTTTAAGAATATAAAAAAATAAATAAAAATAAAATAAAATAGTGCATTCGGGTCCCCCCCCCTAACGGAGCAACGCAATTTAATTTTACAGCGATACGACACTAATGTTGCAACTTGAAAAATAAAACAATTCGGGGTCAATTGAGTCACCGGGACACGAGCTATGACGATTCCCCTAATATCTTGACAATATAAGTTTGAAAAAAGAATATAAATTTCACAATGAAAACCAAAATTAAACTTATAAAATAAATATGAATTACTGAGTAAAAACGTTATAATGATGCCGGTCATGAATTATTAATTTAGAGTGTACTCTGTCGTTACAATGGACATTAATCGAGACATGTCCTTGCCAGACACGCAATTGAATCCTGAATAGTATTACACACCCAAATACATATGTACATATGGATACACATTGCTATTTCTATTATAATAATTACATTTACTTTACATGCCTTTGCCATGTGTAAGTTCCACGGTTAATGTTTCTCTCTCAAGGATTTTTGTTGTTGTATTCTCTCGAAGTATCACAAACAAAAATACATGCTGTGTTCAAGTTTCACGGGTCAAGGTGCTCTCGTAAGGATTTTTTCGTTGTATTCTCTCGAAGTATCACACAGAAATATATGTGCATATACATTGTATTGACATACCAATATAATGTTTACCTTTACCTAGAATTTGTCTAACAAGACTGCTAAAACTACTTTCGACGATTTTCGACACGTCTACCGATCCAGCCGTGCTCGAACAAATATCGATGACATTTCGAACTCTTGCTGATCACAGCCATATAGGCATTGGGACGATGGTCCACTTGGTGGCGGTGGCTGAAAGATGGACTGCGGAATTCAATAATGCAAAAGCCGGTTTTTGTGCAGCAGTATGTTTAAGTGCCATAATTTTCCAAGAATAATACGCACCCGTGTATAATATACACCCCGACTTTATGTCAGAATTCATGTCGATGTGTTGAAAGACACCTATTAAATCGCCCTTCGTAACCATCGATCACAAGCCTGAATACCGCTTCTTGTTCAGGAAGTAACATGACATTTCGCTACTAACGACTTATTCAAAGGACATTCCAACCTTCGTTTGCTTTCTGTTATGTCGCATGGCTATATTAAGCCATTTTACTAGCGTTGAGCAACTCGCACTTTGCTAGCATGTACCTAGAATTTTCTTAATTCTCTCATCTCCATGTTGTAATACGCATCCCGACCGTTTAATGATTTTAAAGGCAAATAATGCGTATGATTCTCAGTGATTATAAGAGTTTGATTAATTGTGAAATTCTAGATCAAGTTTGGCATTTCTTTTGTCTCTTCAATTATGTTTTGATGTACAGGAGGGTACAGACGATGATTCGACTAATCACGTTACTGATGCGATACTTCGAGTATTTTCGCTGTACTTATACAACAATCTCTTGCAGCGTGTAACGGTACTTCCTGACGTCCAGTTGCAGTTCGATTTTGCTGTTCCGGAAAAGGTTTAATTGCATTTGATGACTCCTTAGATAAATATATCATCTACCTCAACACTAAAGTATATAGTATTGATTCCTGTTTACATTGTTACTGCTAACAATACCTATAGTATTTCAAGTATCTTCTATTTGATCATAAACAGTCAACACCCTACATACTCTAGTGACCAAATCTGACTCTAGGAATCGATCACTGAATTAGAACATCAGACTAATTTTGAGGAATATAAATAGGAGGAAATACTAAACCTAGGGTAAATAGGCATATTTCAACTTTTTTGGACTCGATTTTGGGACATTTCACGACTTTTGACTTCTTCCAGAATATTATAAAGGGAGTAGGGTATATTGCATATGAAAATCTAGAATTCAAACCTATTCTTTTTATTGCCTGATTCTGAAGCGCAGTGGTTCTTACGCTGAATCATTTCTCGACCAAGTATAGAGATTGATTAGCCAACAGAAACGCCCTCCCCCTCCCCCCTAAGATTCCATATTAAATTTTTTAATCATAATAATAATTCTTCCAAATTCTTCGCTTGGCTTTACTCTTATTCTGCTAAACACAGTGCTAACGTTGTTATCATTTTTCAGCTGATGGTATTCAGTTTGAAATTGGAGTTTATCATGCTCAAATGCAAATCCAACAATGCTGAAGAAATCGAGCCCTTGGATATTGATGAAGTTGAAGAAATACATCAACAGGCCCATACTTTCTACCGAAGATGTATTTACCTGTTGAGCTTTTCTATGCAATCAATGGTACGAATTTATCTTTTGAACTATCTGGTATACCATGGGTAATTTTGTCATTAGCCATTGACTCAAAAATCAATAATGCTATCTTACAAGTGAATAGTACATTGCTATGAATTGAGAATTTAATCTAGTTCAACTCGTTAAAGAACAACCATCGGCTTGAGGGCTATTTTGTCGCCTCGTGCATAGACTCCAGTGTGTCTCTTCAATTCACACTTTCCAAGAACCGAGCCACTGTCCCACTGCAGGGACCTGCTGTATAGCTGCAAGGTTGATAACAAAAAATTTTCCATATTTAATGATACAGGCATCAACGTGCGATTACCCTCCGTAATATACTTCAGAGTAGTAAGATGTTTTTTGCCTTTTAAAACGTTAAAAACAACTTTTTGAAATTCAACCAATGGTGGGCCATCACAATCCGATTTTCTAAATTCTTTCAACAAGCAGCAGACATAATTGATACGCACGGCAAAACTCGAGCATTTATGAACCCAATCTGCGCCTTTATGCAATTCTACTAGATAAGCTATAACGCAAATATACTGTTAATACTTTCAAATTAGGTCAAAGAAGCAAGTTACTCGAGCCTTTGTGACTATCTTTTCATTTATGGACTACTGGGGGCATCGGAAAACTTATTGTCTCCCATCACTGCCATTCCCAGCTGCCATCAAGAAAGTCTCGTGAACTATGTAATAACCAACGTGTGCGAATCTTCCCGAGGTGAGTGTGGGACCTGTCTACCTGCTTATTTAGGAATATGATCAATTTTGCTTTTGCCATCTACTACATACACCTAACGCCGATGAGATTACTTTGCTATGCATAGATGTTTTACCTCGATGACTTAGATTTAAGAATACACAATTGTACAGAGCAAAATCTTATTACTTCCACGTCAGAAAGCTGGAAACTCCATTTTGAATGGTCCCGGGAGAATCTCTGTTTCAAATATATGTTAGCACGCAGTAATTTAAAGTACAGTACTTGAATTAAATTACATTATCAGCAAACTGACTTCCCTAAATGATCTGTTCGTTGAAATAGAATATTTTTACAAAAAAGGGGGCTATTGAGAACGGCTGCATGCATCGGGACAAATAGCCGCATAGCCCGCGCTTTTGTTTATAAATGTTGTTCTATATATATGTATTATCTCTACCTTCTCTCTCACGAAACGATCGGGGGCTTACCTTTTTCTCTTAACTTTCAATCCAACTTATCTTAACCCTTTGAACCCCATATCCCCCCACCACCTGTACCCTTGCACCCTGGGGTTCCCAGGGCAACGAGTGAAAAACTAGTATACATGAAAGAGATGGTCATAGCAGTTGATAATATCACATGTAATATCAGTTATAGTTGATAATATCACATGAAACATTGTAAAATGTTAGAAATTCTCACAACTAGGTTCCCGGTTATTCCAAGTTCAGCGATAGCGTTGCTATCAGCACGGGCCCCGGTATATATTTCAGCATTCAGAATGTAACCTGTCTCACCTTAACAAAGAAGAAAAGACTTCAAACCCCACTTGATTGGCTTATCCTTTATATATTGGCGGATCGAGAGGGAATTCTTTGCTGGAATCATCCCTTTGTCTAGCGACAACTGTTGGTGGTGATAAAGTTTTCCCAGGAGATAGTCCTGTCATATCATATCTCCAACTATTGCTAGTAGAACAGTCGTCTTGCAGCATTGAGTAATGTAAATTTGGTGCGAGTATGTCAAGTATCTTCTTCAATAGAAGATTCAATAGAATTTTCATTAGAAATCGAAGCCTTGATTAACAAAAGCATGACTTAACTAGGAATAAAATTCCATGATGAATTTGTTTTATATTTTTATTTAGATGATACGGCTGACCGCAAAAGTCAAAGTGACGTCATTAATCACCATCGTGCGCTTCTATCTGGCATTTTCAAATTGATAAAATTGAAACTAATCGACCACAGGACAGCGGCGCCAATTTTTCACCATGAAGTCCGGTATTTTGATGCAGGATACATTATTGTTGTATTTATACTTACGTGGTTTTATGTAATAACGTTTTCAAATTAATATTTAAATAACCGTTACTCCAGGATCCGTTTTCAAACAGAATACGGGGATATAATTAAGGAGACCGTGAAATACCTGGAAGTCGCTGACCCAAAGTTCTGCGGTTGCATGTTAGCGACTATCTTGTTCACGGTATGCTTATTTTACTTTAGATACAAGTTTCTTTCAAAGTTGCTAGTTCCTACTGGCATGCAGTACGTACGATATTATTTGCCAAGCAAGCAACGTTTCAGATCCTCTGTTTACAATGCTCGAGGCCGAGGCTCGGGAGGACACCACCCCGGTAGAACTTATTTTTGCTCGTCTTGATACTTTCGTAATAGTGCAAATAAACATCTAAGCTTTTAATGCACGGCAGTAAGTTTGTAATTTGCCACGGGAGTAATGGAAATTGAAACTTTATTAACACCAACATGAATTTCTTCACTTTCCATAATTTCTAACGGGGTAGCTGATACAGAATTTGAACCCTTCAGAGTACGAGTAACCATCTTGAACGGATTAAGGACGAAGTACTAGGCTGCACTTTATTTATTATATGAATTGATAGATTTACCCGGAGCCTTCCAGTCGAACTCAGAGTTGAATTGTCCTAGTTGACCCGACTCGAGTTACATTTGACAATACTTAGATAAGTCAATTTGTAAATGAATCACTCGACTTGAATCGGGACTCAGATGCGTTAAAAAATTGACTCGACAAAGACACAAACAAGACTCCAGTATTTAGCTTAATACTATTATTTTTATAACCCAGTTTTACGAAAATTCAGCCCTGAATTTAGCACAGAAGTTGGCTACCCACCTCACCTACATGCTGGACATAAAACCTGCAATATCAAGACATGCTGTTGCAGAACTGCACAGGTACTCTTAGATATAAACTACCAAAGCGTCACTTCTTATGTAATATCCTTATCATCAAATTGCTCGCAACATCGAATTAACTATGTGTCCGTGATAAACATCCACAGAGCCATAGAAGCGGTGGTGGCTCCTGGGGTATATAGCCGCTTCAGTTTTGCACCCAATTATTTAAAGGTCATTTGTCCAAATTTTGAGACCTTCTTTCATAGGCTGGCTGAATTTTTTTGTAATAGCAGTGATTACGTCTTGATCGACACGCTGGAAATTTCGAGGAATTTGTCGACTGTTTCGTATAACGACTATTCTGACCGCTAGGGAGCGTTAGAATTAAATTTTATCGGATGGGTCCACAGATTTGGGAGGTAAGGCGACCGGCAGACACACAAACAAACTTTCAAATACTGTGGGTCGTCGAAAAAAATATTTTCGTTACAGCGTTGATGAAAAAAAAATGTGAAATAAAAAAAGAATAAAAATACGTAAAGTGTATGATAATCATACAAACGTCTAAGAATAAACATTGCACTGTTCGGTTTTGAGTTGAGTAGCGGTAAAACAGACTCCGTATAATTTTTTCATTGTACAATTTATTCCTGGATGGCCTAGGTCTGTAGTTCCCAAACTGGGGGCCATGACCCAGTGGTGGAACACGAAGACATTTGTGGGCTGCAGAGCTATTTTGAACAGATTATGTGATTATATATTATACAGATTATATATTTGTGTTCTGTATGCCTCCGTATTTGAGAGCATTGTTTCCTTGCTACATAGCGTGGAAAAGTTGTTTTTTTTTTACAAAGCTTTGCGTGAAAACTGAAAGGTCGTTAAAGCAATGACATTTGTTTGGCAACAACTGGGCCACATGTCTTTAGATCGTTCAATATTTCAATATTCAAGTTTGGGAACCTCTGGTCTAGGTAAATTGATGCAGGGAAATTGGCAGGGCAGGATGTGTCTTTAGGGGCATTTAAACGATAAAATCTGCATCATCGCTAAAATATTGTTCTGGTCATTGTAGTTATACAGTTATAATACCTAATTTAAAGCTTATAACAGACCGCTAACTTGAACTATATAAATGTATATGTACAGTATAGCTAACCAAGCATATGCAGTCCATATAAAGTAATGAGGATGACGAAATGAGCATATCAAATAAGGTATTAGAATTCTTGGATTGGTTCTCTCATTTAATATGATCGAAGACTAGTAATATTTTCTGCATAAGGACTTAAGCGAAGTTTTACTTTACTCATCATATTGGTTTGTTCCTGGACTCTTCCTATGTAACTTCTCCAACAAATATTTATCATTCTTACAGAAGTGGATTGAAATTCGTCTTTAGTGATTTCAATGCGAGTAGGAGCAGTGAAAACCTTGATGCTAGCAGGCTAGAGGATTCACCGTGCGATCTGAACTTCCTTTCCGTCCTCCAGAAGACATCCCCGAGGGTTCAATATCAAGATGGGAAGAAACTGTAAGTATGTGCCCACCACAAACCTCAACTTGAAATATTGTAGGGCGAGGTAAATTTTTCTTAGGATTTCGTTCCCCATGGGACGATTGTGATTTTGCATGGTTTCAGGGTCATTTTTGCTGTTGTTGAGCATAATGTAGGCGTAATGAAAATATTGGATAACCAATGTGGTTGTTGGGTCCATAATCGCTGAAATATACTTTTTCATTTAAATGTCAGCTGGAAAAAGTTGTTAGTTTGTAAATACTTCACTAAGTTCGCTATACTTTCCATTGTCACTGTTTTATCAGAGGGTAAATAAAGAATTCAAAGCAAACACGGCTTGTTTTAACTACCCTGGCTGTTGGTTGCATATTTTTCTAGTGCGAGGTTGATGGAGTAATATACCTGGCAGTGAGTGTCTTGAGGAGCTGCGGATCTACAGAACTTATGGGCGAGCCGCTACTGAAGAACATAATTCTAATATTTAATTAAGCTTTAATGTGAACATCTTTTCATTCGTTTTCGAAATCTTAGTGAAAAAATTGTGCATTCACTTTGCGTTATATCATCACTGTATACGATTGTTTTTCAGAAATGATTACCTTAACAAACTCATGGACCCAACGTGGCATCCAGACCGTAAAGGTAGGGAATACACTGTCTTGCATTTAATGTCGCCTTCTAGCTCCTAATTTTTATCTATTACTTACAGAATTTGCTGTGATTTTAAAATACAAAGCATCTTTGAATAAATCCCATGTAGTAAGTTCTTTTTAAATTTCTCTTCAATCTTGACAATTTCTATTTATTGTTTGGATGTCTCGATGAGTAGTGACTCTGCTATTTTGATGTAACTTTATTCGAATCAGTGTCATTACGAGACTCAATTTTATATTTTAACTAAATACTACTGACTTGATTTTTTGCTCGTGAGACCCGGGAAATGTTTCGATGTCTTCAATCTGCAATATATGAGTAGATTAAATTTTAGTTTGTATTCTAAAATTTTAATTTATTCTGCTCTACAATAACTGAAATGAAGATCTACTGAAGACAATACCGCATGTATTTGATGTGCTGTTGCCTAGCCTAGCCTTCATTTTCAGATTTATTGATATTTAATGTAAAATACTGTGATATTATATGTACTGGCACTCAAATTCAAGATATGTTAAATCAGGAGTCCATTGAATGGAGGATTTACTAGATTATTTTAATTATAGGCGAGTGAAACGCCACTTCAAATACCCGAAGAGGTGGAAATGTATCGTGACCCTAGCACCAGAAACCGCACTTCACCCGTGTTGGCAACAGAGAGGCAGAATGGTGGTCGTGAAGTAAGTACGTCAACTTGATATTCGAGAATACTCGAATATGCCTAGCATTTATAAGATGGATCCCGATTTATTTATTCAGCAAAAGCGCAAATGAGCAAAAGAAAGGTCTAGAAATTTTAGATGTTTGTTCTCGGGCACATTTCATTTGTTTTGCCATTTTATTTTTTACCACAATTATCCGCATTAAGTGATTAGCACTGTTGACAATTTAACATTTCGTTAATCTATGGAGTGATAACTTTTACTTTTACTACAATTTTGGTAGCACATTTCAATCCGAGTCCAATAAATGGTAGATTTACCTAATATTTCAATTTCAATTGAAGGCATCAGATCAAATACCCGAAGAGTTGGGAATATCTCCTGACACTAGAAGCAGAAACCGCACTTCACCCGTGTTGGCAGCAGAGAGACAGAATGGTGGTCATGAAGTAAGTACCTCAACTTGATATTCTATAATGATCGAATATGCCCTGCCTCTATTCAAAGCAAAAGCGTAGAAGAACGGTCTAGTTCAGTGGTTCTCAAGCGGAGCCACTTGGCTCCCTAAAGGAGGAATTTAAAATTCCTTGGAGGAAATTTGCCCAGGGGGGGAATTGGAGAGGAATTTGAAAAATAGTTTCTAAGTGTTTCTTGTTTACACGAGGTCTGATGTTATTAGTGCTACATGATAGTTTTCCAGAATCTAGATTTAATTACTAGCTTCGAGTTGTAATGACAAATGACTATTAGTTTCTCAGCATGAGACTCCGGGTTCTCATGTTGTGTAAAAATTTGTAAATATGAGGTTGATTTTTTGTTCTTTTGTTTTCTGTGATGATCAAGCGTCTGAGGAGGAAATGCAAGCGTCTGGGGTTGGTAAAGGAGGAATACGGAAAAAACTTTGAAACCCTCTGGTCTAGATATTTTAGTTGTTTGTTCTCGGACATATTTCGTTGTTTTGCAATGTTATTTTTTCACCACAATTATCCGCATTAACTGATTAGCACTTTTGAAAATGTAACATTTCGTTAATCCATTGAGTAATATCTTGACTTCTGTGACTATTTTGGTAGCACACTTAATTCATAGTGCAATAAACCGAGGATTTACCTCATTATTTCAATTGAAGGCATCAGATCAAATACCCGAAGAGGTGGGAATATCTCCTGACACTAGAAGAAGGAACCGCGCACTTCACCCCCGTGTTGGCACAGCAGAGAGAGACAAAATGGTGGTCGTGAAGTGAGTACCTCAGCTTGATATTCTAGAATGCTTAAATATGCCCTGCATTTCTTAGATGAATTCCAAATCATCTATTCCCGTGGTTCCCAACCCTTTTCTTGTCGCGTACTACTTGGAGATCTAGTACATATCCTTATATGTATATTGCCTATAAACTCCTCCCAACAGTCTCACCCTCTCGACGGTCGCAACAATTAAATCTTTTAATTATGGAAATATATAACTTTTGCAAA
>QRAM01000346.1:0-17860 GCA_013436055.1 Halocynthia roretzi
TACTGTATATATATACCTGGGAAGAACTAATGGTCTGTCAACATCATTTTGTTCAAGATGGATCTGTATTGGTATTTTTACTTTACTTCGTACGACAAGAGCTGATCGTACTGTTACTACTTTCTGCGCACTTCCTTCCAAGGTTACAGCAAATACAACACGAACTGGATCAGAAGTTCTGAAACAAAAAAAACACATTTACTTAATGAAGTAACAGGTATAGGAATCTTAATTTATTGGATGAAGATTAATAATAATAGATGATCGTTGATTATATTTATACCATATATACTTATGAATATAAATTAAATATGAAAATACTTCAAATAATAATCGAAAGATGAAAATAAGAAATAAAGTTGTCTATACCTGTATACATGAGAACTTTTATTAATCTCTTTATCTGAATGTCTGAAATAGACACCAACTTTGCTGATGGTCACAGGAGAAAGTGTTTCCCATTCTCCAACTTTGACAACAATCTAATCAAAAGATAGTATATATAGCCATATGAAGGGGAGTATGATGAAAACTAATGTGACAAATCCTGAAGTTAAAATATTCACAGAATACCTGGTGTAAAATGAGTTTTTCTGATCGTTTATGTCGCTGTTTTTCAGCTCTCTGGAACCGGAAAGAATGAGATTCACCAGGCATTACATCCGTCCATAATTCCTCTCTGTTATCTGATGAATATGATGATGAAGTTGCTGTGGAAGGAATTGTAGATTTCAGATTATCGTGCAAATCTTCAAGCAATAAACTTAAACACTCTAGATCATTTGTACTTAGAATTAACAATTAGAATATGTAACATGAGTTTCGAAGATAGAATACTAATTAAAATCTTCCACGAAGTAGCAAAATTAAAACAATAACTAGAATAACTGTATCAGTTTACCATTTTTACTTCTCTGTGTCAGATTTTGCATAGCAGAAATATGAGTAGCGAATCTCAACGAAAGTCCAGTCAAATTTCTCAGCACATAAGGAATGAATGGTTGACGTTTCCTCGAAAAACTTTTTGAGGATGAAGGACCAAGATCAACCAAATCTTCATTGCCCTCACTTGATCTATTGAAGTTCGTCGTCCAGGTATCCATCGTCTTCTTAACTGTCTCGATCAAAGTAGATGTGACGCTGATATCAAGTCTATGAATCACAATTGCAAGTTTGAAAGAGGGAAATTAATTTTACTGATTTACATGAAGGTAGGCTCTCTAACTCACGAAGCTAAATCTGTCATACCTATCAGGAGCTTGAACTTTTACATCCCATCTCCCAGCTGATGATGCAGTATGTCCTTGCAAGTAATTCCATTTGAATCCACATCTCCATTGTTCCAGATAAGGTTCCCATAAAGAAAGCATTCTAAAAAAGTGTAAACATCAAAAAGAAAGGAGTTTATCCAGGAAAACAATATAGAGTGCTGGAAAATAAGATGATTTATGTTGGTGTAATTATTTCAATTACAATTACAGGAGTTAAGTCTCTGGTATCATAAATGTAGTGACTCCACAGCTCAGCTCAGCTCAGAAGTATGGAAAATACAAATCAAGACAAGAGTTGAATTAAACACCTGTTATAATAATCTCCAGTCAAAACAAGATTTGCTTTCCCTGCATAGCAGGTCGGCACGGTTCCACTGTAGTAAGAATGAGTTTGGGATAGATTTTGTTCAGCAGTGAGAGAACGTAACGCAAGCTCTGCAAGTGGAACGTCGCAGTTCTCGGCGCAATCGTCGATGAGACAGACGCATGCTGAGTCGACGTGAAGAAATACTTTACCGATGTCAAAAGGAACTTTTGATTTTTCAAACGTTGTGTCAGAATTAGTTGAAGACTAAAAATAATTCAGGATAATTACACTTAAAATAATAGCAGTAAGAATAGAAAAATTATTCCTATCTGCCACCATTATTGTATTTTAGATTTCTTCTACCATTTATCCGGCAAGCTGAATGTTTGAATGTTTGCTTTATTAATTTTTTTTTAATTATTTTTACCTGGAGTGAGAGCAATTCGGATTGTATTTTCGCGTTCTGCAGAAGCCATTCTGCGGAATGCTCCACGCTGCCTCCGGTGTTCTGAAGCGACGAGATGATGTCATCACGAGAATAGCCGAGTTCGGCCAACCTTGTAATGGCAGTTTCAGATGGTCGAAATACGGCTTTCATACTGGTTGGCGGACTTTCTTCTGTAATGACAATAGGAACCTTGCAGTTATGTGCGTGACCTATAGCATTAAAAGTGAATTGAACAAACACTTAACCTCTCTTTTGTGAAGAAGTTTCTTCTTTTTGCAAAGGGAGAGCTTTTGCAATCGCAAGGAAAAGCAAAAGATCATTGTATGAGATACGAGTATTCAATTCCGAGATGTGAATGTCAAGTTTGTTCCTAAGATTATAAATTATAAATAAAATAGTGAAATTTTATTTTTGCCATGTTTAACTTTCATTTTAATAGTATGATCATATTAAGACATATTAGCCTTAGAAGTTCCAGACAGAGTTAAAAGTTTTTTATGCAAAGACTTACTTATCAAGCAACGATGGATCAAAGTTGATTTCATCATTAGTGAGATTTCGTTGCTGCAAACTGTCAACTTCAATGTTTACTGTAACTGGGTCAACTATGGAAAGAGCAGTTTCATTTTCACAATCCAACTGACATGAAAATACCTGAAATAGTGAGAAAAGTATTTTGTTATTCAGATATCATAGATTGCAAATAAAATGTCTACAAACCTCAATACTCTGCAAAGTGCAAGTCATAATTTTCATCGGATTCAATTCTTGCGACCTTTTGACCCCAAGAGGACTATTCGGATGATGATGAAGAACAGCAGTGGAACGAAGTATGACGGCATCTGAATCAAATCTTGAACAGTTCTCGACCAGGACAAAATCAGTGTTGGTGACGTTGATTTTGAATTGATTTTCACGTTTATCAGGATCATCCTTGAAAACATAATGGTGTAACATTTAGTTTGTAATTATAGGCAAAAGTTTGCTGGTTAATATTTAACAAGGATTGCCAACTTCACCTAGTTTGAGATCGACTAGAAAATTTCTTAATACCTCAAGATTGATTGGTCAACAACGTAACTTTTTTTCTTTGACTCTGTTACTGTACCTGGCTCTGTATTTACCACACAATTACCAACAGGACGCTTTGGGGCGAGAATGTAACACCTTCCTCTTTTTTTATTTGTCAGTGGTATCAGTGGTACATCTGACATCACTAATCATACTTTATACATTAACTAATCACAAATTTTCTCCCAGATACATAAGATATCAATAGACATGGAGATCACACCTCTTGTTCCTGTCCAGGTACAACTTGTCCATATTTATCAAGCAATTCTGAAGCTTTAGCTCGAAGTGAATCACACCACGGCTGATCAGGATTCACTATGATGTACTTGTAAACATCTGACAACCAATCCATGATAAGATATACTCTCATCTCCACAAGAAGTGCAGTGAAGTACATGAAGTCAGGACCGGCTCTGAAAAATATGTCATATCATATTTTAGAAAACTATTTTTTACTTGCATAAGTTTTTAAGTTGTGTTTATTACAAGAGTCTGTAGTGCAGCCTACAAAGTACAAGAAAAAAGTCATTGAGATTTCTCTGACTTAGAAACGACTTACCTGTATTGCAATTCGAATTGCAGATTTGAGGGTTTCATTTTGCTGTTCTTTGAAAGTAGATTGGTATGATTTGTTGGACCGAATACAGTAGAGAATAGGTTCCTTTTTACTTCTGATTTAGTCTGTGAAAAACCGAAACATAGTACAGATTGCAATCACTGTTTACTGCAATAAAGGGCTCTGAAATAACATGAGTCGCAGTCGGTATAAATTCGAATACTTTAATATTAAAAATACAAATCAAAATCTCATATCTTACAGACAATAATTTTATTACCATATCTCTCTCAGGTCACATATTAATTTCAAGAACGTGACCCCTGTGATGTAGGTGAAAGTATCTTGCTCTAAGACACAGAAGTGACTCTAGTCAAGGTTTGAACCTCGCAATCAGGAGAGGAGCTGGTTACTACTGAGCCATTCTTTTAATAATTTTCTTTTTAATAACTGATTAAGCTGCTTACCTCTTTGTGGTAAAAATCTTCTTCAGATTCTGGCCACCTTGTGTCACTAGCAACAAAAGCTTCACATGACAGATTTACTGTTTTAGTCTGATCAGAGTATGATCGATAACTGAGTCGAGATTTGACATAATCCAATCTGTATTCAGAGTTGAGAATTTGTTGTTTGGGCATTCCAGAAAATGGGTCTCAAACATAGGCAATGAAAATTAGACATGAATGACAAGTTCTACCTTGCTAAAGATATCTTTTTCAGGTACATAGTTTCGTGTCGCTCCAGCAGTTCCACACTGACATTTGACATATGCATGTCGACACTCATTCCAGTATATACAGAACCCGACAGAACAGTCTGAGTACAAAAAAAGTCCGTATCAATCATGTAGATAGGTGGAGTATTTATTTTCTACATCAGGGTGGTCAAACTGTTGGCTTCCACATAAGGAGATTACAAAACTTCTGTGGATAGGAAACCTAGGCTTTGTACGGTGACTGACAGCACCCACTATTTATTGATTGTGTACGTCACAATTTCAAAATCCTTCTAACTTCAGGCATAGTTGTTTATAATCTATTTAGAAATCTAGGATTTGCAGAGGAACTGACAGTACCAACTATTTTGTTTGTAATCACTTTTAAAATTGACTTCAGTGTGTTTTGTATATATTCAAATATCTTAAAATTACACTAGATTTGACAAAAATATTAGTGAAGTCTCTTTAATTGTGGCCCATGGAGTCCAATGAATAATATTTTTTAGGCCTGATGCTGGTGAAGTTGAATTAAGTGTATTTGATGTAAAATATCAGTATCAATATGTCCAACCGGCAAACATTAAACTAAAGTAGAACCTCTTTTACATAATTCATCATGAGATGATTTATTCCAAATACATGACTGGCTCTTACTTGTATTGTAGATGGCTGCAAAAATGCGGTCGGCTGTGGAAATTCTGGAATTGGTTCTCCAAGGTTATGATCCAGGATTCCACGAACGAGCCAATACTGTGTCAGATCAACCGTGCAG
The DNA here is from genome assembly GCA_013436055.1 of Halocynthia roretzi. Classification (NCBI taxonomy): domain Eukaryota; kingdom Metazoa; phylum Chordata; class Ascidiacea; order Stolidobranchia; family Pyuridae; genus Halocynthia; species Halocynthia roretzi. The sequence continues at coordinate 5,147 of QRAM01000346.1, forward strand.
TAAACTGATGACATCTGTCCACTTACCGATGTGTCAGGGACTGTACGAGCAACAGTTTCTTTCTCAAGGTTTCTCTCAATCTATCCAGAATAGAATCATACAATAAAAAAAGTGGATATGGAGAATTTGAGTTTGAGAGTTTTGACTAAACAGAAGAAAGCCGGCCATGTACAACTTAACATCATTGATGTGCGACTTCATGTTAAACAAAATTAAACGAAACCAATTTTACCATAGGCATACCATATAAACTCACTTGAAGACTTAGCTGAAGTTTTTCTTTCAGTAGTGGAGTTGAATCTTTTGTAACAATGAATGAAGAGAAGATCAACTTCGTCTTGTCATCAGAGAAACACCTAAAAACATTATTATTAGAATGAAATTTTGCAGATGAAGTTGAATAGAAATATGGCTTAGATCTGGGTAAATTCCTCTGTAGGGAAAGGAATTGGGATTACAGATTGGTGAATTCAAACTATCAGATACTTCGCATATCCCCGATTGGCAAAGTTTCTTCTTAACTGCAATCCAAATGAGGATCTTCAGTATTATATGCATATTATTTGGGAGTTATCTTTCAAGTATTCGAATCTTGGAAATGGAGTGACATTATGACATTAGGTGGAAAGGAGAAGGCAAAAAAGGTTGATTGATTTACTCTTTCATTTCTGTCTCTCTGTTGTCGGTACGGAATGCTGTGAATAAATCCATCTGATCCAGATCAGCATGAAGAACATCGAGAAGACATTTCTTGGATCCTGGAGACAATGGGGCTTCCATCTATCAAAAGATATTGGTTATTGATATTTATTACTGAAATCAAGTTAAATATCTCAATTTTAATATATTGTATTTGTATTGAAATTATGCGAATACTAATACTACTGAATATTTAAACAGAAATGAAGTGATAATTACCGTTCCAGATTCTGCTAGCCTCAACGAGCCTCCGCTGTGTGAAAGAGTTCCAGGAGAGCCATTACGCTTGAATGAATTCTGCACAGTCATGTGTCCAAGATCAGCAACAATCAAGCGATCGGAATGACTGCTTTCAGGAAGCAGAATGACAGGAGATGATGCTTTAATATCCAGTAAAACTCTCGCTTGTCTGCATGAGGCATCTCGAACTGTTTGGCCAACGGAAGCTGCTCTCATGCGACCAAGTACCTGAATAAATAGATTATGAATTAACAATAAGAAAAGATAACAAAATAAAATGATGCTAATCTAAATGCCATTGTCTTTAACTTAGAAAATCCTCAGTAAAACAAACCAACCTCTTGTAGTTGTTGGAAATGAAGAAGATAAGCAATCAATTCTTGATGAAATCTTTGTGTATGTGTGTAACAGATCACTGACATTCTCAATTTCACACGAATGTCATATTCACGGTCCAGCTCGTAATCATAATCGTCATATCTAAATAATACACAAGAGATTTAAATAATTTTACTAGAATTAAATTATGGAAAACTAAAAAAGTGTTCTTTTGATTCTCATTCCCCTTAATGCTTAGTTGAATGCAAATTTTAAAAAAATACAATTACTTTTCGATATCAAAATCCATCGCCTTTTGTCCAGCAAACACAAATCTCTCCCTGTATTTTGCTCCATTCGGGCTGAGATCTGACACAGATAAACTTCCAAGTTGTCCAGAGACTCTCAAAATACCATCTTGAGAAGAAAAATAATAGCTAATAGAAGCATCTTTCTTTATATATATATATTGAGGATGTAAGGTATTTAAAATATGTAAAAAAGGGTTGTACACATAGAATCCAAATTCAGTTTTCTTAATTTCTCAGTGAACGAACACAGCCTACCTCTTATCCTGACATGAGTTTCAAACTTTGAAATATTAGCTTTCACAAATTCGTACTCTTCTTTGTTAAAGATCAACGAAAAACTCCGCACTTTGAAATCGATTTCCGAGTTGATGTGATCATCTGGTTGATTCTCATAATAGGAACTGGGAAAATGAATTTACTTTAAGTTGCACCAAAGACGAGGCTATAAAAATCAAATGTAACGTAATGTGAAAAGCTCCCTGGCATTTACAGTCTCATCTTCCGTTTAAATTTGATTGAGAAAGTTTTGTACGGACTTTGTATGGAAGTCAAAATATAGGTCATACTTGCACTTGCACTTGTAAATACAGTAGTGAAATAAGGAATACAAACTATATGAAGGTTGATTCAGCCAAGGTAGTATCCGGCACATAGCCACGCTAGAGGGAGGGGATATATCATGGATTACCTGACGGTAGTAGTGGAATAAGTGTTACCCAACGATACAAGCATTAATATAATTTACCTAACAGCAAGTCTTCTATCCCAATTCAATTCCTCTTCAGTCTTCGGATCCAGATTGTAGGTTTTCTTAGGAGAAGTTCCAATCCCAAAGAAATCGAGGAGGACGACCCAAGTTTGAAGATTTACCTATGCAGATAATGATATCAGGATAAAGTAGAAGTTTGAATATTAACATCATTAATTGATCACAAAATGATTTACCTTGCAGTCAAGTGAATTAAAATCAATGTTTATTCTTCTATTTATTCTGCTGTAGATTTCTTCATAAGGAAGAGAATTTCCATCGACTAAAAAAGCTTGGATTCTGACCAAGGTTTCATCTTCTTTCTTAGTCTGCAAATAAACAGATACAACAGCTATTACTATAATTTTACTATCTATTTGAGTTATTCTAGTTTAAAGGTAAATTATGAAGCAGCACCTATTTAAATTATGCTCCTATAACAAACCTCTGCGTTTGGCGATTCATAACTAGTGGGTGAACAGGGTGGTGTCAAAGGTTTCTCACTAGGTGGAGCCACATGATTTCTGGGATCTTGTTCATTCGATGTAGTTCTGGATCTTCTTCCTTTGATCTGGTAATCGTGAGTCGCTTGGCAAGAACCAAATGGACCTTAGATACCAAATAAAAAGTTTATAATTACCTTTACATTGTTTATTTGAAGGCTTATGTTGAAGGGATAACAAAGCTCTGCTAATATTTATAATTGATATAGCTAAGTTACAAAATCTTTATTAAATTTACCGGACGAAAGATCGACTGCATCAAACGGTCTGAACACTCCTCCCTGCGTCGTCCTGAAACTCTGCTGCATTTTTTTCGGCTCGAAATCCTTTCCTGTAGCTGGCAAAGAAGTCGACATCTTTCCTCCTGGCTCATCATTTGAAACTCCAACAAATCCAGGACATGAAGTCGACAGGTATTCGTCAGGATTGTTCAAAACTGCCGACTGACGATCTCGACTTGTTCGTGAATACGAGACGACAATATGTCTAAAATTGAAAAAAATTAAAGAAATATTTTCGACATGTCAATTTCTGACTCGTGGCAGCGTTGTGTTCTCGGAAAAAAGATAAAGTCTTAACGCTCCCCAACAGCCAGGTTAAAATTACTCACCTATTCAAATTTCGACCAGATGTTTACACTTAGTCCTTAAAAGACTTACACGGGCAGTGCTAGTACATGATATTATCCTGCCTGTTAATTATTGAGACACATCAGGCCGTCAATTATAAAAATATCAGAATACTGATGCTGATTACTTTTCGAATATATAACATACCTGTGAGGAGAATTTTCTTCCTTGAGCAAATCTTCAACATCGACAGAACCTAGAGTAAGATCAAGATGAGTCGTTGACCGATTTTCCTTCTCAAACTTGGCAGAGAATCCTTCCAGTGTTACTTTTACAACTCCCTAAAATGAAATTATTAAAATATACATTGGATTCTATCGTTAGATTGAACTTTGACTTTTGCACTATACCCAACCTGTTCCCCTTCACTAAAATCTTCATTCAGTTGTAGAACAAGACATGGAATCGAAATGTCTGCAGCCAATGGTGTATATTTTCGCTGTGTCATTATTGATAACTTTGATGCGTTTGACTGAAAGAAAAGTGAATAATAAGTTCCAATTGAGAACAAAGAGCATCAATAGTACATGGCGAAAGCACAAGCACAAGGTCGAGAGCTAAAATTACTTATTATACATGAATACACAATTTGGAGCAACCATGAAATTTCCAGTGTCCACATTATATCAAACAATGTTATATTTTTACATTGTTAGTAGCTTACATTTTACATGAAACTTATCACATAATGGAACCAATGCCTCCACATGAAGAATAATAATATACAACGTCCCTGATAAAAAAATGGCCTCACCGTTTTTGGGGTGATTTCAAGACCAGGGGCAGTAAACAGCTGAAATTCCCTGAGGTGTGACGGAGTAGATTGTTGGGAAGTTTCTAAAGAAATAATTAAGAAAAAGTACGAGTAACTATAATTATCCTGGAAATGTATATAGTACGATTCAGTAGTGTGGTCCCATTGAAATCCTGGTTATATTAAGTTAGTTTAGCTTAAGTGAGGTTAGGTTCAGGTGTGGGGTAGGATTAGTGTTAACTAACAGGACTGTGTATATTAGACACGAGTATTGACACAGAGGTAAGCTGCTCACCACTGACAGAACGACCAAGCTGTGATTGATTTTTGCTTCTTGGTAAAAATTCAGGGCGATCATCTTCAAAAGCATCTTTGATGTCATCGGTGTCAATGTTTCCTCCGTATGAAATGTGATCAAGTGTTTTGAGAACCTGAAATAATAAGCGATCCGCAATCAAAATAAGCGCCTAGAACTTGGTTCTGAATCAGTTCCATTGTGTTCCATTTTCCGGGTTATAGAGTCTTAACTTTGAAGGATCTCATTGGATGAATTATTTATGTCAAGATAAGAATTTCGATACTAAGTTACCATAAGTTAGGTAAGAAATGTACCTGCTCATAAGCTGGTTTTGACAGTGTCACAGTCAATGGCATCGTTAGTTCCACAGCCACACACATTTTCCTTTCTCCAATTGGACCATCATAAACTTCATCACTTGGTTCAGTTCTGAACAGAATTTTTTTTAATATAATTAAGTATTGTAAGCGGAGCTATATAATTTGTTTTCTAGAAAAAAAACTTCTTCAATTCTCAACAGATCTCCACCAAATTTGGCACGCATTTTTTGGGGAAAGAAATTATGCTGATAAAAAAATTAAACCGTAAAAATATTTACATGCTGTCATTAGCTGATTTTTTGTCTGGATTTCTGACATCTAGTGGCTTGCGTGGTGATGGCACAAATGGCTCCTTCACCACAGTCAGTTTGATACAAGTTTCGTGAAGGATCTGAGTGTCTCGAGTTGGGTTAAATTTCGAACTAAGAAAACGAAAGATAAGATATTTGAAATGACTTAACAGAGAATAATTTAAACTGAAATAAAAAAAACCATAACTTGGTATTTGATGCACAAACTTATCCTTATTTTATGATGACCAATCATAGTTTGCTATAAATACACAAATAAGAAATTCTTCCCAGTCTTGTGACTGAATTTCCTACCAATTTCTTCTCCTTAGAATCACTGATGTACAAACTATTGTACTCTACATTACCCTCTAAAGATTCAAAGACGATCGGAGTGTTATTTCCTGTAAGTTGTAAGGCCCGGACCTCCAGCATAACTACTTAGTGAAAGTTTACTGTATAGAGTGTTAAAAAGAATTTCTCAAAAGGTCATTTCAGACTTCAATTCCAGACTAACCATGGAGGTCGAAAATCTACGAGTATAGAGTTTAAAATCATAATGTGAAGCAACCTTGATAATTTCAACTTGGCTAAACTTGGTCCACTTGAAACCTTTTTGATCACTGTTTTCCTCTTCAGATCTGGAGTCAGTTTTGCTTTGACTTCTTCCTCCACTTGTCTTTTGCTCGTCACATTCATATCCGTGACATCAATGTGAAGAACATCCAATGCTTCTTGTTCCGGGTTGTATCTGGAAAAAATAAAGTAAAATTTCACGAGATAAATTTGGAAATTATATATTCGTATAGTCGGATCTTTCGAGGCGAAATCTGTCAAGTCATAATTGTATGTTACCAAGAATATAAGATCTGACTTGAATGGTTTTGAACGAGAGAATTACCAGTATTTATTGGAAAAAAAGTTCGTTAACTCCTACACAACTTATACAAATAGACATCACTCACCTGTTTAATGCATGATCATTCTTTATCGTTATTTTCCCAAGATTGCCGACGAGTAACTCGAAACTTCCTTGACATTTTGGAAGAGCAACGATTGGTGTTTGTATTTCAACAGTCAGTTTGAAAAGTGAAGGAGGAGAACTTGAATCTGAGAGATATTAAATATAGGTCTCACTGGTAGAGGTCATAGGTCATGCTGACAGAGCAAATTATATTGTAAATTGTTTATTATTCCAAAAACTAGATTGATGATAAATTAAAAACTTTGAGCTTAAACATTCACCTTTGACTGGTGTCGCACTGTCCGGTACAGTTTCATTAACATTGATCGGATGCATGCTCTTCCCCAACACAGCGATGCTTTTATCCATTATACTGTAAGCCATATCTTTATAGGCCTGGAGGAAAATAAATTAAAAATTATTAAACTGTTATAAAATGTAGAACAAAAACATATATATAAATAGGCGATTCCACGCTCCATTGAACCACATTATAACAGGTAATAGTGTATATAGAACCATCATAATACTTGCAACTACATAGATGATTGAAAATTGCACTAACATCGTAAATAGAATTTTCAAGGTTGGGAGACTGGCAAATAGACAGGAGAATTATTGCAATCGATTTTATTTTGAGTATCCCATATCTTAATGATAAGATTTAGTAATTAATATCCTACTTGTCTCGTATCTGAAGCCATTTGATCACTTGTGATTTCACCGGCTTCCTCAACAAGAGCCAGAATTTCTGCAATCAGTCTCGGCGAATGCATGTACAGAACAGAAGCGAGTCGAAGATTGGCGATCACTTCTTCTCTCGGCTCTATAAATTAAAGCAGATTTTGTAAAATAAATCAAAATAATTTATATGCTATGTTATATAATTATAAACTAGATCACAATTGACATATATTTCTACATGCTTTCTCAAACTCATTTTTCTACAGGTAAAATGCATATGTTATTTACTTGCGTTGCACTCTTTGCTAACTTTTATAATCGAAATTCTAATGAAAGATAAGACTGCAAAGGCCTACTTGAACAATATTTCACTGCCCCACGTGGAAGCACGCAACCCTGATTTTTCTTACTGAAGTTATGTACAATGAAATGAGATTTATACACAAGCAAATAAGATATGTAACAAATTATTTAGAAAACTTCATATATCTGTTACCTGTTAAATTAATTTCCTCAGTATCCATCTGAAACATGAGATCTGAATTTGTTCGTTTCAATATCTCTTTACGAGGTATGACTACTGAACCTTTCTTGATTACAAACGAGAAAGCTTCGGTTTGTTCGAGGTCGCTGAGGTCATCGTAACTCGACCTGTTGCCAAGTGGAACTTGTGTTTTCAAATTCCCGGTTTCCGATTCGCCTGCTGCATAGTCAAAGTCGACCAATGAGGGATCTGCATCGGGATCGGCTAGTTCTCCGAGACTTAGAACTTGCCTGCCACATGGAATGCCTTGATCGGCATTGGTCAGGTCTTGCATGCCGAGACTGCCGACAGAGCCCTGGACATCTAACAGCGTTATAAAGTCCGATTTGTTTTTGGATTTGTCCTGGTCACCAACAGAAGTGTGAACCTCAGCGTTATGCATGGTTAAAGTGGCGACCTTCCTACCGATCATTTTGCCAGGTAGCTTGATGTGACGCAAGAGCAATACATTCAGTTTACGGAACTCAAGGAAAACTTCCATAGTTGCTGCAGTATCGTCTCCTTCTACTGCCACAGCGTCAGGCATGACATTGTTACCTCTTTCTCCAAGATCACCTGTATCACTGTGGGGACCTTGGAGACCCTGGGATTGTGAAACGTTATCGCTATCAGGTTTCGAGTCGTCGGGTTTCAAATGGTGAAGGAAATCTAACAGTGCCACCCATGTTTTCAGGTTCAAAACGAGGTCAAGACTATTAAATTTTATGAAAATGAAATTTTGACTGTTTTCGGGGATCGATTTTTTCTGAAATATCGGGGACTTTTCAAGTAACTGTTTATGCTTTTGCATATTTTCGTCATCTGCTGCATATCCACCAGGGTTTTCCACAGAGTTGGAAAGATAATTCCATTCGAATGTGATGAGATCTTCGCAAGCTTCGAGATATGATCCATCAAAATTACCAGATCCGGAAAAATCTTGATAAACCGATCCAGTCATATCATTTCCGAGATTTAGCTGATGAACACCCTGATGGTAAAATAGTGAAAGTTAATTAGACAGAACATCCTGCACATAGGTAAATGCATAAATTTATACTGTAACAGACAACAAAGAGGATAAGTGACTTAATGATTTATTAATTATAGTGAAGAACAAAAGTCTTCCAACAGAATACTCTTTGCTTTATCTTACAATTCTACTTTCAAGGCATGAATTCATGGAATAATTTATACATTCAAAATTCTCACCAAATTTTCAGCCACTGTTGACAACATAGAGTTTGTATTTAACGTCTGCTGGCCAGCTGTTATATTTTCCTGGGATTTGCTCTGAACTGGAATATGACGGGAAATAATTATCATTGTGGAAAGTTTATCATTTAAATCCGATATGTATTTGTACACTTCACTGTGACACAATTTATACCTTAAATTTAATCAGACTCACCACTTTGATCTGGAGAGACAGTACCAGAATCCAATATGTTCCCGCTTCCGAGATCCATCTTTACATTACGATGAGAGGCAAGAAGTAGCTCGAAGTCATGACCAAGTTCTTGCTTAGTGTCAGCAAGCAGCAAACTGCAAATAATTATAATGAAGCAGTCAAGCAAGACAGTCATTATGACTATATAATCTTTTATCATATGAGTATCTTCTTTATTTTACTATGTATTAGTAATTAATAATATTTTGTTAATAACAATAAAATCTGTATAATAGCAGAGTGACCCTGCCTTGCTTGAGTGAGCCTTCGAACGGAAAAGTTTTTATATGTATTTATTAGATGCCTCATAGGACTTTAGCAAGATCCTCCATCCTCTTTGGACCCAGGTTCATTCATATATTATTGTGGTATTGATGGTAAAGATCCGTCGAGAAATACTGACTTTGTTTCAAAGCAAACTAAATAAATTCTGTGTTTATTATATAGATACATTGTATATTACCTGTGTATGGAGAGTTGGGCAGAATGATCGTAAGGTCTTTTCGTAAATTCAGTTTGGATTCGATAAACATCCAAGACTGACAAAATTGATGCTGGACTTTCCTCCAGTAATATCGAGATCTGAAATGAAAAGATAAAACTATTGCTATACTGAAACTACTGTACTGTTCGGTATTTGGAGAAGAACGATAATTTGTTGCCTTTCCCCTTAGATCAGCCTCTCTAACCAAGGGCGAGGTGGTTAAAACTTTTATAATTTGGACCCTAGTTGTATCTAGTTCCAGCAAGCCTTCTTGTACATGACATTTGACAAAAATAATATCACCTGATTTAAAGAGAACTGACAAAGCAGCTGCTTTGACTTTGATTTTTCTTCTACTGTCTTTCTGTGGTTTTCATTCTTCTCTTGAGAATAAACAGATGGTTTCATGTCAAGTAGGAATTTTCTTGTCTTGGATGATGAAGTCGATTTCGAAGGCGAAAATATGTTGTTATCAGAGGCTGATGATGAAGGTGTTGGCAACTTTTGGGACACACGATCAAGGCAGTTGAATAGGGAGTGCATCTAAGTGAAAGAAAATATAATGAATGACATAGGTTTAAATATAAGTTTATTAACGATGAATTAGAGCGTATAAAATACCTTGCTATGACTTATATGAATTGTCAAATGAGGTAGATTTCCCTTCACTTTAACTGCAGGACAATTAGGGTCGAAGGTGAAGACGTTACGACGCTCCAATAATACGTCCACGCTAAATTTCTCCACCAGGTGGTGTGGTCCTTTGCCAAGTGCACGTGTTGCCTCCCATTTATCGTCGCTCTTGGCAACCAGTACCTGGCAACAACAGAAAGAATATTCGAGTGGGGATCCCCTACTATCTAAGGGGTCAGAATGGTCTCCTTTCAACACTTCTATTCAATGTACCTGTAAGTCTGTGAAATGTATTTGATATTTTTCATACATTCTCTCATAGAATAATTTTTCATTTAATCTCTGCTGGCTCTTCGATTCATCTTGCCCATATTCTGAAGTTCAAATGTCAAAGGTCAGTTGAAAGATCTTTAAGAATTGAATACCAACAAACCTTGATCGGCGCTCTCGGACACTTCATCACATAATATAATTTTCTTGCTCTGACTTGCAGACGATTGTATACTTGTAGAATCATCGCTAGGTGGAGTGTCTGGAGGAGTCATAAAGTCATCATCATCGGCCACTAACTTTTCCATTTCTTCTCCTTTCATTGCTGTTGCTGGCTTCCATTTTGAAAGCTGATCATCTGAGGAGTATGCAAAAAAAACACTTGGTCTTGACCGGAAAATCTACAATGTTTTTTGAAGGACATGTGTGCCACACATTCATCCGCATGTAAATTTTCGTAGCCTCCATTAAGCAGGACCATTGTACAATAATACTATTTTGCTATTCCTATTTACTCTATTTCTTTTTGTGAAAAATTGGGAAATGTAAGTAATTACCTTCATTATGATTCTTGAATATCATGTGACCGAGATTTACGATCACAATGTTCGATTTCACATCCAAAATTCTCTCGGGAAGGATCACCTCGGGCGCGGAGATGTTTAAAGATATAGCCCACCTGTCCTGTGAAATCTAGTAAAATAATTTACCACGGTGAAAGTTCTGAAATTTCGTTCTTGACACGTGATTTTTTTCCTGTATTAAACGTAGGAAAATATATGGATACACATTCTGTTATCTATGATAAGATAACTCACATTTGATTCTGTTTTTCCATCCATGATTCTCTTTACTGTTCTCCTGATTTCCGCCTGCGATCGCACTTTCCATGTCTCGTACGCATCTCTCGCCGTTGCAGACAACCCGTCATCCAACTCAGACAAGATTTCATACGACTCTGTTGAAAAAAGGCAATCCAACTAAGATTGTACAATTATTCTCTTTGCAACTGCTCAATACTTCACTTCATTCAAATATATAAATGTATGACAAACTATTTGTATGCAAAGAGACCATCAGTACATTTATTTGAACTTCACATCATTTCTACTTCTCAAATTTTCTAACGGATCTTTACGAAATTTGTTACAGAGGTCCAGATGCATCTTAGAACTAGAATTGTACACAATTATGCAGAACTCCCGTCGATGTCAATTGTAAAGTTGTCACATTATAACCACTAGCATCACTGTGCTTAGTTCAGATCAATGCAGTACCATCTACATTCTAAATTGCGCGTGATTGGCAGCAAACTATTAGCACTTTTGGCTTGACTTGTACCTATTAGAGCTTCTCCGCTGCAGGGCAAGGCTGAGTTTGTATAGATGATATGTATACTTGACCCAGACTCCTATAAGATATTAATTTTTTGACAAAATGGTATCAAATTTATCTACTAGCTATTTTGTCACACTAGCAGATTCAAGACCAGCTCTTCATCTAAATTTTGAAAGGATATTTCTTATCTCTGAATATAAACTTACCTGGTGATTTGAAGAAGCCATTAACTCTTTCCACAAGGTTTGGTAAAAACGTGATGGACAATGGAGCGCTGTTAACTTCAAGTCGATTCGCAAACTGGTTTGTACTGGTTCTGGGCTGGCTTTGATAAAGCAGAGAAAAGACAGGAGTCTTGTCTTGTGTGGAAGTTCGGTTTTCTACTTTGTTAGGTGAAAGAAGCTGGAAAAGTCCTTTGAATGATGAAGACATTGACATGGAAGTTTCTGAAAAAGATTTTGAAATTCAGTTCGGCTTCAAGGGTTCGTAAAGAATTTATAATATTTAAGTTATTAAGGGAATCTGCTAAACCTTACCTTTAGGAGAATGTGGAGGTTCACCATAACTTAAAATCTGTGGTTTCACAAGATATCGAAAATGAGATTTTGTGTCGCTCATATCAGAGATGAATATTCCTCCAAGATCCATTTTAACTTCACTTGATTTGTATCTTGAATTTATTGAAAAGAATTTTATTGTGTTTGCACATGAAATGTACATGAGTCAGGATGCTAGATGACATGATGCTATCTTCACCTCGGTCTCCATTCCGAGGTTACGGTAACCTCCTTGAATTCGAATCCGACAAAAGGTTCAACCATTTTTTTCTTCGAGTAACTGTCGTCCTCATAGAGAGAAAGCGTAACTCCATCCATGAGGAAATTTAAGTTTAGAAGTACATGATCTCGCTTGAGGAAGGTGTCAGTCGTGTCTTGGTCAGCAAGCTCATCTCCAAAGAATTCATAAAGGTCATCTTCATCTAGGAATGGATATCACAAGGATGAAATTAAAATATATAGATATATCAGGAATGAAAGAAGGATGTTCCTACTCTTAGTACTATTACTCAACAACTTGGTTTAAATGAATTCTTTGACAATGCAATAATGAATATATTATTTTGAATTTTATATAACCACCTTTCCACCCAACCATCAACCAGAATTCGGAAAATGTTTTTTTTTTTAATATTCCGTATAAGAGTTGTTCAAGTAAGGTGCAGGCGCAAACATTAAAAAAGTAGCGGATGGAATATTCC
>QRAM01000346.1:19312-48389 GCA_013436055.1 Halocynthia roretzi
TCTTACTAAATTCCTTATACACGCTTTCTTGAAAATCGAGTTCCCCTTGAGATTTATCTTCTGGAACCAACTCAATGCTGCTTGTTGGTTCGTTTTCCACGTTTGCTGATTCAGTACTCCTCCAGCCACTTACCCATCCACTGTAAATACAATTGCATAGATCTTAAACAAACAAAAAAGATCAATAGCAAAAAATATCAAAACCAAATTCCGTTTCTTACTTACTGAATGTGCTCACTTTAATTAATTTTTATAACTCAGAGATATAATATATTCCTTCAAATATAAGAGTGTTTCATATTTATTTTTCAACCGCTTTATCTGCGTTCAATATAATTATTTTAGCAGACACATTTTAAGCGCATATTGTATTGTGTTCTTCAAACTTAAATATGTCATAGATATTTTATAATTGAAATTACTGAGAGAGTACCTTATCCAACTTCCCCAAGACTTAGTAGCTCCTTTCTTCTGTTGTTGAGAGCTTTTTGTTTCTTTTAATTTCTTTTCTTCTTTCTTTAATTCTTTATCCAACGATTCGTAGATGGGTTCACGGAGAACACAGATCTCATCAAAACTCATTTCGTTTTCTATATCTGTTATTCTCTGCTGTATTTCAGATGTTTCCGGAGCCTATCAGATTAAGCTAATTTAGGCCTTCAGTTGAAATGTAAATTTTTTTATTTATAAGGATCGATATTAGTGGTATAATCCTCTTACCGTTAACTTTTTCAATTCCAATTTTGAATTCAACAATTTCTTATAGAGAGAAGCATATTCGACATTGTCTCGCGATCGACCGAGTAGAAACGATTTCGACGATCGATGATGAGCACGCCTGATCTTTTTCAAGTGGATTTCTGTTGCCCATTTCCACCACAGTTTTGGACTGGAAGAATAAAAATTAGACATAAACAAAGCACTGCTTAGATAGAGAGGTTTGGACTATATTAAATCCTGGATTTGGGAAATTCAGACACTGTCTAGTAACTGCAAAAAAGCCCGCTTAGTTGATGAAAATGACTAGTCTAATGGTAGCAGAACATTGTTTATAACCAGATCTTACTTTTCCATCACTGATTCCACTGGTCTTCCGTCTGCATTCTGTTCCCTCTTATCAGCTCTTGACAGCTCAGACATGAAAGCAATTGCTTGTCTATATTGTGATTGACCCATGCACAGAGATATTTCACCTAATAAGAAATACATTGCATCTAAATAAATTTCGTTAAATAATGTTTTACTTTTCCATTAGTCACAACTAGATCACAAAATCTGATGTGCTCCATCCAAAATTTACTTTGCTAAATGAGACGTGGCCTGAAAAACCTGGTTTTCATCATACGGAATCACTGATGTTAAGTTTATTTGACAATGTCAGAATAATTAACCTAACTGTATACCAATATAGTCTGAGACTGGAATGTCAAGTATCCTCAACGGTGTATTGTATGTTTAAAGGTATTCGAAAATTTAGGATTTGAATTCAGCTTAGCGAAGATAAATGAAATCTCACCCAAAGTAACATCAAATGATATTCTCGGTTGTTTTCTCGACCTCAGCGGAAGCTTCGAACAATTTCTCATGAGTTTTGCTTGTCCAGAGACAGGAGTGAGAACAAAGTGTGAGGTGTCACAACCAGGGAGAGAAAACATTTCTTGTTTATGTTCATCATCGGTCCCCTCTTGAGGATTTTTGTTCTTCAACTATATGAAATGTGTTTCATGTAAAACATGCTAAGCTGCTGGTTAACACATTCAAATTCATGACAGATATATGGAAGTGCTGGTACTTCCTTATTTTGGAGGGCCAACCTATACAGCAAATATTAGCTAAAACCTAAAATAAACCTCAGAAATTGGCGGTTGACTTACAAAATATGGTATTTACATTTCTTTAGGTTTACACTATGGTAACCTCTTATATCGAAATTTCAAAAGAAGTGCTTAAGTGTACTAGCTATCAAAAAAACTTTTTCAATTTGATTCTAATAACTTACATCAACAGAGGCATAACTCATTTTTGCATCTGTTTCCCAGTAGAATGAAAATCCATCGAGTTGTAAAAGTTTGAATATCTTTTCCCCGACAGTTAAGCCGCCGGTTGTCGGAATCTGTTCAGAATAAAATATAAAGAGTAATTTTCCGTTTATTTCCAAGAAATATCAATGAACAAACCCAGTTTTCATCTGTCGATTTAGCGATGAGATGTTTGATTGATATGCCGCATGCATACTTCTGCGGAAGCAAGGTCTTGTCATCTTCATAACGAATGTGAACATCATGGATTTCAAACTGACAAAAATGAAGAGTATATAAATACAATGAAATGAATTGAACAAGGAGCATGAAGCCTCCTTCAAATCCGTAAAGTTGGAGTGGAATATGATACACAGGTGGAGTTGAATCTACAGAGTTCAAACCTAGAATCATGAGATTCAAAACAAATTTATAACAAGCTCCACAGCCACATCTACTTAGTAGAACAAAAAGATTAATTTCAGTTACCATATTTAAGACGCAGTTTTCGTATCAATTATGAACCCGGAGACAAACTTGCAGAGGGATAATTTAAAAATTTTATTCATGAAAGTTTAGTGTCAACTTTTTCAAGTCAAAATATTGGGCAGGAGTAAA
This sequence comes from Halocynthia roretzi, assembly GCA_013436055.1. Taxonomy (NCBI): domain Eukaryota; kingdom Metazoa; phylum Chordata; class Ascidiacea; order Stolidobranchia; family Pyuridae; genus Halocynthia; species Halocynthia roretzi. The sequence continues at coordinate 21,949 of QRAM01000346.1, forward strand.
TACATAAAGGTGAATATAAACTTGATGCAATAGACAACATCATAGTATCTATTGTTTTTTTACGACTTCTAACCTGTAAATTTTCCATGATAGTTGTTATTATGCTTGATGAATACGAATACCAGACCGAATACAATGATGTGTTTTCACCATGTTTTGCTCTCCATTTTTCTTCCAGTGAATCAAGATCACTTTGTTTTCTGTCAGAGATGAACACCAATCATAAATATAAACTAATATAACCTTAAATTAATTATGGTTAATTGACCATAAAATATGGTACCTGTTTATTAGTGTTATCTCAGTTACATTAGGATAGGTTAGGTGAGCTTACGTTAAGGTTGGTGAAGGCTAGCTAATCTAACCTTACCAGGTTTTCAGGGGAACTAGAACAAAGCTGACGTACCAAACATCCTCCTTGTTAAAATTTAATGAAATAAAATCCAAAAGTTCTATGGAATAAAATAATTTCAAACAATAAATGCTATTTACTGCTCGGCTTTTTTCTTTTCTTCTTTTTCCTTATCGGCATTTTCCGAAGAATCTCCGGGACCAACAACAAGAGAAAGTCGATGAATTTCTATCACCCATGGCTCTCTAAGATTTCAAAAAAGCTTTATTAGCTGATAGCTATAATAGAAGTCAGTTATTTGCTTTGACTTTTGTCTCAAATTTGTTATACTCAAAATCATCTTCTACTAAAATATATACAGTTCTTACTTTATTGTCTTGTAACTTGCGATCCTCAATATTACTTTACCAATGTGTCCGGATTTCAACGAAATACCGGGAATGTCAAGATCTCTCAAAGCATCTTTTTTGAGAGGTAAATTTTCCAGCTCAACAGCACCTGTATTCGGAGAAAAAAAAACAGACCATGCAAAGCGGTTCAAAATTATTGTAGGTTTGTTTTTCATTGAAAATGACAATAAACGATCTCACCTTGAAGTAATCCAATGGACAAATTTTCTGTATTTATATTCTCAACATAACGTCCAATGTATCTGTTCAATACCTGAGCTGCAATTCTTTCCAACATAGTCTCGTTGATTTAGGTAAGTATCGAAAATTACATGACTCAATGCTATGGAAACATCTTAAATACGAATGAAAACAGAAGAAATTTATTGTCTGTCTGACTGACTATATTTCGATACATTGCGGTAAAGCAGTATTGGAACATTTCTATTGCGAAAATTACTTTTAAATTGATACGAATGAAATACTTTTCACTTGTAATAGGAAAGCATAGAACACCATCCCTCTTTTACGATGATTATTACCTTCTGTAAATATTAGTCATATCGCTTTAGGAGATAACATAAATTCCAATAAACAGTTGGAAGACAACAGACCACATTCGACCGCTGTCAATCACAAGGCAGGTCAAAGTGTAATCGTTCAGCCGTAAACATGATGAAATCTTGAGCATCATCGAGATTAACCTTGATTACGTACTGTACTAGCGCATTTTATTCCTAAATTAAAAGGTGTAAATGAACCTAAAGGGTAACTATTCAATTTGAATTGTGAACCTGAAGCGGTGGTGTTAGATAAAAAAGAGGCGTGAGCGACAAATCATTACGGTGAAGAACTACTACAAGATTGACCACTAGATGGTACTGGAGCACAAGACACCCAGAGTCATTCATTACTAACCATGGGGCTCATCGAAAACTTTCATTAGAAATTTATCAGAGGTTGCAAACTTTCTTTTAATCCCGATAGTTATTAACAGGCTAAAAAGAGCATGGATTGTGAGAGAGTATAGAGCGCTGTCTGCATTTAAGGCATATTTTTCCTACTCTCATTGTCTTCAGATGAATAAAAATTGTATATATTCTAATTTTTTTTTTTTAATATACACAATTATCGTTCTTCAAAAGAATCCTAATAAAAAGAAGGCATACTGCCACTTGCAGTGCCCATATGGATGTGCTCGTTAGCGGGGGCTCTTGAATCCTCACGGCTCAACTTTCATAGGATCTTTAATGCGTACCAACCTGGAGACAAGACATATGCGGGGACTACTACGTTATAATCACTCACACCGAGGACTTGAAATCTTGCAACTTGTAGGGACGCGCTGTTATAGATCAATCTCGCACCGACCTGAAGATACACAAGATACTGGCGGGAAGACTATGAAAGACAACTCACGCTTCGGAAATTCCTTTAGAGCTACAGGTTAACACGGTACACTCAACACCGAAATCAGGGTGACTTTATCGGGAGTGAAGAAGGTGACATCATCCGTCTAACTCGCACATCCGGAATGTACAGGCTTTTACTTCTAGTTTATAGTCCTCGTCAATATATCATTTAGTGCTTGTGGTTCGTTTCGGATTGTGACGCCTACTTAGAGATCCGTTAGTATAGCACTATAAATACTATGAACAATAAGGAAAAGAGCAATGTCAATTTACATATGGTTATAATTCATTTTCTAGTAAGTTACTGATTAATGTTCACAGTAAACAAAATACAAGGAACATGCCTATGCGAAAAATTTGAAAGTAGATATCCGCCTGGATGACGGAAGTATCTGTCATTTACATTCGGTTATACATATTTGAGTTTGCTGAAAGATGAAATGCTATCTATAAGTTTATGGGAAAGCATTAAGCCCACCAACATATTAGTGATGCCGTAATTAATTGGTAAAGATCGAGTGTTCGAATCCCTGCTGGCAGCCCCCGCACTACGTCACTACTGACGTCATAACGCAGAGAAATCTTAGCAAATGACAACAAATATTCAACAGTAGGCCAAATGGATTATATTTTACTTTTTTCAAATGATCCAAGTGTCTCAAGCGATCGTTAATGGCTTTGCCAAAGTCTGTTAAATAAACACGGTGAAATTCGTACGAGATTACTCCTCTGTCCTACTTGGCGGGGGGTGAACTATATTAAGACCTAACAGAATGAAATGATCAGCGCGTATGTCAGTTATACAAATGCGGTAACAGAATTAAGCTCCCGATTGCTCCATATACGGAACAGATACGGATTTGGTATGAGTTTAATCCCAAACTCAAAGTAAAAAATTTCCCGGTATGTAGTTAGTAGCATAAAATGACGAAAAACTGGGAAAAGCACGAAGATACTGTTATGCCAGAATCAGATCGAGGCATACTTTCGGGATCTCATAGATCGAAGTCGAGAGTGCGTAAAAATTATATAGATTTATATGGATAGTGTTTAATTGACAATCGTGTGCCGGGCATTTGTGGGCAAATGGGCATTTGTGGAAACCTTTATTCCATGTTTCGGCATATTAAAAAATTCTAGGAATCTTTCAAATTGCCAGTTCGGTAAATTATTATTACTGGAAAAGGAAATCAGGCAATGGGTGAGTTGGTGTCTTCCAAACAGTTATTCTAAAAAAATGTATAGGTAAGTGGTGTAACTTACCGTTTAATTTGCTCGGCTGCTCATTGTTGGTGTGTTATGAAATTATAAGAATCTTCCATATTGCCAGTTATTACTGAAAAAAGCAGTCAGGCAGGCAAGGCCGTCTTGTTGGAGTCTTAATCGGTACAATCTTTCCAACCACGAAACTTCCAAAGTATCGAAATAACTGTTATTTATTTCTGGCTGATAGAACTATATTACTTAGGATTTATTGGGGTTCGACCACATTGCATGAAGATCAGATTTTATTAATCTTCAATTTGTTAACTGTAATATTTCACGTAAGACTTACTCCAATTTTCTATTTAATTTCATGCCGGTGTGACTGAATTTTGATCAGATCCTTTGCAGCAGAGAAAACACATTTATTCTTAAGTCAACCCGAGTAGCTCATCAAAGGGGGTCAGCACCAAAATACCACAGGTGAAGAGCGAGGTCAAGTGCAATCCAGTGAAAAAGTATTCATTTGAAAGATCCACATTGGTTTAAGTTTGTTACCTTAGGAATCTGTATCGCCAGCAAAAAGATAGATATTCTAAAGAATTGTCAAAGGAATATTAAGATATTTAGTGATCTAACCTCTTGAGGTGATAATTTCAACGGATTTTTTTATTCGATACCTGAAGTTCGAAACTCGGAGACTGATGATATGAATAAATTCGATGTGACTGTAGATGAAATTATGTGACTGAAATTATCGTGAGATGTTCAATGTTAGGGATGTGGCATAGGGCATGAATATTCCTAACCATGTCTCAGTGTTGGGTATGTAAAGGATAAAATAGATTACTATCGACTACTAAGCATTCTAATAAATCTAGATAGAATCCCTCTTGATAATACTGGTTTGGGTGATAATAAACTACTGATATACTTTAATATTATCACCATTTGGCATTTCCTAACGAATTAGTAGTTCTGGAATAGCGTAAAATGATAAGAAGGTGAGTACAATAATACCAGCAAAATGTGTTTGAAGAGAATAAAGGCATTGGAGTTGCGTACTCCGTGTGGAATTTTAAGTGGAAGTAAAGTTCTTCGATTTCTGAAAATGTTTTCGAAACTAATAAAGGCGGTTGTGGCAAGATGTCTTTATGCTGTTTACACTTTATTGGCGGTTTGGAGGGTGACAGTCGCTCTACAGGAACCCTCGTACTGGCTGTTACTATTTTCGCTATCACTGGTGGCGATTGAGGCCTTGCACACGATCATTGCTCGTAAGGGCGGAGAGCAAAAATGGTGAGTTAAAGGGACGGATTATAAAAGGGTTTAAATGTCTTCACTAAAGCAAATGTAATTGCTTTATTATTACAAGGCTTACCCTGAATTTAGTGCAGTCTTTTACTAATTTTTATTCCCTGAAAACATTTTTCCTGTTCTTTCAAAGAATTCAGAACCACGAGCAATCTTCCGGTCCCAATAAAACCCTTGAAAACGAACGCATTAGCACGTCATCGGCGCATTATATTGTGTCATGAACACTATATCGACAAATAAATCAGTTGTCAGGTTTCCATTGTCAATTAATATATCAAACCATTTTTATCACAAAGAAACTTTGTCTTAGTTTATACGGTATAGTGTCATGCTGGAATATGTCAGTGTTATTACCGAGAGTGTGAAAGGGGGCAAAATAAATAAACTTCATTGTCTTCGTATCGACTTCTGTCAAATGTTCAAAATTGTTTTTAGCTAAACGAGCGCGACTTCTGACAAAAACAGTACTTCACACGCGAGCAAGAGTCTAGTGTACGATTTCATTCCTAAAACAACATCTTTCCAACTTAAATTAAGAAGCAAGTTTCGTTGCCCGTTGCTATATAAAGTCTAACAAATAATTTAGCTATTACAAATTTCAACTAGTTTCCTGATAAATCAAAGTAGAGAACCTAGAATCAAACAGTCAATACTGGAATAAAGCAATTGGAGGATCTGGGCTAGGAGACGGAGACCGCACGCCATACTGACTACTGTTACTGAGCAAGTGGTCCCTAGGGATTAAAATTAATTCTGATTTTTTGTGGTTGAGGTTACACATCAATTAAAATAATAGAGAATATATTTTTTGGCGTTTGCGGCGGGTCCCTTAACCTAAATTATGAGTCCCTGGGATGTGCTTAACTTATCCCTCATGTAAATCTGTCAAGCTTATTAATAACATTCCGACCGGAGAATACTGTTTCAGTTCAAATAAGGATCTAGCGAAATCATCCATCATATTCTAGTAGGCGTAAGATAAGAGTACGTCCGTAACTATTCATTATGTATAATCCGATTCCATTCCTCTTTCACGCTTTCAGTTAAGACGCTCAATTGTATACGTCTTATGTAAACAAGTATTACGGTAAGAACATATCATAATGACCATGATATAAGGGATGAATGTAGATAGGTCAAACTATGACTGATGGGAGGAGGCGCCGTATTCCAGTGGGGTCGTCTCATACAAAAAACTAGTTCCGCATTCCAGTAAAAAATAAAACTTAACTTTATAGTAGAGACCTGGATAACAATTGCCTAGAATACAAATCCCCTATAGTAGCAAACATTTTGTATAGTTTTGTTCATAATCTTATTGCACTGAAATTTATTGTGATTTATTTTTGTAGGATCACCCCAAGCGTATTCTTTTATTTGTTATGCGCGGTTCCCTGTATCTGGCTCCTTGAACTGAAGTTACTGAACGATAGACTGCAAGTTGGTAATACCGGGACAGCAAATGATCAATCTAGCACAAACAATGTGGTGAGAAATAATTAACAATATTGACGACTACAGTATATTACGGTGGCGTATAAGTCGACCCAAAAATTCTCGAGGAGTATTCTTGGTTTTAGCCTATATCCATATGAAAAATTCGAGTAATTGTTTTAGAAAATAAATATATATATGCTTCTCTATCACTAAACTGTGCTGTGGTAACACATCTACAACCAAAATGCTAGTAGTAATAACACTGAAACACAAAATACGGAAAAGATAGCAGCATGATTAATCACAGCATGTCACATATTTCCTAAAGACTTTTTCCGGCACTTTTTGGCAACTTCATAAGACCTTGATGCAGGAATTTTACTGATGTAGTGGGAAGGGTCGATATCCAATTTAACATGGTTCCTTACTAGAATTCCCATGACAGAAAATAACACATAGCACTGGAAACTATGTTATGCTATGAAACTAAATAAAGATCTTGATTGAAGTTTTCTTTAAACGGCAAGTTCAGAGCCGGGAACGATGAAAAGAGCCTATTGATTGTTTGTAAATATTTTCCGATGGATTAATACAAAAAGTAAATAAATTTTGCCAGGTTAAGGTTGACTTTTCACATTATTTTAACAGTTTAATTCGTTAGCACAAACACTCGCTGGTACGATGTTATAACACTGACATTGATGGATGATGTTTTGGGGTGGAGGGAATCTATTTATAAAATTTCTAATAACATTTGTAAACTTCGAGTGGGTAAGTACTGAAAACTTTCTATTTTGAGACGCTTTGAAAATGTCAATGCTTATTAATTCGTGCATACTGGCTACGATATTAACACTGTGGGATTACTCTTGAATGTATGCTAAATAAAGTTAGGATATTGCTGCCTGACCGAGTACAATATTAATAAAAAAAATTACTCTTAATACGGATAATCTATATACAATGTTTTACCCCTTAATACTAGCTCTCTAATTCCAAATGGAATAATAGTATTGAGAAATTTCATTTTGCTAGATCAATCTCTCCGACGAAGGATGGACGCTTGCGCTTGAACAAATTCTAATCTTTGTGCTGGTTTTTGGCAAATGGATCGCACCAAAAGGTCAAATGACACGCGACGAACTCTCACAGTTGTTATTGGTAACACTGGGAGCAGGGGCAGATATAATTGAGCTACTGGAATCATTTAACGAAGAACAGGTGGGACTGTCAATCACCCAGTGTGGGAATAAGGATTAGTTTATGTTCAAACTTGCCAGTAATCACTTAAACTCCAGTGTCGGATTATATCATCCGGATGCCTTGGGATTGGAGATTGAATAAAATACACATAGGAATAACTTCACTTTTCGAAGTGGATTATATATCTTCCTGAATAATCCGAAATGAACAATTTACAAGAACAATATATATATCTTTACGTTGAAAGTTGATATAACTGAATTTTTAATCTTTATCAGGTACGCCAAACTAAGGAAATTGTCTATCTCGTTATGTCAGTGTGGACATGGAGCCTTCTACAATTTTGCATCGTTCCAACTGCAATTAAAGCTATGCCAGAGCCCGAAGAACGGATAATGACACCCGAAGTCAGCCATGTATTCAGACATTCAACCGTCAGTATTCTAAAGGAGAATAGCGGATTATTAACAAAGCAGAATTCACAACATCCAAACAACAACAATATAAGTTCTAAAGAAACAAAATCAACCTCCAACAATGAAAATGATGATGTTATTTCCAAGGTAGTTCAGCGACAAAATTCCACAAAGACGTCAGAGAAAGGGACTGCAGTCAAGAATAAGAGTCGGATCCCGATAACCCGATCTCAGTCGGAAAAAATTCCTTCTAAAAATTCCGGAAGGGCGTCGACTCAAGGTCGGAAATCTAAAGATCTCCTGAAGGGAGCTTCGGTGGGAGCTAACTTGGGAAGACAGGCTCCATCGAGAAACAAAAACAAAGTGGTTTTGGTGAGCGAGCTACCTAAGTCAAACCACTCCAACAACACAAACGGTTCAACAAAGCCCAATGTACGGAAGACAGTTAAAGATGAAGAGAATTCGGTGGATAAAGAGTGCAGCCCGATAAATTTACCCCAGAACACTCGCGGAAAGGGAGGAATAGTTGTCACGCCAATTGATAAGCAATCTTATCAACGCGATTGGGATCAAGATCCGAAGGGTGCTGGAACAGGCACTATGGCGGATGGCAATACAAGCGGCGAAGAGTACGCAGACACGAGCTGGGATCACGAGATCCTGAAATATCATGACAAGCTAGACGACTTGGAGTTGGAGGATGATTTGGCGGCTGTTCTATCAGGAGAAAAATGTTTCTTTTGCTTTTGTTGTTTCACCGAGATATGGAGCTCGGTTATGAGCATGCTCTTCCAGGATCTTCCGTTTCTCATCACCAGATTATTCATTATGTTCCATTACAAGGTGGTAAGTCACATGACCGTATTCTTCACCTTCAAGAACATTGTCACCATCCTTCTCCTACTAAACCGCATTCGGGTAGTAGTACTTGAGGAATATAGACCGTGGAAAAAAGAAATGACAGATACAATGAGAGTCAAGAAGAGAAACGCGGAAATACTGCGCGAAAAGAGACGAAGGCGCATTGCAAAAGGTCAAAGAGATGGCGTGGTGGAAGGTTACGATGGAACAGATCAGGATTGTAAGACAGAAGATCGAGATTATGTCGTAGAAAACACAGAGAAAATAGAACACGCCAATGGCAACACAGGCGATACTACGAGTGGACAAAATTCCAAAAAAGCTTTCAAAAAACGGAAATGGCTTTTCTGGAGGGTTTAGATTGTCTTGTAACCTCCAGAACATCATAGCTCACATCCCTCCAATGGAGGGATAATTTTATATCTGATTGCTGATTGCAGTCTACTCTTCCCAACGCCGAAGTGTAAATATACAATTATTACAAACACGCTTTAATATACTTGAATTACTTTCTGTATATGCATTTACAAATTACAACATTTGAACTGTCAGTATTGCCTTGTATGCCACTTGTATGGCTGTGGACTTAAAATTGTCTCAATAAATTTAATGGTGATATACGACCATATGCGCTTATACGATTCGATAGTCATTCATAAGACTTCTGTTATTCTCAAAAAGAATTCTTCCACGGAAAAGATAAAAACATCAGAACGGTCGCAGAGTTCTTTGAAGAAATAAAGTACTGTAATTTACGTAATTTTGGGTTCGAATTTATCGTAAAATAACGAAACTTCATAAAATCTTGCTAAATATTCTCACTATTTCCTAAGTACACAAAAGTAAATAGACAGATAATATCCAAGGTGCTAAATTCCAACCATACCGAACGAAGCAAAGAACAAGCAAGGTCACAAGTTATTGCAAAACTAAGTAGGAATTTATCAACAGGGAAGTGCGCGTGTGCTATTTCCAAGGTATCAACGGATTAACCTGTTCATTTCACCCTTGTTCATCTTCTTCGTAATCATAAACTGATGGGACTGCTCCCTCGAAACATAAGCATACTAAAAGCAAAATGGGAGTGGTAGCATGGCATCTGATTTGGTTTATAAACAATTGTACTGTCGTGTGTCAAGGCGCGACCTTTCTTATCAACAATAACGTTATATAAACCACATTTACATTAACCAGATATTAATGGGTGAGCAAAGCTGACGCGTCAAAGCTCGATTTCGGTTTCCGCGTGGCGTATTACCAATTCTGTTTTGGTACCTTTTTAAACTTTTATTTATATTAACAATATGTAGCAATAGCGTATCTATTAATACGTTATTTTAAAACATTTCTCCGTTGCCTATCTCTGCCTTCGTTAAAGGCAAGATAGCTTACGGGGAGATATTATGTGGCAACATACTAAAGCTATTATTTGGTTACCGAAGCAGGCAAAATAGTTTACCAGCAAGGGAGTTGGCCGTACATAACTCATAGTAGGCATGCATAATGGAAAGGTATATAAACATCCGGGTTACTTACAAAGAAAACCAATGTTAACGTAATTGGTCGTGAACTGAATTTTTCAATACAAGGTAGCGAATAGAGAATTTACAAAAACAAAATCCAAGTATTAGACAGTTCTAGGGAATTCTTCTAAACCATCAGGTTCCATTCTCTTAACCGCACATTTCCTCGTTTATTTACTCAAGGTTTGTCGCCAAGTATCTATTTTTATTGTAAATAAACAAAATTACTTGCCAAGTCATACTTTCTGTATTGATAATCGAACGTGCTTACAACGCGGTCGAATTCTTTCTCAAAACACACAAGTTTTAACCAGTGGAAGTAAATTTTCGGACGTGACTAATAAAACGGGTCATTTTAATTTTAAAATTTTGATTCGATTTACGATGAGAAGAATGACCTGAGCGAAATTCATATTGTGCAAAGAGATGAAGGTAAAGTAAGAGGTAGAATTTATCCGATAAAATCCTGAATGGCTGAAACAGCCACAATACGGTAGAAACCTCAATTGCAGGATTATGATCTGTGCGGGCTTTACCAAAAAGAATATTACAAGGACACAGCTAGGTTCCCAAGACCGATAAACAATGCGTTCACTGCGTAAACTTAAACTGCAATACACCGGGTCGACTTAACCGAATTCCTACAAGTGCAATCGATGGATTTAAAACAATTACAACGATTCAAAGTTTTTTACTTTAAATCTTAAACTAATTCAAGAATTCAGTGGATTGAGGGAGTGGTAGTTAATCCAACAGGTAAGGGATTAAACATAAAACAAAGATGTCCCATTATGAATTGACAAAACGGGATCCACAAGTGAAAAAGAAGTGCCAAAATGGGGTAGAACATGAGGCAGCAACATAGTTTGCAAATTACTCAGCTTCTGGTACTTAAAAAGGACTTGAAGTTTAATCTGCATGCTGACTTGCCGAGGAATTATGTAACTAATACCGTGTTCAGGATTAAAGTTCTAAGCAATACGATCAGTTATATGTATAGATGACAAGGAGCCATACATACAAACCGAAAACTTTACAAATAACAATAGTATTTATAACTAATACTGGTGTTAGTGTAGTATTACAATATTGCGATTGTTAACTAGATTGTGCTGTAAAGTTCGCATAACGAACACTGTGGCCTGATTTTGAGATATCGAGGTAAATATCTATAGTTTGATTGACTGGGAGCAACCGACCTGTCAACCGATGTGGAGTGCAAAGCAACATACGCAAGAATTTATGAAACAAAATAATACAAAGGGCTGAATATTATACAGCGAAGAAGAAAAGGTGGTACTATTGTATGCGGTCTACCTCAATTTTCGGTGTTCGGTGACGGGTTGAAATTAGAATTTAAAGGATTCAGAAAGGGCAATAGGAGCCTAGCCCTGTCACTAACCTGAGCTTCACCCAAAATCGAATCCTAAAAATGAAAATTATAACGAATGTATAGTATTGCTACGCGAGAGTGCAGGATTGGGCCCATTGTCTTTTTGTTTATAATTTACATTACAAGTACGAGGATTGTTCAAATAAACTCTTTATTTTGTTGAACCCGTTGGCTATACCATGAAACCTCTAGGAGAGGATAATTTTACCAGTATTCCATTTGACGTGACTGAATTTTATAAACCGTTCCATCGCGAAGCAAGCACGAATTGAATAAGTACTAACCGGGGCTTCTGCGTATCAATATTATAAACACACGAAGTATTGTTGTTTTAAGCAATCCTTTAATAATATATTCTGCGAGATTTCCACGAGTAAGTTTAAACCACATTAGATACAAATGCAAGTTACTTAGATCAGTAGGAAATATATTTATAACTTACGTCTATATTTATTTTTCACAGTTTAGTAGCTTGATAGTTGTTGACGTCAGGGAATTTAATTTTTAAACTGTTTCCATACTTTCATACGTCGAGATAACCGTGAAATGGATGCCAAATAATCCGTTTACGTATGTAGCTTTCCTTAATAACTTCCTCCAAAAACTCGTATAATCTAGGGACGTCAAGAAACTAAATTTTTAACAATAGCTGTCATTCATAATAGGACATGCACCGATTTTAATTTTTAATTTTGTTCGAATCATGCATTCATTTTTTGATGCATGAATTTGAACAATCAGAGCCTTAGTATCCAATGAAAATAATAAGTAAAATACAAGTTTCAACAGACAAATTTGTAAGCGAATGGTTGCTGTTCATCTCCACGGAAGCATACGGTGAGAAACAATATTTTATGCACGTTCTACTTGTTTATATTTGATATGGTTCACGATCAGACTAAGAGAGAAATGAAACTTAACAAAAACCTCTTTTTCGATCCGGATCCTAAATATTTTTCCGGAATCTACCCGCCCGTTATTTTGTGAACCCAAACAACTTAATAATCAATCGATAATATTTTTGGGTCTGCATTCATATTTGGCAGTGATCCAGTAACACTTAATTTTTTTTCGCCCGTACACAATGTTAATTCGGAAGAGGCTAAACCTCTGAAGTGAGATATGGTTCATTGGTTGTTATTTTAGCGGCTCAAACAGGAACAACTGCCTTATGATGGGAATACAATAGGTTTCTTACTGAGCTTACTGCGATGACTAGAACCATGTATGGCTAAGTAATGTTTAAACACGGACAGAGCTAGGTAGAACAGGTATACTGCACCCGATTGGTATTTAGAAGATTCCATGGATCTTTTTTGAATAGTTAAACGCAGTGCCGTTGCCAGCACCCGGGCCAGGGCAAGTGCATTGCGCCCCATATTGACACACCAACACACAGACTGACAACAGCATCATGTTTCGACTCTGTGTTGTAACACTTAATTCGAACATTGGGAAATTTTCTGTGTAAGGGGAGGGCGAGCTATTTTTTATTACTTACTTATATTTTATTTATTATATGACAATAATGAAAATCTATAAAACAGTGCTATAACCATTATTTAATTTACATATTAAATATATTTGGATAAATGAAAACTTTAAAAGATCAGAATATATTCCGAATTAACGTTTTCCTTCCCCGAATTTTCTTTCTAAGTTATAAAATTAAATGAATACTTCATATTAAATTATGTTCTTTGCTCAAGATATATAAAATTATGCACAAGGAAATTAAAGGTGAAAAACATTCCATAGTAGACTTTCCATAGAAATTTGCTGATGAATGAAATATTAGGGCAGCGTTTCGTCAGTTTAAGTTTAAGAATTATTCCTCTACCACATACTGAGAAAATAGTGATGAGAAAAGCCACTTCAAGCTCTTTAAGTCGATGATAATGATAATTCAACTTTTACACAGGTCATCAATCAAAATTATCTCAGCTGATTCACTAAACCTCACCAATCGTTCTTAGTACAAATATTTTCGAACGTCGATCGACAGAACCCAGGTATTATGAAAAATCTAGACCTATCAGGCGTATTACATAATTCCAATGAAACAGCATTTTAAACAACACCGTGAATGGGAATTCCTGTTGTTCGGTGTCCTTATTCATCGTCATTTTCAGTGTACGTAATCCACGTATACTTTAAGCGTCAAGGACCACACGCACACGCAGCAACGTCTAGAGTAATTTCATGTTACTTTTGATTAATTTCAGCTGATGTTTAAATTGGTTTATTGTATTTCAACATAATTTTACGTACAATGCGTAAGAGGTTAGTCTCCAGGTTTCATAGTAAATGATCTGTGATCATTCCATTCTCTCAGTTTAATTGAATTACTTAGGAGAACGATAATGCCTCGATATGCGTGATCTCACGTATATGGTAATTAAAAATTTTTGGCAACGCAACACGACGTCAGTCGATCACGTTGAAACGATTGTTGTTGAAGAAAATACTTTACAAACGGTGAAATCGACTCACGTACAGAAAAAATACAAGTCTTGATATTCCTACACAAAACCCCTGTGCGTAAAAATAGCAGTCCAGCCTCCGAAACCTCGCGGATTATCGCGAAACTACTTGATGTTCTTTTGCATAACAATCCTACGCAAAGCCCTAAGTTATAAATAGGAAAGTCTCTGAACTATACCGTTACCTCGAAAAATAAATCTGGTTTCTGTTTTTTTGGTGGTTGAATAAATTTANCTGTGAGAGGCACTACAAACAAAATATCGTATTACTACTTCTTTCGTATCACCTTATGTTTGTTCGAGCGTTCGAATCCAAATTCGTTTAACGTTCGGTTATGGTAACTAAATTATCACACTAGGTTTTTAATGAGAATAGTTTTTTTGATGCAAGTCGCAAATTATGCTGAAAATACCTAATATTTGGAACAATAGGCATTACAGTTTCCACACCCTACTTTAGTTTCAATGATACATAAGGGCTGGAGGGGGCATTGTATGATAGAAAATGGCGCATTGCAAACCAGTGAAAATAATAAAAAGTGAGCCTACTGATACAAAAATTATTAATCGAAAACCGATTTGCAGAAAACAATCACGAGGCTGTTGGGTAAATTTGTTCAGTCAATATCATCTCAAACGTGCTTTTTACCACCAGCATCACATTAGTCACAAAAATTCTCCATAGAAATGGGGAAAAATACGGACAGACAACCACAGCGCAAACAACAACTACCACATGGCGTCTGAAAAACGAATTACGGTATTCTGTACTGCCACCCGCATGAGTGCAGCGAGCCTCTGTGAGAGGCACTACAAACAAAATATCGTATTACTACTTCCTTCGTATCACCTTTTGTTTATTCGAGCGTTCGAATTCAAATTCGTTTTACCTTGAGTTATAATAACTAAATTATCACACTAGGTTTTTAATGAGAATAGTTTTTTTAATGAAAGTCGCAAATTATGCTGAAAATACTTAACATTTGGAACAATAGGCTTTACAGTTCCCACACCCTACTTCAGTTTTCGATACATTACTAATATTTGTCTTCAAATGAAAAACCCATCTAACATATTTGATCGTCAGTTGAAGACAACCCTAGGTATTTCTGACAAACATACTTTCTATGACATATAATAACGTCTGCTGACAATCCTTTATTTTCTTTGAATCATGCGTCATATCGACTTTAATAGCTAGGCGAATAACTCTTAATTAAATAGCAACGCATGTCGAAAGTCCTAATTTACTTACTGTAATAACAGGTTTGGAATAAGTTGAGACGGAGTGTGGTAGTCCCGATAGTAACGAATTTATATGCTTTTGAAGTATCAAAGCTTTGAATTTAACCTAACGAGAAAATGTCCAAACGCAAGATTAGGCTTCATGAGAATTGTGGATTAGCTAAAGTATCGTTTAGGTCTGACTTTATCTGGACGCCGCTGTTGAAGTTCGACTCATTAAATTGTGAAAATTATTGTCATGAGTGAAAGTGATATTATGGTAAAGTTATCTTAAGGGTGGGCGTCATATATTTGGACAGGGGCAATTCCAGTTTCGAAGTTCCGAAGTTACGCCCTCTGCTCATAAGAAAAATCCCACTATATTTTAGTCCCCGAAGAAGAGGATTTTTTTTAATAGGCGTAAGACAGCGTAAAACATACGGCACTGCGTTATTGAAATAGACATTAAGCTAAATTTTCCTGCATGAGCTGTGAGAGTTTGGACGCTTGCAGTCCAATGGACCACGACGCAAGTAAATAAAAATATTTGACATCGACAAGATTTTACGATTTTTTCGTTGTCACTTGATCGGTGTGTAATCAAAGGCTGTGTGTGATATCTGTCGGAATCTATCGCTTTACAATAGGCGAACGAAGAGTAAATAAAACCACCAAGAACAAATACCAATAAAAAAAAAAGTCAATCCGATTTTGGAAAGCTATATAAAGAGCTTGTGGAAATGTTGCAACGATAAACCTCAGTAAGACAGGAGTGAGAAAGTAGATTAGATTCAAATAATAGTAATTCAGGATTCAAATCAAACCAACGGATTTCCTTTGCCAATACAGCAGGTTATGGAATCAAATTGTTATAAAGTTGAGGAGGGAAAAATATAAAACGTAATGTGGAATAGAATAGCAATGATAATTATAATCACTTTCGTTTAAAGTCGCTGCATTTACCAAAAACCTATCAATAACGTTAATTGGGTCTCGCAATTCTATTAACTCGTACCGGTATTAGTCATAGCGATATAGTGCGCAAGGGTATTCTCACATGCCAAGCAACTACGTAGCTAACAGAAGTACTACAGTAAACTCCGTGGTATAATAAACCTGTGTTCGACAACTGTGTACTTTCCCGTTGGCAAAACACTTCACCAATATTAAATAAAGATGAACGATAACCGTTCATTGACATACACTTGCGGTTTGGATCTATGTGTACACATAAAGTTATAACCAAATGTATATCAGTGACTAGTTTGATTTTAGTGCTATCGAGGTGAGGCCACTAATACGCATACTGTCTGCTTTGAAGTTTAACGGTATGAGAAGTTTTTGAGTACAACTGAGAGATGTATAGAACATTCTAACGACCAAAGTTTCTACAGAATTTTTGTTAATTTAATACTGCAACGCCATGAGCAAATACGGTTATAAAATGAAATGGCAGAACAATAGAAACCTGGCATTGACTCAAGGGGGAGATTTGAAAGATTTAAGTAAGTAATATATACTTCAGCGTTATAAGTGGAAGCATGATTGTAGTGATAGTTGTTCTATACCTGTGCTATGTATTCACTTTACCAAAATTCGAAACTTGAATCCACAGAAATTCACCAGAACGACTACATAGAAATGCCAGTGAAACGAGATCTGAATAAAGAAGACTTTATCACACCTCCACCATCTCCTCCTAGCTTTCCTCCGCCTCCTAGCCCTGCTTCTATACCTCCTCACCCATCGCAAAAACCACCATTACCACCGACACAACGGATTCCTCCGCCTCCTCTCAGAAACAATTCAGATAAATCTCCGTTAGCTTCTCTAAGACAAATAGCGGAACCACGCGTTAACGCCAGGTCACTTTCAAAGAATCCCATAACGAATGACATTATGACCTCAGCAGCACAGTTCAAAGGTTAGTGGTGTTATGATGTTTTTATGGTAACTAGAGGGAGTTCTGTAGGCCGGGAAATCATCTATTCCGTGAATTTGGACTCAATTAACTTAAGGTATGTTTTGCAATACATTTGTTATTTCTCTTGTAAATAATAAGCCTCAAATTTCACGCTGGTGCACGGAAAAAAGTATGTTGGAGTTCAGACGTTATTAATGCAGGCTGTACTGCATTTATACATTTTAAGAGAATTGTACCTTGGTCATAAAACCAATGATCAATGCAGTAGAAACCTAATGCAGCAACAGAATTTTTTACGAGTATTTACATACATTGACCATCGTTGACATAGACGACATTTATGTGTTATAAATATACATTATAAATAAGAACGCAAGCAAATAGGACTCGTATCAAAAGTGCACTTATGCCCCACCCATGACGTTAATTGCCTTCTGTCAGACCTATTAGGCTACTTTAGTAAATATGAGCTAGGTCACAAATGGACTTAGGACGTAAAACGGACAGTTTCTACTGTCTATAATTTACTTAAGCATATAATTGTGCCGGGATACAGAAAGCGATGTCTAGTGCTTTGGTCACTTTAGGCACTGTCCAAGTCCGGTACCCTCATATTAATATGGTCAATGTAATTCATGAGACTGCTGGGTTTTACAAACCCTGAACCATTGCTGGAAATGGACTTTAAAAACTACTGGAACGCTAAGGATCGTGCGGCTGAAGTTGGGAAGAAAGGGAGTACCTACGATAGACCTTCCCGCCCATTTCCACCGCTGTGGCCTGTACATGATAGTCTGTAATATATACTCCAATATCATATCTCTAGTAGAGTTAATACGGTTGAATATTACATGATATGAATATCAGAGGGAATGATATTACTGCGCCTTGTATTGTAATGAATACAATCGTATCGTTTGAACCAAATACTAAAAAATTATTCTATAATGAAAGTGTGAAACAAGCATACTGTTTTCATTATATTATCCTTTAAATACTCACGAAATTTCACGGTTTGTTACACTGAAGAAAATCATATTAAATATGAAGTAAATCTTATTCCATATTTCTATTCAATTCAGTACGACGGGAAAATAATTCATCTCCAGATAGCGACTATGAATTATCAGAAGTAAGTTCTAATTATTCAATTATTTTTATCTAATTACATGGTTTGATACCACTATTAGCGCATAATATGCACTTATACGCATCTAATTATATCTCCAATTAAACACACATTCAATAAAATATCTTATTTTCCCAAGAATCCCCGAAGAATGAATTCGAACGACAATAGGATGAACAATGGGAAACGTGAAGATAAAAAAACCGATGGAATCAAGACGAGAACTAATAGAAATAGCTTCGTTGTTAATCCGAAAGCCACAAGTTCGGAAGCGAAGATTCGTGTTATAAAAAGTACAAAAAACCAAACCGGTCAGAAGATCAACGTGATTGAAAAGAAAGACGAATCGAGTAAGTGACAACCTACAGTATATACTTGACTATAAGAAACCATAAAGTGATTCGATTGACCTCCGTAAAATCCTTATGAAAATAAATATTCAGCTAGCTGGATGTAAATTGCTTGGTACTCTCTACTTCAAGCCAATGAGCTTTTACTGTAGTTTCAAACCATTAGAGATCAGTAGGTTTTAATATCGCGGTATCGATATGCCGAAGGAAACAAAATGAATCTATTGAATTTCAAACAACTTCGATTTGACTTCGATTTTCGATTTAAATACTCATCTTGGGACTGAATATACATCCTACTGAATCAAAGGATTGAAAATGGGAACTGTACATGGAGTATAATTTCTTAATATCCCAACTTGCAATCTCCTTTCATAGGTAATAAAAATATACCAGACATCGTGGACATCCTTGCCGAAATTCCTTACGTGGATACAAACGGAAACAAAATTGCGCAATGGAGGCGAGAATTGATGGCAAGGAACAAACGGTTGAAGTATTACAGCTGAGTTAAAGACAAAGTAAATCACCGAGCTCTAGGTTTCAGAACGAAAAACAATTTATTTCATCCATAGTCACAAGCTATAAAAATCAAGCATTACGTACATGATCGGAAAAACACACCATGAAATGATATCCGCTAGATGTCAGTAAATGCGAAACAATGGCAAAATTTTGATTTCGAAAGGTATCCTTCAAACGGTTAGAAAGACCGATGTCTCCTGGCCGAGAGGTTCTCGACGAGGCCATTTACTTGAGCAAGACAAAATCAGCTTGCTCACTGTCATCCCAACTGTATAAATTCCGTATCGACAAAGCTCCAAACAAAACTCCAATCAGTTTACTATAGTAACATCTTGGGTCTACCATCATCCCGTCAGTGGCTATACTTGATACTATCTCATTATATGTTCCCAAACGCTATCGAGATTCGATCACAATTACTAAATATTGGAAGGAAAAAGACTTATATATCTATACTGTTACACTGTAATTACTATTCCAATGACCAAACTTTAAAATGTTCAATCTAACAGAAGGGGCGAAAACGTCCATTTTGAATATATTTTACACTCAAGTCCACTTAATGATAGGTTTAAAATTAGCTTACATTAGATTACAACGCTGACGAGTCTTATTGCAGGAAGTCGACTAATTTTTTTTATTTGATTGCAATCGATTTAAAACAAAATTGTTGCCAGTTTTAATCATTACAATTGTAAATGAGTTTTTTTGAACTCCTAAGGTACATTTTTCTGCACTTTTCACTCTGTAAATACACAGTAATAAAAGAATAAAGGCAATTTTATATGTATGTCTAATGCTAACCCTCAGAAAACCTAGTTGACGATATAACCCATGGTCGAATTTTAGCGTTTGTGACCAACACTGCCACTGTGAACGTGGTTGTAAGAAAACTCGGCTTATAGGGCATCGCAGCGAAACACCTCCGTATAGTAGTTACGCACTGAGATAGATCAACGCTAATCAAGTTACTGCATGTAATTTAATATTGGGAAACACGTCTTTTACGCCGAGTATTCAGTGATGCAGGGAGATGGGCGACCGAGACGTGCGGCAATTCTTCAGCAGTATCTACGAAAAAGGCGCTGATGACAATTGAAATTACACCATGTCAATACATCTGAGGGCCATCTTTTAGACAACTTAACCACAACAACAGCCCCAAAAAAAACAAATCGAGTTGGTTAATCATTTAAATAACAAATCGATGTACTGTATGAAAATTACAACTGGGCCTTGATTTCATAGATGCAAATTAATCTATGATGTGCTCTGAGCCATTTTCAGTGGCGCAACCTTCATGTAGCATCTATAACATGTGACATACCTGTCATAACTCAGATACGCGGACGGAGGGCGGAAAATATTTAGCATACATTCATCATCATGGAAAGAATGATGTATTGTTTGGTACAGGTACACCACTGCAAGCACTCGGCGATTCGTAAGAATATTTTGGCTGAACAAAAGCAAAGCTGAACAAAGTAAAAACAGTCTTTACCGTGGGCTACTGATCTGTGGAATCCAATTATAAACGACAAATTCACGAGTGAGCAGATGTTTTTTAGTTTTCAGAAAAAAAACAATTAATGGATTCCCAGGAATACTGAATGTATCTAGTCTCGACTCCCACGTTGCTAGGGAGAGACAGACGTTGTAGTTACACGAATGTGTCCCATACAACGGTTGATACCACACTCTTCTGGTATAGAAATAACTTAGTTACGCACTGAAATTGTCTATAAGTATTTCGTTATTTTACCGCCTTCTGTTTTCATCCCCAGGAAGGGCCAGCGTGAAATAAGGTGTTTTACGTTAAACTAGTTCTACTTGAAATTACGAAGAGATAAATACACGAGATAAAGAAAAATACTGATTATACATCTTACTGAAACTGCGTCTGTACACGTACAATTTTTTCAAAGTTCAAGTTAAGTGCAATATGAAAAGTTAGAGAAGAACTCCTGAGCGCGAAAATGAACGCTGTGTTACTTTTAGCTCGCATATGCGTGAAATCCGCGCTTAATTAAATGCCGGAGATGTGGTAGGATACCATTTTTCAAGGCGCTACATCAAGTTATGGTGTTAATGTAGAAATTACTCATATCTATTTCGTTAATGTCCTTCTTGATAAATTGGAGGGAATAACAATTTCATGTATAAAAGGATATGACTTCTATAGGAGGATAGATCAAAGGTCTGCTAGCTCGCTCCTAATCTTCTTCCCAAGTATTATCGATCTAGAACCTAGGTGATTGATTACAAAACTCATAATTCTTTTAATGACATTACTAGAGTATAATAAATATATTTATCTGAGATAGCAGCGAAGTTTATACACATATTCCCTCTGGGTATTGCGCATAAACTATTTATTATAGCTTTAGGGAATCGAACTCATTTGGCTTTCTCTAATTGCATATCCAGACAAGAACAAAGAGTAATTACGTACGCTTATAGCTGGTACTACAAAATGTACAGTGAATAAATTTTAGTTAGTCAGCTTCATCGCAAGGTACATTACAGATAGACAGTTACTTCGTAATAGGTATATGAGTATGTTGAACATTTTCATCCTAAGTGCAAGCAATTTCTACTGAGAAGTTGGCTCGCAGTTATCTGCCTTTGACAAAATATGTCAAATATATATTTGTTCTCCTGCTTTTAATCTGCTATTTGGACCGATTCACCCCGTCATAAAATGCAAAAGACATCATAGAATGAATTATATATATCAACCGTAGCAATATAGCAATTAGTGCCTGCCAACAGTAACTTGAATTATCGATTTTTTTAATTTAGAGTGAAACCCATATTAGCGCCAAATTTCATCATACACGAAATGTTGCTGTGTTAAGTGCTCGAATTATACCCATGAATTCTTAGGGTCCTGAATTGCGACGTTTCACGAGAATTTCGTCATTTAAAGGTAGCATAAAATGTTTTAATAATTTATAACAGTCATTGGAGTTGTTCTTTTTGGTATTTCTCTCAAAAGACATATACGTAAAGAAGAGGATTGTGGAAGGTCTTGAGAATGGAAGGTGGTTTGCAGAAGGTAGTCGGGAATAGAACGCCTGAGGTACGTAGGCAAGAAGGCAAGAAGGAAAGGTACTGTGTAGCTTTGAGTCCTTCGGGAAAGTTATTTTGGGAGGCTGCAGAATCAACTATTCCTGGAACCGAACTACTGCATAGACAATTAGTTACCCAGGATCATCTCGATTTCTTACACGTATGATAGGAAACTACTCAGAGAAAACAAGTCCAGATATATTCCTCAAATTCAAAAACCGATTTATTATACAAGATGTTTACTAAACCCAAGGTCAATTTGAGAAAAAATGAATTATATGAAAGATCCGTTCTGTCGCGCGATCGCTACTGTGACTGAAAGTTGTGAGTTTACTATAAGCGAACGGAACATTTCAGTGATTAGAATTCCTATGAGTCTACTTCAAGATAACAATGTTCAGAAGAGAGTTCAATTACGCGAGAACAAGGCTATGTAGTTTAAGTTTTGGTTACATACAACGCAAGTTCCGTTATGTTACCGATTTTGTGTTTTCAGATATACAGCAATAATGTAGAGAAGTATAAAAAATCACGTAAAAACCCTTTGTTCCGGGACATGTTGATTCACTGTAAATCTTACTACGATGTTGAACAATTTATCGATTAAGTTCAAAGAAAAGGTGTTCCTGTTGTCGTCAGTGAAAGCCGTGTTATTTTTCAAAATTCTTATTCATGTTTTTGAATTCGTGGAACCTACCGAACTACTTCACTGCCCTTTGCTGTGTTCATGCTATACGGTGCGGAAGAACGAGCAAGATTTCCCACCGACTTACACAAAAGTTCCTTCGATCGGAAACTGTACGTACACAGTAGTAAATTGCGAAAGGTAACCTCGAACATTTATCACACCCCATACTTTTACATGCATTGCACAATATTATTCATAGAAAGCGTTTTTCACCAAGTATAATGAGCGATCATCATATATTACCAAACCCACCGATTAAGTATCAATATTAATAATTAGACCAGAGGTTCTTAATCAGGGGAAAATTTATCCCTAGAGAATAATCCCAGCATTGCAGGGAGAAATTAGGATCACATATTGGTAGGTTAGAACTGTTGTATCATTTGAATATTATTTGGAATGCGCCTATTGAGTCTCCTATCATCTTCCGTTTTTGTAGATTCAAACTGTTGAAATACTAACCAGACCCCAACGGGGAAAATGTGATTAATACTTGCACTTCTAAGCATCTTACCGAGGACCGATTTCAGATTATCTAAAATTCTCACGAAAAACTCGTATATTTCTCCCTAGAAAAGTTTCGCAAATGATTTATATGAAAAAACGAAACTTTTGGCCTTAAGTACTTGAGACAAAATACATTAGCGAATGACAAGAGATTGTTGTTTGATAAAAGTTATCTTGATGTTTTATTGACAAAATAACGGATAACGAATGCGTAGTGTACTTGTGAATATAAATGAACGAGCTTGAAAGGTCATACATTATTAATGAAGTATCTAAGCAAGGAGATGCCCCACAGTTCAATGAATAAAAAGGCATGACACTAGTATCCTTGTTAACAATACGATGCGACACGGTTGTACAAGTCTTTTAGCTGGAGTGCTACTGACAATTAGTACAGATCAAAACTTATAATATTTTAGCAAAACTAAACATTATTACTGCTACTTTTCCGTGCCACAGTCGACCCTTTCTGAAAAAAATATTGACCGTATATTCCGGAGTAAAAGTCACTGAAGTGACATGAATAACTACACTTTACCTACACGTATGTATGTAGGCTTTTCTATATGCTGGCATATACGTTTTTTTTAAGGGATAACTCATAATTTAGCCATTCTGGTAGGTTGATGTGTGTGTTGGATCTAGATGATGTCTTATGGATTGAAGGTCTTATGGATTGAAGGTGATATAGAACAGCAATTAGCCAAATCTTGTAACCCCGAGATATAAAAAGTCGTGTCTCACTGAGTGTAAAGGGATTAATTTCCAAAGTAAATGTACATGTTGACTGGTATTCTTGGCACCGTTTAACCTTGTTTGTTGTATGCAGAAAACAGCTGAGTACGTTTCCCGTGGGAATGCGGAGAGATACGGCTATGTTATTATTGGACTACAACCGCATTCAACATTTAAATCAGAGCATGATGAAAGGACTCGAGGAACTTCAAGTGTTATCAATAACACATAATAATTTATTAAGGTGAGATTTCATAATTCTATACAGTAGAACTATCGCCAAGTACTTTCATCCTCCAACACAAGTTTACTCGCAAGATATACGCAGGAACGATAGTAGGATACGTCAAATCTCTGGATGCTGGGCCAATTATTTTAACAATTTCATTATGGTATTACCTCTAAAAAGGAATTTAAAACCAACAAGAGTTCATCCGAATACCCCCGGGCCGGGTTGGTTGATAACCGAGATTTTGGTCCTTCAGGCTAATGAATATTTCACCAATAGTCTAAACAAGTTATTGCAAAGACACCACAGGGCCAGGACACTAAAATCTATAAGGCTGAGAAGGAAGTAAGGATATACGATATTGGATTTAAAATGGAAATGAAAACTAGGGGAACGCAAGGGACGCGGTGATTTTTACCCATGATAATAAGCAATATTTCCTTTTCTATTCAGTATTGCCAACGATACCTTTAACGATCTGCCACTACTCGAACAACTCGATCTAAGTTACAATCAGATGAGACGAATACCTCGCGGTCTGCTATGTCCATGGTATAGACGAGGGAGCGGTGGTGATCCCGAAATATCGGGATGTAACGGTTGGATAACGGCTCAAACTCGACTTCATTTAACTATGAATCACAACCCGTGGCATTGCAATTGTATTCTACAACAAATAAAGGAACAGAGCGCGTGTACGACATTCGAAGAACCTTCATGTATCATGTACGTGTAACAGTTTCAGAGTTGGAATTACGGTATTAAGGATGTTGGATTCAAACGAAGCTTTTCCAATTCTAATCGTACAAACTTACTCATATGTTTAATGAGCAGCAGAAAGGATAAACATTCCTGGTTGAGTACGGAATCGAACATAACACATTCTAAATAGGACCTTTAGATGGGACTCTGAGCTAGGCAAGTTGTTGTGTAAAAGAACGCCTTAAAGAGAAATAGGGACTATAACCGAGTGTTCATTACAACCACGTTCCCAGTCATACGGAATTATCACGATAAAGACGTTTTCATTAGATTGCAAATACAATAGAAGACAATTAAACGTGCTTCTAATAAATTTGAAACATGCTAGAGTAGAATGCATTCGTAAGAATGAAATTAATTCCAAGGACAGTGAAGAAACCTGTAACAGTTCATTATGTAGCAAGAATAAATGGAGTTTGTCTACTGGTCCTTCTTAGTCATAAATAATGAACGACAAAATTTTAAGATAATGTCTAAGTCAGTTGCAGTCAATTCATTAACATTCATATGACGCGAGCACAACTATTATAAAACGTTTGAAATACCGGTATTTTAATTATTAATGGAAATAGATTAGCTTTGGAAATAGTTATTACCTTCTTACTTATCATGCACTAATTAAAACTAATTTTAACAATACGGATTTTCTTTCCAAGCCAACGTTTTCCGACCTGTTTTTATGTAAATAATTCCCGGGTAACGTTTAAGCTAAGGCTAGCATTTTAGTTACAATTTAATAACAAAAGCAGATGCGCTGCGTCAAAAAATTTTCTCCGCGGAATTCTCTGAGACCTAAAAAAGTGTGAAAGCGATTCGTCTAAGCATTTCAGGCAAGCGAGAAAAACGCTCTAGTCCCAAAGCACCTTGCGTTTAAAAAGATCTCGTCAGCTGAGCTGTAGAATCACAATATGTGGTTACCAAGACATGATTGGATAATCTTTGATTTTTTTTTATAGCTTAGGAATGGATAAGCAAGACCCCATCGGGTATTGCATGTCACCAATTGCAATGAGAGGCGTCGAAATTCGAAGGTAAATACATCAGTCCGGTTGTCTCAAATCTCTAGTCAATACGCAAGTACGTAGTTTACAGCGTCGAAAACGCCATCAGCTTTACGTTACGTTTCACAAGTTTATCGACTCGTTTTTAATTATTCCTTAGCAACCAACGAAAACCATAATTGAATAGAATGGCTTCTGATCTAGAGTAGAACAACTGTCCCATTTGTCACCACGCTCATGCTTTCTAGTGAGCGGCTAGTTGTTAGTTTCTAATCAAAAGTCATATCGTATTTCGTCTCAAGTCGG
>QRAM01000346.1:49936-80447 GCA_013436055.1 Halocynthia roretzi
CAGTACACCAATTAACTTCTATTATTTCTACAGGCTTTCGAAGAAGAAGGACTATATTAACGTTTGCGAAAATCGTCAGTCTTACGTCGACGTTCCTCTACTAATAACTATATTTACTTGGATGGGAGTGGTGCTCGGATACGTTGTCTATTTCATCTCATGGAATAACAAAGACATTGCAAATCACAGATCCTACTTATCAACGCTCAATTTTCAAGTAAATATTATTTCTAAGAAGTTGTGTAATAACACTACCAACTGACTGCTCCTCTCGCATGGTCCTAAACGGTACTAGTTAATAGTGCTCAGCTCACTTCCCCTTCCTCAACGTACTCGGGTTTTTGGGAGGGACCACATTACTAAACATATCAATTACAACGCAAATAGAATAAGCAAGAAGAGGATTAATTAATAACGTTTCTTAAAACAGAATCGTTCGAGAATTGTTGATCCTAACAGAAAACAACACTCGCCGCTAATTACGCAAGAAGATCACGAACCATCAACAACAACAGATCAGAAAACTATCAGGCCACAAGATGAAACAGCCAGCCATCACCATATCAAAAGTAAATGATATAACAAAGATAATATAAATAGAGCATACAGAGGTGTCAGAAATACGTGAACCAAATGAACAAGCGGAATCTTGAGACAAAATATCTCACATTTGGTCCTCAGGGAATCGGACCGGATTAGGACATCACCAAAAAACCCAATAAATTTCAAGAAATTTGCGAATTGTAAACATATCCTCTCATCCCGGCAAGTTAGATTAAGCCGGCGCGTCATAAAGGGTACACTGGTACAGGTTAACCCGACAATGAGCAGCATTGAACCGCGTTCTTTTCAACGCAAGTATCCCTATTTTATCGAACCTTCACTAATGGCTTTTTTATAAACCATGGCGTGTATTTCGTGTGTTGCATTGTAGAACTGGATTGGTATGAACCACATGCCGATTATAACTAATCTACTGATCAATATCAACATTGGTTAATAAAGAAACTTTTTGCATAAGGTCATATTAAAACACAGACGTCGTTCGAATACACAAACAGTAATAACGCTCACGATGTATGGATCCCAAGAAGCTACGCTGAATCTAATATTCTTGGTTAGTTGTATCACTGCATGAATAGTGAGTAGCTCGTTAGACACACTATACCAGCGAAAAACTCACCTCAATCGAGAAGCGAACTGCGCAACTAGCACGCATGAACTAACCTTTCTAGCTACCCGTAAAGTGGCCTCTCTAAGAACCCTGCAGCCTGATTTACTAATATGAATCGGTTATGGCTCCTAACGAAATTGCACATCCAGCCTAGGCTTAAACCAAGCGCCGATATTCGCATTGTGACGTTGCATCGTAAAGGCTACAACAACGCCACTTAGCGGCACTTGACTTTCCGTAGAATAGCGATTGCACGAAAAACATGAGCGGCGTCAGAATACAATCTGATAGAAGAATCTATCTATACTAGTGACTAACATTGATTTCTTATTCCAGACGAGAAAGAATGTTTAAATACAGCGCGGAACAGCAACGTGAAACCAAAAAATCGAATCACCGAACAATCTGAAGTTATTCTCAGACCCAGCGCGCCACCTACCGACACTGTTTTTAGACTGAGCAGTTTATGAGACTCTCGCTCGCACAAACGCTATTTTGTGATATTTTTGATGAAGTAATTTCTTACAATTGAGCAATTTCTGTAACAGAGTACCTTAATTGTAAATAAAATCGTATTTTCATTATCTTTTGTATTGGAATGAATCCAAACTTTGAATTTAACTTGAAGGGCTGGTGGCACAAAATCTTCTTTTACCATATTCAACAACAGATCGCATTACCAATAGTGGAATTTGAGAGCCCAAATGCACTCCAGGGCTAAATTATACTAGGGGAATTTTACTGACTAATTCCCACAAATAGCAGAGACACTTGGGCTACAGTCCATGCCTTAAACTGGCACCGAGTCGGTCCTATCTCTTACAGAAATTTAATCAATCTCCAAGACATTACAGTGCTATTGAGTAATATACTAACTGTATTATGTGTTATTAATAATATTATACCAACAGATTAAAAAAGTAAATACACAAAAATCAACCAACGCAAGATAAAATGGTGGCACAAACACACATATATAGAGAACTCAATGTAAAAATTACAAACTACACTATTTGCAATAATATGGATAAACCAATACTTTCCAGATCATGAATCTCTCATTCTTTATAACTGACTACTATTTGGTCCATCTCATTTCTTAAAATAATGGATTGAGAATAATTTGATATAGTGACATTGTAATTAGCAACTTTTTTGTTGTTGCTATGAAACAAACGTACCGAGATGTTCACACAATATAACATAAAAAGCGATTTTGGACAAGAATATTGTACTACTACAATGTATATGGCCACCTTAAAGCAATAACATGAATTACTTCAGCATGGATTCATTGCCACTGTGCAGCTGCTCCAACCAACTCCCAAGTTTGTACCAACTCCTATTTTCTGATATTTTTCCCAAATATTTTGTGCTATATATTTCTAAGATTGAAACATTTCCATCTGATTGTTTTGGGTATGAAAACAGCTGCACTTTCTGACAATCGGTCACAGAATACGAGTGCTAGATCATCGTACAAGTGGTAAAAATCAACAAAATAAAATAAATACAATAAAGCACATGATCGCACACAAGGCCGTCGGTCGGTGGTTTCGCGACACGCAAAAAAGAGACCGTAAAGGTTAAAAACAAAATAACGACAACAACGTCAAGGACACTTGAAATCGGGGTAATGTTCAGGTACAAACCTGAGTTTGTGTTCAGACAACCGTGCTCCCATTTGGCAAAAATGCAATTTTTTTCCTGGGCAAGTCAATAAGACTGTGAAATGGTGGTAAGGGGCAGGAAAAGGAATGTTATGGTCCATAGGGTGAAAATCCTTGCTCAATTTGTTACTGAAGATTATCAATAAAGAAATGATAGAAAAATGAGGGGATGTACAAGCCATTATTAAGATAGGTTCCTAGGCTAGGTTAAATCATCATTCAATATAAGAAAACTGTAACAAGTGAAGAATGTAATATTATTACATATCTTCTACAAATCTAATCCTGGAACTGAGTAGCACATAAAATTGTAGTAGTAGTAATTTAGGAAATGGTGTTTTATCTGACTATTAGGTGTGAGATACATAAAAACACTGTCATGTGCTAACCAAATGATATAGGATAATTATCATCATATTGCATGTAGGAGAATGTAGATGGTGCCTATTAGTTTGCGTGTACACTGTACATGACACAGAGCCTATCTACATTGCAGAGTACGTCTATTTCATTAGCATGTAATATAGGAATTAAGAATTGCATTATTTGCTGGTCCTTGACAGGCATTTCCTAGATAAATTTATCATGGAAGTACTGTATGTTAAAAAATCATACAAGGAACATTACTCTATAATATAGAGTCTATAGACTATTGAAGATCTTCAGTTGATATATATTTTTTGAAGGGGAAATTGAATCTGAATTGACACAATCACTATCCATATACTAAGGAAATGCAATAGTGAGTTACCAAATTCCCAACAATGGGATCAGCTTATAAAACTAAAATCAGGTCAAATCCAGTCTCGCTTAACTATCGTTCGAACCGTTCAGGAATTTCATTGCTACATGTACAAGTGCAAAAAAATTAGACCAGTGAAGTTAAAACAAAGTTAAGAACCCTACGATTTTTAATAGAAGATAGACCTTTATAAAATTCAGTATAAAATTATGTAAGCATGTGGTACAAAAGAGAGACATGCTAGCTACTTTGCCAAACCTACAACGACCTATGAACTTAATAAATAGTTGCATATAATCAAGTCAAGTTTCACAAAGGTACACTTGAACTAACTGTGAGCAGGATTTGGCTATGTTCTTGTTCCCAAATAATTGCTACTGGTCATTATTCAAGGATATCAGAGTAATGTTTTAAAGAGGGGATGAGCGGGGCCTAACCAGCGAAGATATGGAAATGAATTTCCTAGACCAAGGTACCCGAAAAATTCACTGAAATAATTCTAGAGGCCTGGAATCTAGCAGGACCTGGAGGTTGATATAGATGGTAATGAATACTGCAACATTGAGAAGACTATAGGAGAAACTAATAATAATAATTGAGGTTAGCCAATACCACATTTTTCATTACTATTATTACTTGTTAGTAAGAAATATACAATTTAAATATGTCTGCGAACTGCAACAGAAACTTTGGTCATAGATGGTTTCAAGGGATGCCACACCTACTTTCATGTTGCTACTATGGAATGAATAAGCCTGGCGTTTTATACAAAGCATATAAAATATCAGGCTACATAGGACTCTATCCACACCTCTCAGGCAATATTTAATTGGGGGAAATGCTGTAACTACGGACCAAAAATCCTCCCATGTATTTGTCTCATCGAATCTCTTGCGTTTCTTTGTTGAAATATATTTCTTGTGGGTCATAGAGTATATGTATTGCTAATACATACATCACCATAAAAAAATACCGTCAGCTACAATAAACTTCTCCTACTTTGAGATGAAACTTTATACAAGGTGTTTTTTCTATTACTGGTGGATATATTCACTATGTTGTAATTTTAAGTTATATATTTATATAGATAGATAGACTTGAGTTGAAGTGTGGTATGTATATCCGACTTTACCCGAAATATGTTCATTATCCCAGTATGCTAATTAACATGAAGTCCTGTGTTATAATATGGGAGATCCAAGAGATCTGATGAGAATAATACGAGAATCAAGAAATACAACACTACTTCTTTGGCAAACTGAGACGGAGGATAAAATTCAATGTGCCAGAACTAGAAAAACGTCTTCTTACCTAAGTGCAATATGTACACAATCTACCATACACATAATCCATTTGTCAGGCCTACTGTCGATGTATCTATAACTGCGGTCTTTTGAAAAACAGTCTCTATGGCCATGGTAATTGCATAAAAACCACAACAGGTGTTCATATACATTAGAAAGCTTCAAATTCACAAATACAGTAGCCTTAGAAAAAAAACAGCCGATAGCTAGGAGTGTCCTGGGAGAAGTGATATTCGAACTAACACCTTATTTGTTTTTACGCAAGATCTGGAACGAGGGTGAGAGGTCGGGGAAGCTTCCATTGGTGAAAATACCATGGCACAAAAGTAGGAAAATGTTCTCGATATTAAAAGTCTGAATTCGTGCGTACTCCCGGATCAAAAATTATCCTGGAAAAAAAATAGTACAGTGAAATCTCATGTCTCATGGAAGTTTACTGCAATAGGAGGAAATTATGAAATACAGTTGTCTAAGCCATTACGTATTGGACCAGTGGTAAAATAAGAATACTTTTATATAACTAAGCCACACAAGCTGGGAAGTTCCCATATAGCAGTAATTATCCATATCAAGTTAACAACATATACCAGAGTTTTCCTTGATAGTTACAAAGGATAAAAAAACGGTCTGGGAAATGCACTGCTATCTACATATAAAGCTACAATGATCAAAAATAGTTAAAGGAATTTGAAGCAACTCAAAGGGATGATGATATGATACAACAAATTCTGATTTGAACTATCCACTATCTCGTTTTTTATCAACTTGTCTACCATTTAAAATTTAAAATTTAGCAATCTGCTACATTTTTTCAGTTAATGCACGTTAGAAAACACAGTGTGAATGAGACATAGCACAAGCCTGTTTATTTGAACCCAAAACACTTTGACTACAGAGAAGATGTTCAAAGCAATTTACCAGATATAGAAGGAATTCTGAAGGGAATAATAGAATGTCAGGATTATCTCGGAATGAATTTGACATGGTCTACAAAGAGAACGATTGACAAATTCTAATGGCGTAGAACATTGCGTTATTTATTTATTGCTGAAATTTAATTATATTAGTCAAATGAGCTAGTCGGAATGCCAATTACATTACCATAATGTTGTCTGAAGCGATTCATGTTACATGAAACAGAAATTATAAGAATTAGCAGGAGATATATAAAAGAAAGAATGGTTTGGGAGCTTACTGACTGTACAACTGGCAACAAATGTAGATATGATACTAAAGTTTTCATCTAAATTTACTGAGCCACTGTTTAAGAAGTATATTTAGTACACAAGACAGAGACCCCCACAATGCAACATTTTGCAACAAATCCCAACAATGCCAGGGCCTTAATTGTCATGGAAAATACCGAGTGTATGTTTTAGTTACTGCATTTATGTCATACACAGGATTATTACACAGGTATTTCGTTGCCTATTAATTACTGTAGGTTTTATCGTTGACAAGAAGTATAAGTTAGCCCGAGGCATTTAAGCATAAAAAATTAAACGATTTAGCAAATCTTCGCATGTTTGAGCGCATTTACTGTTATTAAGCTCGGATAATACATTGAATTTTTAACATAACACGAAACGTCAATTAAGATTATCAATGACTTTTTGCCTGCGTTGTCTAATTAACTATGACAATGTACTAACTTCATTCACCGTGTATTACACATCCAAATAAAGGAGCAGAAACAAAGCTTACTCCTGGACTTTTACCAGAATGGCAAAAACACTTATTCATCACTTATCATTACTAAGTACTTAATTACTAAAATGATTTAGTAAAATCTATTAGTAATCTGTAATTTTCGTTCGCGGCAATTGTACTTTTTACTATGTTCTTGGTTACGTGCATATTTAGGGAGTGCTTGTGTGACATTCAACACCAAGTGCATTTCAAAGTGACAAGGTGCAAGACATGGATAAGGAACTTACCTAAGGCATAATCTTCACTGTGTTTAGACTACAATATTGTACAACAACCACCATTATTTTGAGGCTGGGACATGTAGTTCATTTCTCGGACAATTTCGGTGAAAAGTTCGTCGACGTTACGTTTACTCTTCGCTGACGTTTCCAGGAACGGACAACCCCAGGAATTGGCGAGAGCCGCACCTTCCGGTGTCCGTACTTCACGTTCGGATTCAAGATCAACCTGATGAAGTGAAAATAACATGAATTATAGGTCACATAGGGCGGGCAGTCTGGAATACAATAGTTTGTATTGATTATTATATTGTGTAACTTTGTTATAATGCGATGGTTGAGATCCATAAAATGTCATTGGATATCTAGAAAATGTAGAAGGCCCAATGACCCATCGTGTTATATCCGAATTTGTGGTTCGTTATAATGAAGTTAGACTGTATTTAATCAACAGATGTCTTTTAAGAACTGTGGTAAAAACTGAGTAAGATAATACTGTATGAAATAACACAGATAATGAGTTATAAATTTGATCATATATATGAGTCATATATACTAGTTACATCACCATATAATAGACACTAAAGTTTGGTTGTTTGTCTTGCAACAAGAAATTATTTCTCACTGGATCTGTACTAACCAAATTTGGCATGGGGGCCCAGCTTCATTACATGATAACACATGAACAAAGAAAACCTGGTTCAGGACTCCCTAAACCGTATTTTTACATATTACCGTTAAATTATTAATTTAATCTCGTAGTAATTTGATACAGCTCAGGCCGGCTAAATAGGAACAAGGTATAACATGCGCGACATTGATTAATTACCAAGAAATATCGATGACATAAGAGCTATGAAATCATATGGCATGGTATCGATGAACATAATAAGAGACACTACACACACATCAAACTCTACAGTTCGTGATCTATTCAATACAGCTTACATCATAACAATGTTTATTAGGAGGAATTTTTGACAGTATCATTAAAAGACTTGGTGGCTTCCTGTACAATTTTTAATCTACTTCATATGAGTAATTTTTCCGACCAATACTCAACAGGTTTCTACAATCCTGCCCTAGTTCATATATATTTCTTCTATATCCTATCCTGTTTCCAGTTGTAATTAATCCAGTGTCTAAAACCGTTGGACCGAACCACGGCAATAACTTATGACTAGAACTCACAGAATTATACATGGCCATTAAAAAAAAATTGAATGCTAAATATTCCCCAAAAAGTATATATCAGTGTATAATTCATAAAATTTAAGAGAAAAATTAAATGTTGGTAATTGAATGTAATGGTATGTGGGGAAATATCAACTTTTCAATAGCTTATATTTAGTGAAGATTTCTACCATTCATTTCTATGAATTAGGATCATGGGAATTTTGGACATGTGCGATTTTTTAAACATTTAAACTTTAAATAGTTTCACTTCACGTTTAATTCTTTATGCCTGCATGTGCAAAGAACAGTGGGAGTGAGAAACATGACACATTCATTTTTAAATGCCGCT
The DNA here is from genome assembly GCA_013436055.1 of Halocynthia roretzi. Taxonomy (NCBI): domain Eukaryota; kingdom Metazoa; phylum Chordata; class Ascidiacea; order Stolidobranchia; family Pyuridae; genus Halocynthia; species Halocynthia roretzi. Next base: position 58,280 of record QRAM01000346.1, read on the forward strand.
ATCATTCCAAGGGAAAACTCACTGCATAGAGAATTTTGTTTCGCATAGTTCAGAGAAAGTTATGTGTTGAATATATTGCTAAAGGACAGAAGCTTAATCCGAAATACTTTTATATAATAAACCACAGAACTTAAAAGCCTCTAGGAAATGACTAAGTTTATGCTCATGTTTTTATTTTTGCCAAGAATTCAATGCGAGATATTTTGATAAGACACAGACTGCCATCCCACTGTATAATTATATCATTGGTAAATTGATAACATTCCAAAATAAAATCTAAAATCTTCACCTTATTTCCGACCAATATGATAGGTACGCGATCTGTTCCCTTTACTCTGCAAATTTGTTCTCTCATTGGTTTAATGTCATGAAACGATTGAGCGTTGACCAGTGAATAGACTAATATAAATCCTTGACCGTTTTTAATATAAAGATCCCTCATGGACGCGAATTGTTCGGTTCCTGCTGTGTCTAAAATTTCCAAGATTGACGGAGCACCATCGACTTCAATTTCTTTCCTGTTGAAGGAAAAATATAATCTTAATAATAAATGCTCCATTATACTAGAATTGTAGTACGATTATCCACAACTCTCACCATTTCCTATTGTAAAATCGTCACACGACTACAACTACCATTGCACTTATTTCTTCACATCACATTTCAACAGATATGAAGGAAAATTATATATACGGTTTATTCAAATAATATGTTTGATGTTACTCAACAGGATAGGGTGCTATAAAGTAGCATGATATACGTTAATAGGGATGTAATTTTACGTAATATCGGAATCGTATAATTATTTTAATTACAATTAGAGGAACCATAAATTGAGGAGACAGAGTCGAATATTTTGGATAACAAATTTTAAAGGTTAACTAACACTAAAAGAAGCATTTCTCCAATATTTAATACAGAAATAAGCTCAGTAAAGGAAACTAATCTCTGTAAAACATACCTGTAAAAATCTTCAATTGTTGGATCATATTTCTCCGCGAAAGTGCCAGTGACAAACTGGACAGTGAGTGCGCTTTTTCCGACACCACCCGAGCCCAGAACCACCACCTTGAACTCCCTCATACTCACAGAAAACAAATTCTGCTTCAAAACACTTAAGGCATAAAGTAATCCACTTTTCGATTAAGAATATTTTTAGTCACCTGAGAAATCCAAAAAACATTCCATAATTAAAATTCAGCTAGTGATATAACATTCTGTGGATTTATCATGGGTAAAATATGAATTTTTGATGGTTCGATTCAATGAAAATGTAATATTATGACCAACCCACATCCAATCCCAAATTAGGCCAAACATTTTTAATTTTCTTCAAATTTCACATTCCGACTGTTAAATCCGAGAAAGTGAGTCTATTTTCCATTTTCCTGTATGTGAATGAATTCTATCACCCTGCGTTTCAGTAATGTCCTTTTAAAGAATTTTATCTAGGTAAAGTCAACACTGAATGCCTATTCAAAATATGTACCCATAAGAAATAGGGCTGTACCATATAAAAATGTATTTATGAATACAATACAAAGGATATAAACGTTCATTAATTTAATGTATGCTTATGATACAACCTTCCTCAATTATCGCACAATTACATTCCTAAACACGAACTAACGTACCTCCGCTTTCAAATACCAACATGATACCACCACCTGATCCTACATGAACACCCGATCCTCTGAAATTAGCAATAAAAAACGTTCAGCCCTTCTTGAGTACACTGGGAAGTACATAATTTAACTGAAATAAAGATTACGAGTTCAACGTGATTTGAATACTTTGTAAATACCATTAAATTTCTATTTTATTAGCGTCGCTCCATCGTTACGCCTGGAAAACCTAAATCCCCAACGAGTCAAACCATCCTTCGTTCTTTTTCATAGAAGAAAAATGCCTAATGACGTCACTGAGCGACTGTGGTTCGGTGTTTCTGATACCTTGGTGCCATGTTGTGTGTACCATTCGCTTCCTTCCCTTCATCCTGATAATGAATCGGCTCGATTTCCTTTAAATACGTTTCACCGATGATTAGCACGAATGTGTCAAGTTGTGACCTGGCAATTCTTTACATCTTCCCTTCTTTTACGCGCATATTTTGTTCAGCACAGCAAAAACTACGTTGCCAAAACATCCATATAAACAACAACAAAAATAACATGCAATAGTATTCTTGGTTTCTAATAAAATACCGATTTATATAATGGCGCAGCTACGTAACATCAAACATAATGATAAAGACTCTCTACAACATTGTAAGCTCTATCGGTACTTTGGTTTTGTAACGTTGCTTAGTTCCACGGGGTCTGACATACAGTATATTTTCGAACTCGGACAGAAGAATTATCTGCATACTGAACTGATTTCTGGCACAAATAAGACGTTAAGGACCTGACTTGCGCAAATTATGTTCAGGAAGGAAGACATCGTTTTGTTAATTACTGGTATGCCTGTGCTCGGTCACTTATCGCAACTACAACAGGAAAGCGCACCGTCACAGTTGAAATACTTGGCAGTAAACGCGGTATTGGTTTTCATAATAGAACAACTGAAACTAAAAATTGTTCCATCGCGTAATAACAGCTCTGGACTTTTTTACCCATGTGTCGTGTTACCCATCATTTTCTTGGAAATAGTTTCCAAACAAAACAACTACTCAGAACACGATGACATGATGCACGTATTCGCCGCTTACATTGACAGCCTTACGTTTTCCCTATGTTTTGTCATATTTACGGTTGTTTTGGAATTCATGCCCCTGAACACGGCAAAAAAAATGCAAATTATAATCCCTCTTTCCATCGTTGCGACATTAACACTTATATTTTTACATTTTTTCAACTTTCCAATTTCAAAACCGTTGGTGTTATACTTTATCTTATCAGTAATATGTGTTGCATTATCTTCATACTATCTCCCAAACTGCTTCACAACTGGGGAATTGCTGCTCTTGCTTCAAATCACCTTTCCCTTTGTGTTGATATTTACTCAATCTGACTTGTTATTTCAATGCCAGATCAACACTATTGCTGTCACTGTGTTATTTATTGTGTTGTTGCTGACAGGCACCTTGATCTTATTAGCAATTCTTCATGTCTTGTCGACTAATGTTTTTGCATTTTGCTGTGTTTCTTATTTTACAATCCTAATCTCATTAATCTGTCCCAGCATATATGATTTTATGAAGTGGTTCATTTTTTTTCTATCCGATAACTATCCAAATCGTCAATTGCTACTCGCGTTTTGGTTCATCGAATTATTTATATGCGCTGCTTACATTACTCTTAGACCATCACAAACATCGTCCAGTACAGTGGAAAGGAAGTACTTCCATGGTATTGTCCTTCTAACATACATTCCTGGTATTTTCTATGACATTCCTTTACTGTTTCTCTGTTCCATTGCTGCAACATGCTTTCTCATTTTGCTGGAGCTCATTCGAATTATGAAAGTCACTCCTTTAGCTTCGATCCTAAATGAAAAATTTCAGATCTATGTGGATGCACAAGACTCAGGCTGCCTTATCTTAACTCCACTATATTTGATTCTGGGTCAGTCTCTCCCCATCTGGGTTTGTTGCTTTCAAGACTGGATTCTGCTGAGTTCCTCCAACCCAAGTTTACCACCAGCTATTTTCAGTGGCATAGTGTCGGTAGGAATTGGTGACACTGCAGCTTCAGTTTTTGGATCGAAATTTGGAAAACACAACTGGCCGGGATCAAGTAAGACAATGGAAGGAACAGCTGCATCGTTTCTATGCCAACTAACATTCTCTATACCATTCATTAACTATGGCAACTTGTCTTATATGATTTGGACAGTTTTATCTATTTCGTTAATTGAATCTTTTACTGATCAAATAGACAATTTAATCCTTCCAGTTTTTGCCTTTTTCCTTCTCAATTCAATTTGCTGACTCACCGATAGCTTATGCAAAGAGATTTGTAAGTAGTTCTTGTGCTATGCATTTCTTCTATACTTCAGCTTTTAAAGCAGTCATTCGAACTACTGTTCTGATTTTCCAACACATAATTAATAAATCCCAAACTTTTTACTTGACTTTGAAAATACAGATTAAGGAAAGGCCGAGATATAGATATAGTTGAGGTGGTCTTGCAGGGCAAGTGGCAGCACACTATTCTTTATGCCTTTCATTATCCAAAGTACAAATGGCATTAGATTTGCAGGTTTTAAGGTGTTTGCAATAATATTGTAAAAGCAAGATAATTCCTTCTAAGTGAGTTCAATGTTGTCGAATACTATTTTATGACAATTGGCAAATAAAACTCTACTACTCGTTTCAATAAACTATGATGATGCGTGCTAATATATAGATTGTAGCAGCATTATTGTACAAGAGGCCTTTTGGCTTAATAGGGACAACAGTAACACTTTTGTTTGATGAATAAGCAGATTAATATATAGTTGAGTCAACCATTCGTTCATGCAAGCTGATAGACATTGATGAATAATATCTGTTAGCTGAACTTTTTCAATGACCTTTGTCTTAGATGAAATCACCTTTGTCGGTTCCAAAGCTCTGTCTCTTGTAAGTACGCATAAAAAGTATGCTCTGGAGCTGATTAAGCAGTCATTAAAGTAAAGATAATCTATCACCATCCAACTCGAGAGATACAGCATATAATAAATCCGCCACACAGCTCTCAATAACCATTTCTTGTGCCCTTTCACTAACAGGCTTGTAAAGGCAGGATGATGGTGGAGGATGCTTAAAATCGGGACCAAAGTTCACTGACACGGTGATGTTCTTGTATAAGGAAATACAAGGATAATACGCCCCCTGGAATATTTCATCTGGCCATGTCACACCTTGAGACACGCCGTTCTTGAAAAATTCCATGTAGGCTCCTTTGGATATTTTCAAGCTTTTAATTGTTTTATCAACTTCATCCTGAAAATACAATCGATTCAAATGAACTATGATGACATAAAGATGAACTGTAAGCGGGAGAATCTCTACATACATCTCTAATCCCCTGATCCCTTATTTCTTCAAATAAAGTTTACCTTTTCCTCAAAGTAAAAGAAGCTTTTGAATTTGATCAATGCATTATCCTTGTGGGTGTTGGGAAGAGATTTAGCTGAGTTTGTATCAGATGGAAGATGAATGTAGAGACCGAGAACATCATTTAAACCATATCCTTTCTCGCTGTAATGCTTCCCACGACTTTGATGAAAGCTGAAGAAAGCGAACAAGCAATAAGAAATATATATTGTTGTTGAACAATTAAACTTCCAAAATTTAAAATTTCTCTACCTCGTCCCTTTTCTGCTTCTCCATGAATAACTAAATTTGTCATAACCAAGAGGGGCCTGAAGGTTCCCTAATTTTTGTGACCATCCTATTCGTACGTGCGTCGTATCCGGCATGTCTCTGATGGTCACTTCATAATACCAACCTCCATTCTGGACGTAATGACTGGCACGAACCATGCTGTATCCCTTTTCACCGGTGACAGAAAGGCGGTCATCACTGATTTTTAACTGAGGTGCCCTAGGATGAAATAGAATTTGAAAATGTTATCACAAGGTCAAATAATGACAAAGTATGACAGACATAGTAAAGAGGTATTCTTAGTGGTCATTAAGTCTAGTCATTCGTTCCATATTAGCAATACGACATTATAGGCTATTGGCTTTAGCTGTTAAACTTCATCATCAATAAATAGCAAACCACGACCTATCATGTAACGACAGCAGAACTTTTTCATGAATCCATCTTCGATATAGTTTTCCTGGGATAGGTTTTCCGGGAATGTCGGGTTCAGGGTCTGTATCAGGAATATGTGGGTCAGGTTCGGCCAATATATACCGATAACCATCCTTGTTGTACGGATGCTCAAGAGGAAATCCATGAGCTGGAAGCCTCTGGATGAAATATGTTTGAGTTAGTATGTAAAGAGAACCAGGATATACAACAACACAATACAATGGTATAATGAATGTTAACAACACTATTCGGAGACTCAGAGATTGTTATTTTGTTCAAATTTGTAAGCTTAGATAATTCTACATAAAGAAATAAACTCTGGTACCTGATTATAAGGAATTTCGGTACGACTCCGCTTATTTGCAGTCGATCCACTCGCATCCTGCTGCTTCCTCTTCTTCCGTGTTCCTCTTCCTTTCCCAAGGTTATGCGAAAGAGAAGGAGGCTGAGGGGGTGGAGGCGGGTTGTTATAGGGTGAATTCATGTACTTTTCTGAGGGAAAATACCTTTTTTAAAATAAGTTTTTTTATTAGATTACCAGCGACAAGGCTCTGGCGCGAATTTCCAGAAGTAACCTTTGGCTTTTTACCTTTAATGCGCCATCTAGCGGTCGTCATGGTTCATCGAATAACAATACAAAATGTGCTCGGTATACGGGCAAGCACTGCGTTCTTAAATCCCGGTAAAAAATGATTATCCCTATCAGATGTTTCACATGCGGCAAGGTCGTTGGCAATAAATGGGAAGCTTACCTCGGACTATTGCAAGCAGAATACACAGAAGGGTGAGTTACTTTGATAAAAGAAGTTGAATCATACCTATTTGTAGTTTTCATATAATATTCATTGATTTCAGGGATGCTTTGGACGCATTAGGCTTGAAAAGATATTGCTGTCGCAGAATGCTTCTTTCCCACGTTGACCTCATTGAAAAATTATTGAATTATGCTCCATTGGAGAAATAATCATGGTTGGAAGGACAAAGGACACACTCTGTCATGGAGAACTGTTAACATGAACAATTTTTCTATCATGTCATGTGCCAAGTGGAACATCAGCTTAAACAAAGTTTTTAAAATCCAGTTATGGGATGATCAGAGATCTGCTTTTGTTTTGAATATCTGATTCTTGATCTTCCACTTTCAATGTTATAAAATACCATGCTTAGTTATCAAATGTTTTTGCATATAAAAACAACATTACTTTTGTACCTATAAATTCACTTACAATGCAGGTAGATATACTAAAATCATATATGTAACTATAGTCGTCGCCAATGGTTTGCAATAAGAAATAAATCATAATACAGATTACGAAGTTTTGTTACCTTCTATGAAGTTTTATTCCAAGTACTGCATTACCTGTAACCAGAACTTGAGGAGTCATCAAAGATTTAGAAGTGGTTCAGAAAGCCCAATTTTAAGAGTTACTCGTATATCTAGTTTTAAACATAGCGCATAATATTCAAAGTTTAATGTAGAAAACAAATCAAGTACGTTTAACATATCTCAGTTTGATTGTGCTATCCGATAACTGAACACAGCGAGCGTGAATAATTGATTTTAAAACATATTGATATCCTAGTGTATAAACACAGGATGTAGGTAGTGATAAAGTACAAAATGTGGGACTGTTAGTTAGTATCTAATGCTACAGTATATACACAGGAGAATTGAAAAATCAGAAAGGATTTTCAATTTGAACAATTAGAACTATGTAATATTGCCTAGTGGGTAATTAGGCAAATTCTATTATCCAGGTAAAGACGCTCTTTTTGAAATTGTTTCGTGAACGGTAAAAGTCGGGAGTGAAACTTTCAAAAACACAAGTCTGAAATATATATTAAATGTTGGCTGACAACGTGCATGCCTGCCTATCTGAAACACAAGTAACAACGAAAGATATAGTTAAAGCGCGATCGAGAAATATAGGGAGATGTAGTTTTTGGATTTTCTTTTTTCTATGAAAAATGTTGTTACCATATGAACACTCAACATGCTAGAGCTGCATTTCAGTGCAGTGTGAGAATAAGGAGTAAAAATGTTTACAATGCTTACAATATGCATCTACAGTGCCTGCTGAGTTCGGAGTAGTGAAGCTTGTCAATCAATATTGGTGGAATATCTTGAATAACTATCTGGAGTAGCTATATCAACACCTATTGTCTGACAACCGGCTTATATCGAACATTGTAAATAATACCCTCTAAATCAATTAACAACTTGAAATAAAACTGAATTAAAAAGCAGAACTCTAAATCGATATATCAGTACATAGATAAAGGATAAGAAAACTCAAAATAAGACGTTCAATATTGCAGTAAGCGTAATATGAAAAATCAAGCTATGAGAATGGTTTTACTCGACCAAAGTTTTCATGTTGATAAACGGGCTGTAATGCAAAAGAAGCTTTGCGACACGCGCCCTGAGCTCTGGTGACGAGCAGCAAGTACAATTAACCAGTACAGGGTACAAATCTTCTATTAATTTCCAAACAGTATCATCTATGATAGTTGTACGGTTGTGCAAAGATGTGAACAAACTATCCATTGATTTTAACAAATGCATCACGTCTTGAACAAGAGCTTGAGGCAAAGGGCAGTTCAATGAGAGCTGATCTTCTTTTATGTACGTTTGCAATGATTTGTTGCAACGCGTCACTATATTTTCCAATGTCAGATTGTTGATGTCATTCGGTAGGGTTTCATCGCCTTCCGATATATTCCCGTTCGTTACATTAGAAGAGGATTTTACGAGCGAGAATTTGATCATTGTGTTGAAACAAGCTTGACTCAATCCATCTCGTTGTCTATATATTCCGATGCTATCTGCATTTTGCTCGGTAGAATTAAGATCAGATCCTTTTCCTAGCAGTTCAATTATCCGGATTACAAAACTCTTTGGCATAGAGGAGCTATATGGCAGGATTCCATCTGCGATTAAATCGATGAGTTTCACGTCTAGGCTTTCCTGCAATAGATGATCTTCGACGGACATGTCCTCAGGTTGGACCGAGTCGGGAAACAAAAACAGCTGGAAGCATGATATGATTTCATCCCATAATTTTATGAATGAAGCAGATTGTGAATGTTGCCTGACAACAGGCATGCCAGTCTGTAACACGAGTAACAATGACTCGACAGAAAACTGCCAGGTAGTCTTGATAGTGAGGTCGTAGCGTCTTGAAATCGGTTCTTTGAAAGTTTTAACGATGGACGTCAAAACATCATGCAATATCACTGCTTTGTGGCATGCTGTTTTCTTATACAATTCTACGACCAAACCCATGCTATATTCGGCAAATGGAACACAGTTGACACATATCCATTTATTTTTACCGCTTCTTAATACCTTGTCCGTGCATTTACCATAGGAAGGGGGTTTCGTAACGAAGGCTGCATTGCCCAGTAAGTATTTGAAAATTGCAGGATATAAAGCATTGTCAGAATCCACAGAAATCCCTTTTTGAACGACGTCTATGGCACTTACGACCGCATTCTGCAACGGTGTCAAATGGAACTTAGATACGGAAGGTATTTCAAATACGGCGGAGTCCCAGCGGATTGGTATTCGGATGACGCCGGTCAAGACCTTTACCAATTGATCGAAGCATTGTATGGAAAATTTAGAGTGAATGTGTTTATGAAGAGTTGGAAAGAGCGTGATAAAGGATGTCAGATATGCTTGAGAAATTACGCTGTCGACATCGTCCACATATGGTGGAGGGACTTCTGTGACTTTTATACCAATTTTAGACCATGTGTCCCATGCCTTTAACCATAATGCAGTGCGATCAATATCTTTTTCCATCGCTATATCTGAGCCCAGAACATCTTCGAAACTGCACATGGCCGCTCCAGAGACCTCGGAGCTTGGACACAAAGCCGCGTTCTCAAGATAGCTGAATAATTTCTCCCATGCTTCGGAGAAATCCGTCAGAGATGACAACAGATTCCGTTTGAGCTTAAAAATTCGTGATAGCCCGGCCAACGTGAGCACCAGTGTCTCCTGCCACTGTTTCTGGGCTGTGTCTCGTGAATGATGCATCAGTATGCTGACCTCACTGCGATTATTGGGAGCTGTGCTACAAGCTTCTTGGACGTTATCCATTAAAACAAATAGCACATCCCAAACAACTTGATTCCAAGCATGTAGTTTCAAAGCAGAACCATGGGTTGATATTGTGGAGAACAGAGTCTGGCCAGCACTTTTTCGCACAGCAGGTCTCCCATCTACACATAGTTCACCGATCCTAGCGAATAATGAGAGCCAAAGACTATCTACATTACCATTCACTTCTTCACCATCTTCTGCATTTAAGCCTTCTTCAATTTTCTGCATGTTTTGGTACATAAAATCAGATACACTCCATAACAGACCGATAGCTGTTAGGCTTATATTGAAATCCTGTGTCTGAAGTCCATACTTAGTAACTACATCGATGCAATTTTCCAATGATTTACAAGGTAAAGATGGTAAAAAATCAGATACCACAAGTTGTAAACTTCTAAACCCGGTCTTTATCAAATTCTCGTCCGAGTTTTTCGTCGGTGACCCGATAATCGAGAGGATTTCAGGCCACCCCGACGACAGGATGTCCCCGGACGAATGCAGCAATTGCAGAGTCCCGTCTAGTTGTTTTCGCTGAACATCATGGTGAGGAATGTTACTCATTTCTTTCAGGGGAAGCAAAAACATGTGAAGCATTCTTGGACATTCAGTCAGCATCACATCATGCTTATAGTTGATAGCTGCTTTAACTAAGGCTGTTACTCCTTCAGCTCCCCATTCTCTCAGGGTACTGTTCGGATGTTGACAGACCTCGAGTAAATGTCCTGATACTGGTCTCCAGAGTATCTCAATACGAGACATATTGACTAAACCAGTCTCTAGGAGTTTCGCTATGGCAAACAAACTTGGTTCCTTGGTATTATTGTTATATGCGGCATCCATTGCTTCTAAGGAAAGAGAACAAAGAGCATTTATAAGATGATGCAGCGCAACATCATCTAGAAGTTTGGATGCCTCAAATAGTCTTGTCAGCATGGAGGACAGTACAGGCAAATCTGTCATCACAGCAGTGGTCAAAACGGTGTTATTACCCGATCCTGCCGAAGCGGCGTCGCTCCCTGCACGGGGATTTGGAAGCAGCTGTCCGCCAGTTGCTGGTTTTAGACCGAGTATCCAAACGAGGTGTTGTAATGTAGTGAGTATTATTTGCCATGCTGTATTCATTACCGTTCCATGGCAGTGGGCAAGATTGATGACCGTTCTCATGCATTGTATGTTCTTTGCTGTTAGCATCACAGAAAGTTGATTAGTGCTGCTGGATTGGCCGATTGATAAGGGCTGACCCATGACCACTACTTGCCTTTGAAGGCTGCTGTTCAGTACCTGTTGCTGTTCTGAACTGATAGCAATTTTCTGCGGTAAGTATGCTAAAGATGCGTTAAACACAGGCAAACCGTAATGCATAGGCAAGGATGCTTTGCACAGTATTGTTATAAATGCGTCCCTTGCCTGTTTGTTTTCTAGTTGTCCACACACAGCAGAGCTCGACTCGATACATTTGAGTATAGCTTCAGTGGTTGTTTCATCAGTGCTTGCATCGAGTAACAATGATAATACTGTGAGCATTCCGCACCATGTCGCATCGATCATTTCTGGATAGACTTTATTAAGATTCGTAATCTTATCTGCACCTGCTTTCTCCGGAGATTCGTCTTCTTCTGATTTTTTATAGACTCTACCCTCCGCGATAGCCCCGTCTATCATTGAAGTGATTCCCCTGATCAGATCAAGAAAGGCATTGAATGCCATGCCTAGTATATACCCATCTGGGACAGGCGGCGGTTCGACTTTATCCAGCATTTCTCTGTAAAGATACTTACTGCCGTTCGAGTTACCCACTGGCAATATCGGAATTAAAACTCCTCGGTATTCGAAATGCAACAGAGTGCTGTGATTAAAACCGGAAGAATTAGAAGAGGTTACGTTTCCTGAAAGATCTGTGCTCTGGGAAGAAGTGCCTGATAAATCAGCTGCCATGAATAGATTCTGGATAAATGACCCGAGGGATCCGACTAAATTACGATATATTTTCGTGCTGTGTGTTTGCATGTCATAGTCGCAGCAAAACGAACGTAAAAGTTTAGGTTGAACGCAGAGCTGCTGTAGGACTTCTATTGCGAGTGCTTTCTGCCAAAATGGTTTGTCTGTGTCTAAAAATTTTATGAGCAAAGACAAAAATATTTCGCTCACTGTCACGAGACTGCTATAATATTTCTTGAGCAAAACAGACACGACTCGAAGCAATCTCATAGAAATTGGGAAATATGGTTTTTCTTGAATGGAAGTCGTACTGGTTCCAGATGGTGGAGGAGGAGCGCCCTGTCTGTGTTTGATATTTGGCGAGAACAGTCGGATGACGAGAGCGCAAACTCTGTCTTTCAGTAAAAATGTAAATTCTGGATGTTTCTCGAAAATCGACTGATAACCACTTAGCACCGTTTCCAGGAGTTCCAGTCCAAAAGTCCGGGTCATTTCTGTGATTCCAATTAGCCAGTGTGGGCTGTCCGCGTTGACGAGTTGACACAGGTCCTGAAAGAGCATATATGCATCACAGACTACAGGGGAAACATTTTTTGGCGGTCTGAATTTGTCAGAACTTTTTGGGTTGTATAATTCACCGCGCCAATCCGTGACACAGTTTTCTTTATCTTCAGAAACGACCCTGTCAAAGACGAGGGCTACTACCTGACGTATCGTTGCCTCTGCGGTATTGTTTGTGACCTCGTTCTTTGTGAAATGAAGACGAAAGCACAGGACCAGCGCCTGAGATAACACATGTCCTTGAACCGCGCTCCTTGTACTTGTGAGTAAAATTAAAGAAGTTTGCAAAAGTCTCAGTTGCAGTTCATCAATGTTCTGTTCAAAAACCTGCCATAGAACGTTGACGATATTCAAGGACATTGCAGGATCGATGATATCATGATTAATCAGTCTTTGCATTGCAGTAAAACACAGTTGGATCACGGGAAGACTTTTCGTGTCGCAACCCATGAGAAACGGCTGCAAAATATCGCTGCATGACTGTTGCAAACTCGGGAGATAGCTGGAATGTTTGGGGCTTTTACCAGGCGTCGCGGTCACAGTTCTTATTTTCATTATGGCGGATTCGGCGGCCTCCTTCACTGGAGGATATTTTCTCTTTGTTTCATTGGAAAGGTTTCTCAAATCTGCCTGCAATGATTCGATTAAACGTTTTTCGATTGCTTGCGCCATGATGTTTAATATAAACAAACCTGTAATGATAGAAGTGGAAGAATTAAACATGAACAGGGTTATGGAATAGGTTATGAATGGAATCAGTTTATTTTCAATATTGGCTACCACGAGAGATACCAAATTGTATGATGGGAGAAAGGTTCCTTTATATAACCCAAATAAATGTAACAGGGTATTTATAGGGGACACTTCAGAGTTAGTTCTTTACCTCTAACTAACAAATAGACATTTGATACTACTAAAGCAATAGAATATAGCATACAAGCTTTGCTTTCGAATGCTAAAGATCTATATCATGAGTCAACTATTTGTAATAAGTTTTTTACTTTAGAATCGTTGCTGGCTGACTAAGCACAGATACTACTAATCATATACAAAAGATACTTCCAACTTTCAAACTTGTTAACCAGCTTAGAAATACCTCGATAAAATAGGAAAAAATCAATCGTGTTTGCAAACAACCATAACTAATCTATATTCAAATTAATGACGACAGATAATCATTACAAACTGTTACAGATATCAACTATTTGAACGACTCGTAAGATGAATTTGGCTTACAATTTTACGCTTTCTACATCGTATGTTATCAAAACTTTATAGAATCTTGATCAAACTTCCTAATAGCATTTGAATAACATGAAGTTCTACGACAAATTGATGAAAAGAAGTTTCAATAATAGAGCAGCAATTAATCAAAAATCTAGTGTGACTACTGGACCGTGACAGGATTGACGTATCAAAATCGGGTTACGTCACAATAGGAAACGAATTTCTAGTCGCCGGCGTTGTATTTTACGGAAAATAGACATACACATTTGATACTTGGATCAAATAAACTATAAAAATAGTTAAAAAATAAATAAGTACGGACAAACACCTAAGCGAATTACAAACCTGTGGGATTCCCGCATAAAGGAGTGATCTGCCTCTGTTACTACAGTGCTCCATTGTCGCATACTGTCATCTCGCGGATGAGACATTAACATCGTGAGCTGCCTCTGTTACTGCAATGTTCCATTGTCTCCTACTGCCATCTCGCGGATAAGATATTGAAATCGTGATCTGCCTTTGTTACTGCTGTTTTCCATTGTCTCATACTGCCATCTCGCGGTTAAGATATTGAAATCGTGATCCGACTCTGCTACTACAGTGTTCCATATTGCCATCTCGCGGATGAGATATTGACATCGTAATTTGCCTTAGTTACTGGTGTTCCATTGTCTCATACTGCCATCTCGCGGATAAGACATGAGCATCGTGAGCTGCCTCTGTTACCGCACTGTTCTATTGTCTCCTACTGCCATCTCGCGGATAATACATTAGCATCCTGAGCTGCGTATGTTACTACAGTGTTCCATTGTCTCCTACTGCCATCTCGCGGATAATACATTAGCATCCTGAGCTGCGTATGTTACTACAGTGTTCCATTGTCTCCTACTGCCATCTCGCGGATAAGACATTAACTTCGTGAGCTGCTTTTGTTTCTTCAGCGTTCAATTGTCTCATGGAAGAAATACCATGAACCATGTGCAGGGCCGGCACAGTCCTTCCATTGTGGTGGTGGTCAACTCCTCCGGATTGTGATTGCTATATTCCATTGCGGGTTGCTCTTCAACCAGCTCAGCTAATCTTCAAACAATCAGAAGAGTGCTAGTGCACTTGTGCTAGCCTCTTAAATATTCGTCTTTCAATGCCAATGTACGACTCATTTTATTTGCATATGTTATGTTCGTGCAAGGCCGCTGCTGTACAAACATAAAAGCACCTGTAAAATGATTCAACGAAGCAGGAAATTTTAGTTACAGAAAAGACCTGTTATTGAATGAACGAACAAATCAAAACTCTGCAAACATTTCTAATTTGTCATACAAAGATTTATAATGTTAGGTGTAGAATTAAAGGGTCACAAGGTAATTCATGTGGATTGTTGTTGCTAAACATCTATGGGGTTATTTTTGTTACAAAAACTTGCTTGGATCACAGATTGAATTTACAATATTTCATGTTTTATATAACGCTTGTGCAAGTTGCAATGGTAGTAATATTGAATGATTTAGAGTCTATTTTCACATGCGAGTGCTAGTAAGTACTATTATTTGCCATGGTTAAAACTTAAAAGCCAGGTATGAAGCTGATGTTTTCTACAGCACAGTTATGGGTACGAGCGTGGACAAGGTTGAGTGCAGTTATGACTTAATATGCACAATATGAAGAGGCAGTGGCAAACAAACTTTGAAACCATCATCTTTTTGAAGCAGTCATATTCTATAGGAGACAGTCACTTTGGTATATATTATATATACATTAGTTAGACAGGGAATCCAGAAAACATCAAGGGAATGATACACAGTAATATCGGCAATAAAAACTTCCTATTTTGTTCTCATATCACATACACACAGGATTAGTGATAAAACAGTTAGGATGATTGTGAACTCGGGTAAAACCGATTCAACTGATAGGATGAAATCTGATTCATCATGAGCAGCATTAGTAAAACTGAATCCTAATACGAATATTGTTTGGTAAATCATTTAATCAGGATTTTTTAATTTCAGCTATCAGCAGTTCATGGTGAATTTTGTAAAAACAAACCTACTCCCTGTTGAGTTGAAATGATGGAATTTTAAGCCAACATTCATGAAACAGAAAATACTTTAGACCCAAGTATCTGGCTTTTGTTTCCTACGAAATGAACCTGCCCTTCCCAAAGCGACCGTCGCAGCCTTGAGAGCCCTAGACGCTCCTCTCTTTCTTCTTGCAGGAGGCGTAGGCACGGCCGGGAATTCGCTAATGCTGGATCGCTTCGATGCCCTCGGAGCAGGATGAGCCGGTGGTCCACAAAGTGTCATCATGCTGACTGATGGTTTGAGAGTAGCCGAACCGAAGTACATGTTTTCCTGATTACTTACCTGAACAGTTTGCAGCACACCCAGAGTGATAGAACAAACACGCACGCAATGAAGAGAACACATGTGCAGAAAAATAAAACAAAGAGTGTGTGAGAAAAAACACACATATAAAACTAAAATTGTGCTACAATTGAAATAGAGGTTTTCACATAAACAACCATAAAGGATTTAAACCTATCATAGCATAGTATGAGCGATCCATTTTCTTTCTAAGTTTTTTTAACTTATCAGAACGTGTGGTCTCTTACGGTAACCGTTTACTGTTAACCCTTATTAATTTGTTTCAGATTTCAACGATCTTTCTATCATAATAATCAAATCATTTCCATTATCACATCTTACACCACTATATTACTATGTAATACTAGTCTGATGCATAATGCATATTTGGAAGGAAAATCAAGCCAGAGTTTTGACTCAACTCATTTATTAGATTCTAGTTCACAATTATACGATATTACACAACTACATATCCTTATGTATAAGAACTTTTCTACGGATCCACAAATTTCACATTTTTAACAACAATTTTCAATTGGTTGGATTCAAATTTTCCGGGAACTGTTTCTCTCATACTTCACATCCCTTAATTTTTGTTGATGGAATTGATAAAGAAAAATATCATGTTCAAATCAACCATTTTCCAACACTATGCTTACCAACACTGTGATTCATTCATTATTCTAAAATCATTTGTATGTGAAAGCCTCATAACTACGATCTAAACATTCAGTATAAGGAGTACCCGCTGTTTCGGCAGGAAAAGTATCGCTAAGCACCTGTAAACTTGCCGTGCTCGGTAGCCTGGTTCTTCTATCTCTCTGCGGCGTACAAAGACTACTCACGCTCATGCTCGGCGTCAGTCCCGACGACGAAGTAGAGCCATGTTCCATGTCACACAAGTCAACACTGAATTGGCTTCCAAGACATCTCGAAGAGGTACCAGACCTTGATGGTGTGGTGCCGAGGCCCGGCGTGATAGAATCGCTCGACGGCAAAGCCATCTGTTTTCCGGAAGGGCTCATCATGTTTGACACGGCACGCTGGACCACACGACGTGGTGTGCGACTGAAGGAGAATGCCCGTGTCAGTTTCTTATGAGATTTCTTCGCAGCTCTGCATATATAAGCGTACAATCAGGAATCTACTGTACATTAAAATAAAACCCTGGATGCATACCTAACAGCTCTTCCAAGCGTTGATCCAATATCAGAAGTACAAACATCCAACTCATGTGAAGCAAGACTGTGAACAAAATTATCATCACTTGCTTTACAAACAGTGTTGGCTCTGTGACGTGCAATCAGTTGCATTAGTCTGAGCTTCCCTTCGTCTTCGCTGAGAGTTGCTGCAGATTGTTGTTCGTCCTTCTGTAAAAAGAACAAAAGTTAATGCTGGTGGTGTGAGGGATAAAAAGATAATTTAGCCTCAATACAAGTAATGTACTAGTAAGTCTAGAAGAACTATCAGCAGTAGTACAATGAACTATGAGGCCTCTGATCCAGAGTGTAGCAACTGCCTCGTTTGCCACCTCCAGCGGACGCCCATGCTGTCTAATGATATTCAAATTTTTTACATTTACAGTGAAAGGATAAACATTTAAATAAATACTTTGTTGTTTTGCTGGCCGCAGTCACTTGTGCAAGACAGCAACTTAAAGGTGTACAACCAATCTTGAGAATCTGTTGGAGTTCTACAGAACAGTGAGAAGGCGCTTTGGCAGTCTGAAACATAAAGATAATAAATAGGTTCAAATATAAACAATCCCAGGTCTATTGGTGAATCGACTATTTCACCAATCCCATTCGAAATTCCAATAAACCATAGAACACATGGGAAGATACTAACCTTCAGAATTTTTAATATCAACCACCTTCTTTATGTGGGACAAAGACATCAGTTTTATATGTTTGAGACATCGTACTGCGGCTGAATTCCTCACATTGTGAACATTTGGACTTTTGAAGCTGTGGGTTTTCAATCCTTTTTTTCGCTTGGCAAGCTTGAAAAGAAAGTTTGTTTCTAACTTCTATTACCGCTAGAGAGAGGAGAGATAAGAAAATAATACCTCCACACAGTCGGAGAACAAAATTAAAGTCACGTGATCTCCTTTGTTACATAAGTTATCGTCCACGGCGATCAGTTCAGCACGAGTGATGAATTGCCTATTGTGTAAAGAGCATGAAATAATTCTGTAAAATTGACGAAAGTTAACTAATGGAGTAAAGTATAGGAGCATTGCATTTCTCCAAACTATGACCCATGGGCAAAATCCAGCCCCCTAGAACTTCAACCATTGTTGATTTAGATTTCGTTGTTAGTAGAATCGCAATATTTCTCATTTTTTTCAAATCATATTATTGCTGACTACCCAAAACAGTCAGAAAACTATTCATTTATAAAACTGTTTTTCTTTCTTCCGCCCACGACAAAGTGATCTGATCTGGTCGAATGAAAGCCGAATTAAAATTTGAATCTACCTATGAGAAGACACTATAGTTGGTGGACATCCTTCCACTTCATACACAATGTCAAAAATCTGTTTCTGAGATTCAGTTTTCCTTTTATCTTCATTGATATGAGTCATCACTTCTTTGACAGCATCCAGTGCTGTTTGAATCCCTGCTACGTCAGGGTGAGTAGAATTTTCACGTTCAGTATGCTTCTTTATGTCTGCAAAAATATACAAAGAATAATGGGAATTAAAGCCAGTCATTAATAAAAGTAATTAAAATCCAGAATTGAGAACATGGTGAAGAATCAGAAGGAAAAATATATCTGAAATCGTCCTCTCAAATCAAAGTTTAACTCTGGATAATTTCAGAACAAGAGAAATGAGATTATTTTATCACCTTGAAGCAGCAGAATTATTCTTGGCAAACGCTGAACAGGATTTATCAAGAGTTCAGCGAGCGTTTGTCTTCCGCACTCCTTCTTCGCTTGATTTATTTTCAGAAAAGCATGGAATCTGGGGAGAGTCGATTCGCATGTGCTTATCGTGTCTTTGCTCATTTCAAAGAAGTTTACAAACGGTGGATAGCAACGCACAAATTCTTTAGCCTGGAAGAAATTCAAAACAAAAACACTGAAAAATTAGCTCCAGCATGAGTAATACTGACAACTTAACTGATCCCATTTGTAACTTTCAACTTACTCAACAACTTAGCAATTTAGGCCATAATATTTGTCTTGTGGATTTGTAGTTGAATAATACTAATGAAGCCTAGCTTTATTCCAGAATAATTTACAAGCAAGGAAAACCCAGGCCCGTAAGGGTTAAAAATCCTACTGACTACCTAGTAATAGCTTCTCTATTAAATCCATTAACATAATAATTTCCGCATCATCTTACATATTTATTCACTATGCATCCAATGCATGAAGTGTCATTCCAGTTCTGCATTGTTTTTGTAAGATCAGCAACCATCAGCGTGTGGACAGAATGGATCTCGGGCAGCGAACCAAATATTGCTTTCACATTTTCGCTTGGCAGAATGGCACCACCGGCTTGTTTAGGATCTTCCAGAGGTTTTTTAAATACCTGTGAAATAAAATTATAATTCAGTTAAATGAATTATAAGATTATGGATTATCGTGCTATATAACATCAGAAATATGGATGTAATCCTAACTTACATTCAAAATCGTAGACAATATGCCGACGTAGTTCTTTTCAGTTTGCAGAAATTCCATTGCCACTTGATATCTGGCTGAAACCGAGGCTTTTGCAGCATTGGGGGAATCTGTACAGGGAAAAAATCTTCATTTCTATTCATGAAGTATGAAACAGATCATAATACCATACATCACATGAGGATGAATAGTAATTTTATCACTAATGATTATTGTGTTACAATATACAGGGTGTCTCAAAAGTTACTACACAATTTATATTTGTATTTGTATAACAAACAGAACAAAAAGTTGAACATTTGGGACTACTGTAACAGGGATCCAGTTGAAAAATCTAATCACGGAAAGAATTCTCCAAGACTGCTTTTGATTAATGCCAAACTTTCCTGAGATTGAAACATGGAAGTCAGAAAAAAATAGGCCTAAATATGTGTAGTAGTTTTAAGGCCGCCCCCCCTGTATATTTATATATCTGGTGAACAAGCCTGCTACATTCTCCTCCTGATCACTGATATCAATTCTGGTAACATCCTCATCATACAGAAAACTCTCTTCTAAGCAAACATCTTTCTCTTTGTTTACTCTATGTAACATCTCCTCATGGCTTTCATGACTTAGTTGATTTATAGTTTCTGAAACTTCTTTTTCTTCCTCTATAGTACTTTGCTCATCTACTGTTCTGAATACAGAATCCCCATCAAACATCTCATCACCGAAGCTGAGTCGCTTCAGGATCCTGCATGATCGACGTGTTAATCTCGTGACTCCTACACCAAGAGACATTCGTCTCTTCTTCCTTGAATGATGAGTTTTTCTTGGACTTTCTCTCGACTCCCTTGGAGAGAGAGATGATGCTATGCTCCCTAGTATAACATAATGAATAGATATAAATTATGATGTCTATTTGAATATTATGACTAAAATCTCACCCTCATTGCGACTTTGAAACTGTATAAAAAAAATGCTAAACTGAACTACATATTCTCATAATTGGAACTTTGCTATTAAATGACTTTTTAGTTCTCTAAACCAGTAACGGTAATGATATTAGTTTCTTATTAGTCAGAATTAGAGCTAACTATTGCTACATGATAGCTAAGTTGATCTACCAGATTTGAACATTACAATAACCTTGTAATACTAGACTTTTCCTCTTTCTTTGTACGTTCTCATTTCTTTTGTCAAGAAACATAGATTTTCTCCCATTACCAATTCCATCATGCTGCAATTCTGACTTGATATTCTGCAGTTGATTTCTACTTAAGGACTGTCTCATATCTTCTCGCAGGATTCTGCGCTGCTTCGTATCAGACGATCTAGGACTTCTAAATTCTCTAAGTCTGAATCGTCTTTGTGCAAGTGGATTTCTTTTTCTGTGTTTGCCATTCGGACTGTCTACAATATGTGAAAGACTTATTCAACAAATGTTGAATAATTGTGTGGTTGAACTGTAGGTAAAAC
This sequence comes from Halocynthia roretzi, assembly GCA_013436055.1. Taxonomy (NCBI): domain Eukaryota; kingdom Metazoa; phylum Chordata; class Ascidiacea; order Stolidobranchia; family Pyuridae; genus Halocynthia; species Halocynthia roretzi. The sequence goes on from QRAM01000346.1 coordinate 79,317, forward strand.
TTAAGATTGGGAAGGGCAGACACCCTTTTTTTAGGTGTAATTAATGTGCTATCAGTGGTATAAAAAAAACCACAGCTGTGCATCACATCCAATGGCAATTTAAAATTGATAACATGATATCATCACATCATAGTGCACAAGCAGCATAAAATTCAATGCTATTCTTTAATTCTTCACTGGTAATTGCAATGATCTAATTTAAAAATTCCAATTTGGATTTATCAAGATGTAATCAAACCTTTAAATAAATCTGGAGCCCTCGGTGAACGAATGCTTGTTGCATTGTTGGAGATATCCAAGAGAGATTCATTGATGCATGTTGATGTGTCGGTGGATGCTCGCTTAGATGGTGGTTGTTTAGTAGAAGTATCTCTTTCAGAATCCTTGAAAGAAATATGATTTGAAATATCAGCCTCCTGTATAATGCAACCCCCCAAATCAGAATACAAATGCAAGTATACAATTCAAAAATACGGTATCATGGAAAGCATGTTAGATTTATTACTCCATATTTTACAAATAAATATATCCAAAAATTAAACAAAATCATTTAATAATATTTACCTGAGCTAGTTTAGCGAGTGTCTCTTCGCGTAGTCTCGACCTTTTCCTGGAGAACGAATGTTTTGAAGATGAAGAGGATCGAGATACTGAAGTTTCACCATTTGAATTTCTCCATTTTGGAGTACCTTCACAGATAACAAGGTTGAGAGAATATATATAGTCAAATCAACTGGATGAATAACCAAATATCTTTACCAAGCAGAGATGAAGTCGTAGAACTTCTTGATAGACTTGTTTTTTTATCTGGCATTTCATAAATATAGATCGATTCTGCAGCACGAGCTTCTATCTGAATGCTTCCCCAGAACCACTAGAATATGAAAAACGAGTATAAATCAATCCATATAATACCAAATCAGGAATAAATTCCATGTGAGGGATCCCCCATTGGATCAAGACAAAACTTCCTTGATTTACGAGTGAATTGAGAAAGTGGTTCACTCAAAAAACATAACTGATTTACCTCTTGTATGACAACTAAAAGTTTCTCATGTGGAGTAAACGGCAGTGATTTTACATTCGTTTCATCAACGATCAAATGTGAACATGTTGGATTTCCAGCTTCAT
>QRAM01000346.1:80653-106585 GCA_013436055.1 Halocynthia roretzi
GACCTTGACTTGATCACCGGATGACAAAAATATTTTACGTTGCTCACTGAAAAACCTGTATAAACTTGCTTGACATACAATACGACAAGACCCGTGGACGGAATCGCTTCAAGTCTTTCACAACTACACTATTGCATACCATGACCATGGTTTAGCCTTATTATTGAATAATGAAAACAAATATTGCACAAAGATGCGAGATGGAATCAAACTAGGGATTTCCTGAACCGCAAGTATCGCATTCTTATAAACATATGTCAAATCATGGGAACAATTTTGTTGCGTTCAATTTTAGATCATGGAAATGAATCAAAGTGCATATCAATATATATATATATATTTCACTCAGCGCCAACTATGCAGTAGTAGACACCGGATATTTCCATAGTAAAAAAATTTATCTGCAGCTTGGTTCCAGTAATAAATTGGCTTCTAATTGAAGATGAAGTTTAATGAGTTATACAAATATGCTGTATACAATATGGACTACCAATAATATGTTATGCGATAATAAAATACAGTATATAAAATAGAGGACTTGTACTGCTATTTGATATTTCGCAAAATTCTTCTGCAATGATTGGACTTCATCTCATTCAATGCTTCATCCAAGACCTTGGTCATATGAACTAAATTAACAATATCTGTTTGCAAGTTATATTCCTTTTGATGTCTTCCATCAGTCGTTACGATTCTCAAATATATTACAGGCGTGATCTGATGATGTAAAGAGCGGCTCGAGATCTAGACAAACAGGGAGTAAATTCTCTTAGTTCATTTCAAACATTACAAAGCTTCGAAACAATAAAAAAGGCAGGGATTGTTCCTGCAAGATATTCCATGGATTAATAGGCAAATTCATAGATCAAAAACATTTCAGGAACATCTCAGTCAAATTATCAACGGAAAAACAAAAACTAACAAAAGTATATAGAACCACGGTTCTCGCAAGCCGGTTACTGAAATTACAAAAGTTGGTAGAACCAGTTCCTTAATTGTTTATAAACTTAGGTATTCCCGTAGCAAACACATTTTTTATGGGGAAGGTAGGGGTTGGTTACATCCGAATTTTATTTGGATATCTGCAGATCTACAAACCTTGATATCAAATCTCCATTCCAAATTATCATAGACAGGAAGAGAAGGGACAAGTTTTGTAACTACAGTTTTGTTTTCTTTGACATATGAAATGTACAATCCAGTCAAATTCTGTGAAACACTCCCGGAAAATCCGATCAGTAGAAGAGAATCATAAAAGTCAATCTCACTCAGCTGAAACGAAGGAGAGAAGCACTATTCTTATGATGTTACAACAAAATAATACTTTAAAAAGTTTACAACATGATCGTAGCTGAATCAAACTAACAAAAGAGAATGAATGTGAAGCAGACAATCTCCTACAGCGAATTCTTACTATAACTTTTTCCTACCAGTGCTCAAATCCTTAAATCGCGACATTTTTCTACTAGTGTTCAAAGATTCTTCTATGTGTTCTACTTAATTTTTGGGGGTTCAGGTTTGGGTTACGGTGAAGGTTAGAGTTAGACCTACGAAGGTTAGGCTTAATGTTATTCAAAGATGGAAATTTCAGTTTGCCTGGAATGGAAAAGATGAATTTAGAAAATTATTCTGCAGAAAATATCTATGTATTGAATCTTGGTGTGAAAAATTGTCTTAAGGGAACAAGTCCGTAGGAATATGTTGTAACTCTCTCAAACTAACAAGATTCATTTATTTATATGAAGTTACTGTTAAGATTATTGGATCAAATAAAAGTGCTCCATCGAGTATATCAACAATATTCATTTGACCAAGTACATACCATGTATCTTGTTCCTTCTGTGAAGAGTTGCATAAGGCCTTGTACTGCATTTTCAATCACATCAACAGCAACACCTAACTTTTCTACAGGATAAAAACAATGAAATATGGTTAACAATATAAAGAAATTTGTTGTGTTATTGCATTCAATTCTAGATCATGAAAATGGATCAAAGTATATACCTATACCTTATTTGCACTGTTAACATAGATCAAGACTAGCTCAAATAAGTTCTGTCATGGGGATAATGAATGAAGTGTCAATTTGTCTTACTCCCGCATCAAATTCACCCACCCATGATATTATATACTATATTATAGCTTCATGGTATCCAAGTCCAACTATAGTGATAAGACTAAAACTTTACAAAACAGAATATAAACATACGTGCAGCTGTATTGAATGTCTTTTTGTTGACACCTTTTCTCAAAAATTCAAGAGAGATTGCACCAAAGTTTTCAACAACTAAAATAGAAAAAAAAGGTTACAAAATAGGGCCAGAGTTAAAATATCACAAAGTATTTACCGCCTTCGTCGTTATCTACAAGAAATTGCAGATGCTCTTTCAGATCTTGTGACAAGTTGAGCAACATTTTTGGAGTCTTCACGAGTCTAAATTCAAAATTAACAACAAGTACAGGAGGAATTTCTGTACTTTGTTATTCGAAGAATATATATTAAATGGAGGTCACATAAGTTCGTTTTTTCTGGAAAAGACAAAGATTTTCACATTCTCTTAACAACTAAAATACCATTACGATCGGGGTAAAATTTCCAGTCTGTTATGATTTCCACTACATTTACCATCTACTTTGCTCACTACATTCCCATATATCATTACAGTGTTCAGACAAAAACTCCATGGATAAGGGTTACGGTTTTGTTCACTTTTTGTATGCCGGTAGGTAAAGTGGTAAAATAAACTAAAACCACTAGAGAGGAATCACAAACATACTGCCACCCAATGGCAAAAATAATAATACACAATGGTGCAAGATCGCCCACTGGCGGAAAACACTTTATAATTCATCAGCCGTTACCTACGATACTGTGCTCTATACTGCCACTAATGGTAATAACTAATACCTATTCCACTGCTTGATAGCATGATTTTTCAAAGCATTTGATCTCATTATATCTCAATTTATTATGAAACTTCTTGATACCTACAGTTTAAAAAATAATTATAAATTCTATACACATCATATACAAACATTCAATAATTTGCATGACAAGCAATGGATTCATATCATTAATATGCTATATTAGATATATATTTGTATATCTCGAGTTTTCCTTGCAAATAAAACATTTCCAGCATTCTAGACCATATTGATATTTACAACTTTTCCAACTTCGAACACATTTGCGGCAGAACAAGTGCCCACATTGTAATGTGCAGTTTATCTTATTCACCCTGCAAATTGTACAGATTTTGTCAGATCGCAAGCTTTCAACCTGAATGAAAATTGGCTGAATAAATCACAAGTAAACAACAGATATAACTAAGATAGGTGTTATTTCTGACAGCAATATATTATATATGCTATGACGCAATGAAATTTATTGATATGCCATTGTCTGCCCGTACTTTGGTATGTTCAGATAACTTACCTCTTTCATTGTTTTTTTCATATTTTCCATATACTCTTTCATGAACCTTGTTCGTTCGTAAGATATTTTTTTAAAAGCTTCACCACATGGACATNTATCTGAAGCACCATATGCAACAGAGGTAAAAAAAACCTTAGTGGAAGAGTTATCATTCACTTGAAAATTGGCAGCACATACAGGTTTTTTCCTTGGACCATCTTCCGTCTAAAAATATAAAAGTTTATTGATCATCATCATCATCATGTGTACATAATGAAAAAGGAAGTGACACTACTAAATGAACAACTCACAGTTGTTAAATCTATACCAGAATCTTTATCTTCCCTTTGAAATACTGCAACACAATCTTTAAATCCAAGTGTGCAAGCAAGTTGTGACGCCGTTTTCCCATCTTTATTCTTTATGCTCATGTCTGCTTTTAGTTCAAGCAACATTTTCACAGCATCTAGTGATCTTCTAAATAAAACATAAATAAATATGAAAATTAAAGGGAAAACATTTGTGTTTACGTATGTTTGTCCTAATGTACTAGCTCTGGAAATTTGCACGGGAATCAGTTCCTACCACGGAATCTACCACATATATCATCCGACTATGGTAAAATGGTTATGGTTTTGGTTAAGGCTTTCATGGATTTATTCTGGGATGCATCTGAACCTCTATGAAAATTTTGTTATATACATATAAACATACTATGCCACTCTATTAATACATATTCTTATTACCCTTTAACAGCATAATGTAGTGGAGTATTGTCGTCATAATCATGAAGATTAATGTCTGCATGATTTTGATATAAATATTTGATAATATTGACATGTCCGTGTTCTGAAGCTGCCAGCAAAGCTGTTCTACCGCCGCGAAAAATATTTACCTGTGGTAAAAATAATATTACACTACCGTTCAATTCATACTTTACGGTAATGACATACTTTATCGGGATAGGACCTCAAGATCGCTTGGATTTCGTCAAGATCTCCATTTCCTGCCGCTTCAACAATTTTGGTTGGTCGACGAGCTGTTACAGGAAACAATGTCGTTATATTTTAATTTAAAACTACTTATATTTTCACTGACCCATTGTGAAGTGGACGTTAATGGTCCTGGTCCTCGACAGTTGATTGATACTCACGTGTTACAGTTCAATTCGCTACAGCGAACAGTTGCGTTTCCATCGCATTGCTATGACGACTAAGGGAGCAACGTCGAAAATAATGTCGCGCGAATATTTATTATGCTTGTCATATAAACTTTTAATATAACAAACAATGAGACAAAGCATTTAGTAAAATGACACATATAAGAGCAAAACATAATTTTGTAAGTGCATGAAATGAGTACACTCGTCTGCCATTGGAATAAATAAAATGCTCGGGCTTCAAAACCATTAGGCATATTTCAGAAAATTCAACCACAAGGGAATTTGCTACAAATACACTCAGCGCAAAGAAATATCCATAATGAAACCACATATCATAGGTTTATACAGAAAAATTATCATTATCCCACAAAACAAACCTTTTTTGAAGCCAGTGTTAGATTTCTTAGTAAAGATCAAAACTAAGAAATTACAAATGAAACTATTACTTCTATTATTGATAATAATGGAGGATGTGGGAAGTAATGATAGAACATTCATCACTGAAAATAAAGAAACATGATATCCATTTTGTAGATGTTATTGCCTATATATGTATATATATATATATATATCCTCCTGTCGGTTGTTTCATGAGAGAGGGCTGCCATACGTTAGTATTTTACCAGACATGTCCTGTATTTAGGTATCAAAATCTTTTTCTGGGAGGAATTAGTAAAATTCTCCAAATGTCCAGAATTTTAGATTGCATGACATATTAGTTTAGGTTTTACTGTTAAGCTGTAGCGGGCAAATTGTTTTAATATTTCTAACTTATAGCATTGTGTTGGATCGTAGTTTGTATAATTATATATATATTATTATTATTCAATTAGGTCATGGTTCAGCGTGAGTAGATATGGTAACTATTGGGTAATTTTATGAATACCAAATGAGATAAAATGGCAGTAGGAGATTGCAAGAGATTCAATTATTGTTTACTCCATGTTTTAAGCCCAAACTGACATGATATTAAGAGCTATATGATAGATACAAAGGGAAAAATTCATTAATCTCGTAAAAAACAGCTAAGAATAAGTAGTATGGCACACAATTATGAGAAGTATTAGAAAGTATCTGAAATGTAGATATCACCCTCAATGAAAACATTTAAAAGTTTAGGTTTGAGATGTGAGCCTAATTTTTAAAACAGATACTGGTATGTTATTGGTAATATTGTACAATACATACAAAACTAGTAAAGTCTTATAATGCCGGTAATGTTTTTTCTGCATATCGGACATCGTCGAAAAGATGATGCACATTTCTGGCAGAATCTGTGGCCGCATCGCAACGCTGCGTCAATCGATCGCTCCATACATATATTACAAAGGTTTGATTCTTGTAACTCCCGAACCTGGACAGTCAAAGAAAAAAGAGTTGAAATCTGGGAAGCAGAGTATTTCAAAATCAAATCAATATGATTTTTCCTACTGATTTTTTATAAGACTAAAATAAATCCACAAAAAATACTTAAAATGTATCTTAGATATTATTGCTCAATGATTGACTTGTTCCATCTCATGAAACTGTAATAATGCGTGCTTAATGCGAATTTTGTTTATACTTGAATCATTATTCCGATTTGGGGGTTGCAATATACCGGAGGATAATTTTTTAGAAATTTTATTTGGGCTGTATCAACAGGCTATTCCCTTCTCTACATTATGATATAATACAGCTACTATGGATGGGATCAAGAGTTTATTTATTCAGATGCATAATAAAATACCTTTTGTTCAAGTTGAACCACAGTTTCGTGTTCCATACTCGCTAAAGATTTGAATCCACCGCTGGGAGGAGGAATCGAAATCTCATTTCCTTCACTATCAACTTTGCTTGTGATCATTCCATGACATTTTATGCATTTCTTCATTCGTACACAACATTCTGCATAATCCAATAAATTAATTATTCAGACACTGAATATTTAACAGTAAACTCAGTTCATATGAAAGCTATGGCAGTAAAATGCAAAAGCTGTCGAACAAGTTGCAAGTCTCCAGAAGTTAGACATAAAAAAAAAATCAAATACAGTCGAAACTCTTATTAAAATGCTCCCCTTCACAATATTCAACTCTACTCTTAATTTTTGTTAAAACAGGCGTATAAAGCAGTGAGAGAGAGAATGGCACACCCGCACAAGATAATTTTCCATGTTAGAACTCTCTTACATACATTAGACTTTGCATGTCTCAAAGACTTAATTTAATGTCCATTCCCAAAAATTATAACTGTATTTAAAAATTGTATTGATTCATATGAGAAGAGAGAGGAAATCAACCAAATAAAGTACAAAAAAACTCACCCAAACAAACAACTTTGTGTCCACAAGGTTTAAATACAACAGAAGCTAGCTCATCAGCACAAGACATACATTCCTGTTGAAAAGAGGATGTCCTGTGCCGACATTCATCAGACAAGGAATGTGAGTTGCAGAGAGATTCAGATAATGTTTTACGAAACGAATTCTTTGATTTAGAAGAATGACCATGAGCGAGTGACGAAGAAGTTGAAATCGGCTTATTTGGATTCTCTTTCATGCTCGCAAAATTGGAGAATTCGGAGGCTAAAATTTCTCTGAGATGAAAAAAAATGCTGTTCTAAAACAGGTATAAACACTAATCAAGGATAATTTTCAGCATTTCAGGAGAGGAATTCGGATCACAGATTGTCAGATTAAAACTGTAGAAATAATGATTCGACTGGAGCAGCCTTGACCCCAGTAGGATAAGTGTGGCTCATGTTCACATACAGAAAAGATGAGACTACTTACTGGTGAGCAATTTCAAAACATTCTTTTAAAGCCGCTCTCGCATTATTGCTGTCTACCAGTTCATATGCATTACGATGTAATTCACGATCTGTAACTGTCGGATCTGCTCCAGAACAAACAAGAAAGCACGCGATTGCAAGCTCCAGCAAGTTCGGATTTGATTTCAAATGATTGCGTATCAGAATTTTTTTCACCTGTTAAATGGTTTGTTCAGTTTAAAATAGGGATTATATTTTCGAAGAACAGAAAATCTTTAATCCTATTTCCTATCTTCTCCAATGATTTTATACATCTGGAATAAACAGTAAATGTACCTGCTCCCATTCTGGAGAACGAGGAAGGATATTATCGAGCGGAAACTCAGAACTCAGCGCGGATTCCGTCGATAATGTTGAAAAGTCATTTGATTCTTCCTCACACGGTTCCGCTTTGTTCAATATTGCACAATGCAAGCAAGTTTTCCCATCCGACGTCATGATCGAGACCGACCCACCAGCTCGCACTAGCCTGTTCACAATACTGACATGATTTTCCAATGCCGCTAGATGAAGAGCCGTTTGCTTTTTGGTATCGGTCATGTCAAGCAGGAATAGGCACTTAAAAATAATATGAAATTAAACCTTCATTCATAGCAATTTCTCAATGAGGTACAAGGTAAACAAGTAAAGTCTAAATACAGTTCTAATTGTAAATAATGCATGATGGCAAGCACTCAAATTGCACCTTTGTCAAAACATCTGACACTCAGCTTTAAGATAACTCTACCACAATATCAACTCAAAAATACAAATCAAGTTTGTTAATATATTCATCTGGATTGTCAAACAAACCTATTCTATTGCTTTTATTTTACCTTATCAATAAGCATCTGTGTGAACTCCTCTCTTCCATTAATAGCACTCAGATGAAGAGCGGTGTAGCCATCTCTTTTCACAACCCGTACAATGTTCGGATATCTTTCTAGTATTGCTTTAGCAGATCTGAAACGATTTTACAAAACACTATTATGGAGGGGAGGAATAAGGGGAGCTTGAAAAAAAGCCGATTATTAATAGGTTTTAGCCTTTAAAGGCACTCTAAGAGTTTAGCCACCCTCGATGCAGGAGATAAAAATATCTAGCGGATAATTTTCTTACTCGAGTCGTCCTTTTAAAGCTGCTTGATGAAAAATATTAAAACCAAGCACATTGCACAACTCTGGATTGAAATTATGTTGAGACATGATAAGTCGTATCATATCTGGATTGTCGGAGTTTGTGATGCAGATGTGGCAGGCAGTATCACCATCTTTGTCCTATAACGTAATAAAGTTGTAAGTATCCATTGATATTCCTTTAGCAAGCTTTAGTCATTCAAATTCTTAATAAGTTCAGTAGAATATCCCGATTGGTGGGGAATAATCAAATTGTATGGGGAATAATTAATTGCAATTACCTGCAAATTCACATCACAACCCATTTCCAATATACGTTTTGCCCACTGGATATTTTCTCTGAACACAGCAATGTGCAATGGTGATTCTTTTTTCTTATTGACTGAATTAATTTGCATCGGAGGCCAAGCTTCTAATATTGTTTGCACGCATTCTTCGTTTTTGCTGTAGAGGTAAATGAACTGCTGTTTCAACTGTTCTACTGCTTTATACTACCTAACTACATTCATAGAACATACCCAATCATAGCAAAGTACAAAGCATTGTCGCCAGCAGCATCTGTTTTAGATATGCTTGCTCGCTTCTTCAGCAGAAAGCGTACAACTTCGATGTGACCTTTGGCAGCTGCAATTTGAAGTGCCGTGTTGCCTTTAGGTGTTTCTATATCAACCTTTGAATAGTCAGAAATCTCAGACATTGAAATTTAGGTAATTTACAGTACTTTTACAAAAATTTGTCTTTTCATGGTAACTTCTACATCTTCATGTATGATCAGGGAAATAGAGTATGCTATCTGCTAGAAATAGATTTTTTTTGTACTGATCTAATTTCAATTCAAATATTTATGAAAATACTAATTTTGGACCAATTCACAATCCAGAATTTTTAAAATAGTTTCTAAATTCGAATACTGGATAATGAATGTTCAAAATCCGTACTTGGCTTAGTACATTGACAAGTCATCTTTACTTTCATCAATATTTATGAAGTGGATTATGAAAACATGATGATAGATGTATCCATTGTACAATAATCTTAATCCTACAACAAAAAAGATTATTCTGGCATAAGAAGAAGGTTGTTAATATTTAATGAAGAAATTCAGGAATAAATGTCGGGATAAAAGGTCAGAAAGATATAAATGGAATCCGGAACATACGACTACTTATATCCAGAAGAAAGCTCAATTGGATTATGATCAATAAATGTTATTTTATAGCAGACACTACAAGAGAAATAAAAGAGATCACACCCCCATGTATAAATTCTCAAGTGTATGAAATGTCGCTCAACAACAGGCGAATTGATTAGTTTTAAATATCATGCAACAATACACGATCGTATGGATGGTAAAATAGAGTTATAAGTCCTTACCCTTGAAGGATAGATGTTTAATAACTGCTTCAAACCAATAAGGTCTCCCCTGCTTGCTTTGTTAATGATTTCTGCAGGGCTTCCTGAAAAATAATATTGTGTTTTCAATCATCAAGTGCAAAACAACTTTGCAAAAACAACAATTTGAACTCATTACGAAGGGATTGAAGAATCTATTGAGGACATAATGGCGATCAATAAAGGCTAAAAACAACTTCCAATATAATTAAACCATTTCTCACATTCTCACTTTTTATGAACCTCACAGATTGCATTATAATGGGCTTCTCTCCATTTGAAAAAATGACTTTATATATTGTAGATAATAGTTTTGATTCTCCAGATTCTCTTATATATATCTTCAATATAGATTTAAAAAAGATTCTGCATACTCCCACATAGAGCTAATTTGCAATTACCATCCTGTTCTGCATGAACCAATTATTTAACCCTTCTCTCTGGATGCTTCATTTTATGAGGTAATAAACAGAACGGATAACGATTGTTATGGGTTGAAAATCAATACAAGTCAAGTTGATTACATTATCTCGCTCGATTGGTCTTAATTTTCCAGATAATTGATTTGCCTACGCTTCGGTCATAAGATTTTGCTCATTGGAATCGGCTCACTATCCCTCTGATCTAAGTTATACAGCTACAGGTATTAGGTATCAAAAATGGACCAATTACTTTAATATCATTCAACAAATTCATTGTATGATTGAATAATGGGGAAATGTGGTCTTCTAGTAGTTTTGTAACTACCATTTTGATATGTGTGGAACAACATTGTGATCAACAGTTAAGATTTTCAATGATAGATTTTATACTGATAATGAAACAGTGTTGTGTCAAGTAATCCAAACCCAATTCAACCTCTATTCTAGTTTCCATAATAAGCCACAGCTGATTGTGTTTACCTATAGCATAGCATTACAATAATCCGTCCATTGTCCTTGAAATATGAAAATTGGACCTTCTATTTCCAATGAATTACCTGGACAAAAATATGATTTTACCTTTCTTTGATTGCCCTAATCCCATTGCAGGCGTTGAGCACGCAGCTCCATTGAGTATGGGGCTTCGCTGCTTAGGTGGATCGTGTAGCAAGCAAGCAGGATTAAATGTCCATTGTCTTTGGGGTGAAAATTCAACACGGACGTCACCATCTGGATAAACTTCGATGATTATACCTTTCTGCCCGATGATCTATTTTGGGAGGAAAGTAGTTATTTGTGATATAAGATGATGTCACAAAGCAAAATTTCATCATCATATGTTTACTACCTCGTTCATTTTCTCGTTCCAATTTCCATGATCGGCCGATTGTAAAATTTTTACTCTTTCGCTGTCGTCAATAACTCGAACATGGTCTTTGACGAGGAAATGTTGCTCTTGTTTTGATGAATCTGTTAAAAAATGCAAAGAGGTGAAAATAAATATACTTTACTTTACTTGCTGTAACTACTACAGTAGAGAAAGTAGCTAAAAAAGTAGCAAGTAAAGTATATTTATTAAAGCCATAAAACGAGTAGCAAGCAGCCCTAAATATTAGACCAATTTGCTACTTCTAGCTGCATTTGGCAACCTCGGTTCACTCACCATTAGCAACACGAGAAAGAGCAGCTGGATTGAAAGTCCATCGATTGTTGTCAGAAGACGACGTCGGTGTCGCTGATGATGTCGTAGCAGCTGCCGGTGATTCTAGTGGATACTGAACTCTGATGTCACCGGTTTGAGTGATGCGATGTACTGTTCCGACAGTTCCAATGAGCTGTGATTCAAAACAAGATATATATTCAATTATAATTAATGTAACTTCTTTAAGATGCGATGGTTGAGTTCCATGAAATGTCATCGTGAAAAATTGCAATCAAAGCTGAGTACCAGGCCATTCTAATGTTAGATCATGAATACTAGAATGTTTCAAATCTCTTTAGTAATAAAAACCATCCGGTTCTACTGGAAATAATTAAGGATACCACTTAGATATTCATATGCGTGTTTCATACATTTCTTTTACATAAACACAGCGGGCAGAGATACCCAAATATAGCTCTCGTTCGCGCTGAGCATCGCTCCATAATGTCAAGTTATTCTTAGCCCGGTGAATAATCAAATGGAAGGTAGAACTGATCAAAAGAAGTAAAATGAATAATTTAAACCGAAAACAAGACAAAGAAAGTTCAATATGACTTCTGATATCCATGACTTTTAGTAGAGTTCACTCCAGGATGGGTCAAGCTGGACTATCTATGTGATTCTATTTTTCCTATGACAATCCAAAAGTAATTGTAAGTTTTTACAAATTATTCACTTAATCACCGAATAAATGGAATGATCAAACAGAAAATATAAACTCCATCTTCTGTGTTATGAAGGTATTGTAGATAGAAACATGAAACGAAATTCTCACCTCTGCCATTTTTGGATTCCATCCACCGTGGCCTTTCTGCATTGGCTTCAAGATCTCAAGAGGGAGGGTGACTCGCACCCGATCACCCACAGAAAACGGACAAGGTTTTGGTGGGGGCACGAGACTAGGGTCTAGTTCATCTTTACCTGTTGAAAATGAGTAACAAATTGAATAGGCAATATAAGAAAAAAATATTGTAATCACTTTCACTTTCCGGTGGTTGGCGAGACGCTGTGACAAGTACGAGTATAAATCGCGTCGGTATCATGAATCAAATCGACAATCGATAAAAATAATGAAGAATCCTACAGCTACAGAACAATTATGAGATTCGGTAACTTCTGGGAAAATTTGATGGAATAAATGTCACACAACAATAGTCACATGAAATAACGTCAAAACGTCAAATTAGAAAAAAATATCCAAGTAAATAGGTCATTCGTCTTTTTTTTCTTACTGAATTAACTATGAGTCGAGTTGTTGATTTTGGAATACTTTTCAGCTAAGAAAACCTCAGTTTCAGGACTGAAACTGTGAATTCGGAATAGTTTAATTACTATGGAAGCATTTGGAAACTACCAATTCACTATTTTCTTGGGAATATATTTTTTGCAGAGAATAAATCAGAAATGGATGCAGGTGAGTTCACAAACTCGAATGAATTTTTAAAATCTTTTATCAATCATTCATTTATGAAAGAATTTGGTTGCTAGTGAACATAGGTACTTCCCGCTATGATGAAACTGTAAGCAAACAGTTGTAGTATTTACTCTCACCTAGAACAGGTAGATGCTCTTTATAATGATATGTCGGTGATTTTTCAGGTACAACGTATTTGAGATCGACTTTTCCTCGATATCCCATTCGATATACATTGGTTGTTGATCCACCAGGCCACGTAACTGAAGCAACACTTGATTCTGTCTCATTATTCCATCCTCTGGAAAAGAACCATGAAAGAGGTAATACACAACCAACCACTAAAATGTCACACATCCTACAATGAGTGGCGCTATTTTCCAGGATACATAGAGATACAATACTCAATTCAAGTTTAGCTTATTACCAAGAGTAACAATTACCAGGCAACCAAATTATTCCATTATATTCCTCAAGAGTGCAATACTGCAGTTATTGTAATCACTGGATATTATTCAGACATTGATTGTTTAGTCAAATTACTTTCCTTTACTTTCACTTTCCGGTGGTTGGCGAGACGCTGTGACAACTACGAGTATAAATCACGTCGGTATCATGAATCAAATCGACAAAAATAATGAAGAATCCTACAACTACAGAACAAATTTAGATAGCGACCTCATTATAGATAATGGTTCAAAGTGCAGTAATTTGGGTAGTTAAAACAGAGTACCGAGCAAACAACACTACACGTTAAACTAAAGCCTGAAATACAATTATGAGATTCAGTAACTTACCGTATATCAGTAACTGTACCAATGTTCCCATTGCCACCGTCTTGGTCATTCCAAACCCAATCATAACCTCTGATCACCTTGGCTCCGGGAAATATGCCTTTAGCCTGAGATCTCGTGCATTTGGCTCTCTTGGGGATAAGAACCCTGGAAATAGAATAACAATTTTCATAAAAGAGCAATAGAACCAGGCGTTATGAAGTTTTCAATATTGCACTCAGCGTATTTAGTTCCCAAGCGTAAGAAACAACATATCATCTTTATAAATGTGAAATTGGATTTATTATAGGCTGCAAGTTGAACTTACCCGGTCGATTTATTTGTTAAAAATCTTTTGAATTTATGTTGTATGTTGTGCGCATTTGCCATATAGCAGTTTGTACACAGGTCGTAGTCTTCACATTGGGTACAATGCCACCTCACGCCTTTGATGCCTCGTCTACCACATCCATCGCATCGTTTATTGGGATGCTTGATACCTGTAAATATGCAATAGGTAAAATAATGAAATGTAAACAATCGAGAAGCGCTCTCATCAGGACAGATGTTTTGCTTTAAAAATGCATAAGAAACAAACACATGATCGGGCAATCGAAATTAAAAAGCTGCATCTGCATCTGCATCTGGTAGTACGTAAAATAAATGATGTGACAGATATCATATGTAAATAAATTAAATTTGGGGATCACATTTACAGTGATAATCGATATGATGCAAGACATTTAATAACGTGTTATTTTTCTCTTCACAACGTCTATAAAGGAAATCAAGGCACACAAGAAATAAATCGATAATTCAAATTAAGAATATGCCATTGTTAACCATTGACCACCACGGGTCTATTTCAACCACTCTTAAACACACCTTTGCATTGTACAAAGAAGCATAAGAAAATCAGACGATATGAATCACGTTTAACCCTGCATCCTACATCTGCATCAAGACGTGATAATAGAAGCTGTGCGTGAGCCCCCGCAACGTAACATTAAGTCGTAACCTTGTGTATGGACATTTCATTATGACTTTGTAAATGGACAGAGAATACAATAGAAGCTAGCGTAAATAAAACCAACTTTTGATTCAATTCTAAAAATAATATTGTATTTGAAAAGGAAGCAGGTTTATGTATCATAGAAAAATAAAGAGAAGGGTCTACAATGAAAAATTTCAACCAATCGCTGGAGCTTAAAAGAGAGGACTAGGATTAAACGTTCTAGGCGAGGTCGATTTATAATGGATCGATTCTTTATTTAATCTTTGCCTACCGTGATGTAGCTATTGTTCCGATATCACAGTCAACGAGTGAACGACTGACTACAAGGCATAAGGCGGACGGCAAAATATTTTCGTTCACGAATTTAAACACTAACCGCAATGCCGTGACACCATTTGGAACCTTTGTTTATACTGTAAAATAGTATGCTGCATGATATGATATAAATTCCAACATCATAACAATTATGCGAATTTCGTTCAATTCCAGAACTTTCATATTGCGCAATAGCAATGGTATTTTTAATCTCATATCAAGGATAAACATATATCTGCTGCATTTATCATTGCCGTGTTCTTATTAAATTCTTATCTAAAAGATTTCCTAAATACCGTTTAGGCTTAAGGCTTTGCAAAATCAGCCTTAGCTAAAAATATAGTTGAAAACCATTGCCGAGGGTATACGGAGTAAATTCCGAATATTTCCGAATTATGACGAAAATAAAAAAAAATAAAGCAACATACCGGCAGGTGCGGCATCAAACACAAGTAGATCGTATGCTCCCTGATGTCCAACTCTATAATTTGTCCTTCTTCCATTGTCCCACTGAACGATGACTGTCTTGTCTGGAGACACCCTGCTTCCACTGGTACCGACTTCTACCACGGTACCAACGTGACCATCGCCGCCATCCTGCAAATTTTCATTTTCGATTGTGAGTTGTTTTGGCGTTCTGACCAATCTTAAATGCATTCTAAGTCGCAGGGCAAGTCTTCTACCTTGGATCTTAGGGGTTAATTTGTGAAGTCTAATTCGAACATTCATTTTTGATTCAATTTTAAAAGCTTATTCAACTTTTCCACTGGGTAAAATAGTTGAAGGTTAGTAGTTGAATAAGTAAAATGTGGCCGAATTTCATTATACAGTAACAGTATACTGTAGTGTAGACTGAAATGAATGGCACCCCGCTCAACGTCGTGATAGATTCTTGAAAAGTAGGGACTTTAAGTGAAACGAAATCAAATAATTTTCCCCTTTTTTTGAAACGACTTTATTCAAGGACCTACTATATCTACTTTTGTCCGATATTTTAATCTATATCTGTAGTTGTAAGACATAAAAACATACTAAACTCATAGCTATTTTAAAGCTGCATATAAATAACACGGTTGATAATACTTGGTAAGTTTCATATACTCTGTATATACGCAGTAACAGATACCGAAGGCCTTTCGATGAATGAAATGATAAGGAAATTGAGTGCATTATATATAATCCAATCGCCATGCTATCGATTACATTCGGTGAAGTTTTCCTAAGCTCTATTAAGGGAATACTAATAATGAGAAAGGGCCTGGAGACAGACTTGTCACATAGAAGATGGGAAAGACTGAGAGAAAACAACATTCGGAAATGACTTTGAACTAAATTAAAATCAACTTAATATATTCTGTACACGAAAACAGCATTAAGAGTTTGAGTGCATCTTATTTTAGTTTTTGTTTCGTCCAACTGAACTAATTTTTGGAAGTAAACAATCTGTGATATATTTTTGAAAAACAACATATATATAGTTTGGAAAATCTCTCTAGCTTATGCTCGGTACTAGAACACTAACTTTTTAACAAAAGAAAAAGTAAAAGTATACCTAGGGCGTTATTACATTCCAATATATTTGTTAAATTTTTCTAACTTCAAATGAAACTTCACAGTCATATATCATTACGAATAGAAGAAAATTATAGAACACAAATAAACCTGATTCGACTTGAGGCATGGCAATGCCAACCCCATGGAATTGCCGTTCCTTAATCCACGAGGTCTTCAATAATCCAACTGCCACTTGTTATAGATTTTTAGTCTTATTGAGACTTAATACGAATCTAATTTCGGTCTTATTGATTCAACAAAGGCGGACGAAGAGCGTTATTGATTACGGAGTAAAAAATGGACAGAGCTTCACTTCTCGGTGGCGAAAATCTTTGCTTATACGTTGATGGATAACAGCTGGACCTTATTATTCAGTCGGACCTTTATTCTTTGTCTACTTTAGTAATCTACAGCAGAAGCTACCACTGTATAGTGCAGTGTGAGAGTATTTGTATAACACAATTTTTAACTGTAAAATTAAAATAGCAACTACGTCATTTTTTTATACTTCAAAATCCATTAACTAGTCGATAATTGTATTTGGTATTATGCCATTATGTCGTAAAATGCTGAGTATGGCCATCGGCTTTAATCAACTCCACAAGGCCTATAACGTACGGGAATATCGATACAATAGCCTTCCAACTTATTTAGCAGGCAATAAATAATAGAGTGTTGCATATAAATATTGCATTACATAAACGTTCTTATTCCGGCGCTCACATCCATCCAGCAGAAAAAACATCAAATCAAATCAAGTCTTTATTGTGTTATTCATTTTATTTTACAATCACAATTCCCTCGGTATTAAAATCTTCGACAATTCGCAATAATTGAATCAAGAGCAAATTTTAGCCTGTCGATTACATTCACAGAGGTTTTAAACAATTATTTTCCTGTTTTCAGTCCATTATTCGAGCATGCTGCACACAAACTGCAGTTGTTTTTATAACGCACAGGATTGGAATTGTCATCATTTATTCATAAGTCGTTTTTACGCAGAACTTATTAGTGAACAACGCGAGGCAATATGTTATGCTCGCAAAATATCGAAAAATATAGTTTAAATAGGGTCGTTTTAGGCGAGACAATTAGTTCTAATTCGATTACGCCATAAGAACTTGCGTCAGAGATGGGGAATAATTGCATGAACTTGCATGTAGTGATGTTCAGTGATCTGACAGTTGACAACTTTATTAAGAAATTACATAGACTCGAAGAAGCCGGAACTCACGTAGTCTTTTTAGGAACAATTGATGAGAAAACCTTTACTATGATGTCACTCTGGATCAGAGTCTTTTAGCTTTTTCATCGCACTGCTGCTGAATCGCATCGCACATGTCACTATTACTGTATCTTACCCCGATGAACTACATATCACAGAGCACTACGAGTTATTTTGTAACGACTGCTTCATTACCAACACGCGACCATCGATTTCGATGAAACCAAACAGAAAAGCAATTTAGTCTCAGTTCAAGCGAAACCACGTAAGGAATATTACCCAGTTCTAACGCGCTTGGATTAGTAAGAACAAAGCGTAGGCATCATGTCAAAGGGGAAAGAGTTAACCGAATAATGGTAAAACACCGACCAAAATTATCGGTCATTATTGTTATTTTAAGCTAATACCGCATGATAGACAGCTAAACTTTCTCAAATTTATTTGACAAAATAGACGGTAAACATACATACAGCCGTGATTAATTTTCCAGAATTCCGTTTAATTCGACAAATTGACGTTCAGTGATTACGGAAATCGTTCATGCTGAATTTTTTCGTATTTTATTTTCCGATAAATGAAAAATATCCAGAGCAATATATTATGAGCTTCATCTTAAAATATAAATTAAAAAATACCTGGACTGAATAAGAAATAATTGCTTGCAAAAGAGATTAACTAAATTGGATGCAAGATCTGTGTATAAAATTTATAATATACATAAAGCAAATGCTTTGTTTTCTATCCTGTACTCTCCTGCATTGCTACGTTCAGTCTGCTTTGAATACTTCACTTAAATGCCATTCTAGCAGCATATAACAGAGCAGGATAAGGATAACATACACCGAGTTCTAATCTTGCATTATTCATAAAAGTTGATCTGCTACATGTAGGGCATAATATGCGAAATAAGGACAGGGTATAATAGTCCAATATTTATATCCTCTATGCGCATGGTACTGAAAGTGGCTGGCTAACAATCGTCATCGATGTCGTAAAGTAATAATCCACTCGCCGGGCGACAAGATCATGAATAAATTTCGAACTGACGAGCACTCGCTTTAAGTACAGTTGCCAACGTCGGCTAATTCGTAGCGAGATTCTTGTTTTTTCGCGCGTGAAATATGACGACAACAAGGCTGTTGTTATCTTTGTTATTTTCAAACAGGAGGCGGCTTTCGGTTCAATGCCGTAGCGATATTGATTGCCAATCAAATAGGACATAGCTGACTATGCTATACGGAAAAATGAGTAAGGATAGGTTCTAATCAAAGTTGCTTGTTGTTATTTATGTGACTTTAATTCATCTGTGTTTAACCACATGTTGTTTTTATTAGTTCTAGATACACAAGGCTTACAATGACATAGTTTACAATCCGTAACCAGGGCCGTATTATCCATGAGGCTGACTAGGCTAAAGTAAAGCGGGGCGTATAGGGAATATGGGCCGGTACAAAAATATTGTGAGTAAAATTCTTCAGCAGAACCGCAAAATAAATATAGGGCAATGTACTACCGTATCAAAGTCAGATTTAGTGGGATGAAAGATTGAAGTGCTGAAGGGAGGTCAGAAGCCCCTGAAAGCACGCCGCTGGCCATGGGCTAATACTGCCCTTGTAGGCAATAAAGAAGACAGGGGGAATAAATATATCTCATATCTCAAAACCTTGTTTGATTGAACAACGCAGAGCAATTGATTACAGATCAAGTGGGATCTAACATAGTCGTTTACAGCGGCAAAAATATTCCGATGGTAAACATAAAACCGTGCGGTAAAGTCTACCCTACATACCAGGGTTAGGCTCTTTTTTTATACGAGCAGCGAGTCTTTCATTGGCTCTGAACGATAATGAATACTGAACTGTCGCTTTGATGTTAAAGTAATGGTGGAAGCTATTCACAATGGTCAGTATATATTCGTGATGGAGTTTAATAATCAACCTTGAAAAACCTTTTCACGACAGCCATGAAGTGATAGCGGAGTAAGCATACATTACGTATTACATTACTGATATATATGCTGACGTGTTGCTTGTACGTAGGGAACTCATCTGGCCTCACAGATTTCAGACAGCATGGGAACAAAAACATAATAACCGGCTTGCATTTATCACAAAGAGTAAATAAAAAACAAAATTTACCAGAGATACAGTAAGGTCTTTATCAGAGATCACTTAACGTCCTTGATAGGTTCTTGGAAAGTGCGACTTAAAGTAAACGAAACCAATTCTATCATAGAACCAGTGATGCAAACATGCAAATATATTTTTCCAAATTTGAAGGAGAAACCTTCTCCTTATTCATCTATATCCTATTAGGAAGAAAATCTATCAATTACAATATGTGGTCAGAGTACACAGCACAGATACAATTACTACTATGTATTATTACACCATAAAAAATACGTCGATAATTGATTTTCGAAACTACCCGATTTCGGAATGTAAGCTCCGGCCTATAAAGTTAAGATTCTGCTGTAATTCGTAATTGGAGATTTTAGCTGGGTTAAGAAATTATATATTGTCGTATTAGCGGGGTTTAGTTTGGGATTAGTGTGAGTGGGTCTGTAAAAATCGTACTCCCGAAACTTTTTAGATGTAGCTACGAGATACTGAGGTACAGCAATTCCTGACTTAACGTCGGGGATAGATTCATGATAAGTGTGAAATTCACAATCATCAATTACTCTGTATGACATATGCTGTATAGAAGTTTCACAAAATACGGTCTTTACTGATATGTGGGCGTTCGGTATTTTTCCATTGTAATGGATAGACCTGTACAAACACAGCCTTTATTTATGTACAGCAACGCGGGAACAAAGAGATCGAAATTGTGGTGGATTGGAAATTAGAACAAAGCAATGCGGTGGATCAACCGAAGAATGGATCATGAATTTTTTTCATTCTGACAGAACAAACATCGTGTCAGAATAATTAGTTTTATTCTAAGGTGAACCAATCATTTTCGATTGTATTGACAGTCTATGAAATATTACCAATAAATCGTCAAACTCACGGTCATCGTCGTTTCAAATAAAGTCGTACTCTTCAAAAACCTATCCACGACGTTAAGTAGGGAACTGATGTAACTGGGGATCTCTTATAGCTATTTCAAAAAAAACTTTATATATATATACAGGGAGTTTAAAAGCAGTATTTCAGAGTTCTGTTGGTATTTAAGCTACGAATGGATTCCCATTTTTATAGCGACAAACACTAGAGGTGCAAATCTGAGTGAGCGGTAATAAATGAAAATCTATTTAGAAAAATTAATTTCAAAACCATCACACTAATGCGTTTTCGAAACATGCAATGTTTTTTTCACGGAAAATGCTAATGAAGAAACTAAAATCGACTCTCAATAAATATCGAATGTTGTTCAGTTTAAATACCATGTCATTAGAAACGGTAAAATCTTTGTCAACGCATCGGATATACTAGGATCAATAATGCTTTCCTACACGTGATACTATGAAAGGCTTTATGTAAATAAAAATCATCTCCAGATATATTGATAGATAAAGGAGCCGCGTACGTTTAGCAATATCCGTCTGTATTAAGATCGCTGCGTTAAGTAAATACGATACCGAACATATCAGCAATTAACCTAACACTTCTGGACAGCGTATGGTTAAGAATGGCATCTGCCCGGCGGAACAATCATCTGCTGGTGCCAAACAGTCGCCCTGATATAGATAGCAGAGGGTCAAGACAGAGATAATAGGTCTTTGAAGGCGCGGTGTGGGCTGGTTTACTTTTACGCTCTTACGTTAGNAATAGGACATAGCTGACTATGCTATACGGGAAAAATGAGTAAGGATAGGTTCTAATCAAAGTTGCTTGTTGTTATTTATGTGACTTTAATTCATCTGTGTTTAACCACATGTTGTTTTTATTAGTTCTAGATACACAAGGCTTACAATGACATAGTTTACAATCCGTAACCAGGGCCGTATTATCCATGAGGCTGACTAGGCTAAAGTAAAGCGGGGCGTATAGGGAATATGGGCCGGTACAAATATATTGTGAGTAAAATTCTTCAGCAGACCCGCAAAATAAATATAGGGCAATGTACTACCGTATCAAAGTCAGATTTAGTGGGATGGAAGATTGAAGTGCTGAAGGGAGGTCAGAAGCCCCTGAAAGCACACCGCTGGCCATGGGCTAATACTGCCCTTGTAGGCAATAAAGAAGACAGGGGGAATAAATATATCTCATATCTCAAAACCTTGTTTGATTTAACAACGTAGAGCAATTGACTACAGATCAAGTGGGATCTAACATAGTCGTTTACAGCGGCAAAAATATTCCGATGGTAAACATAAAACCGTGCGGTAAAGTCTACCCTACATACCAGGGTTAGGCTCTTTTTTTATACGAGCAGCGAGTCTTTCATTGGCTCTGAACGATAATGAATACTGAACTGTCGCTTTGATGTTAAAGTAATGGTGGAAGCTATTCACAATGGTCAGTATATATTCGTGATGGAGTTTAATAATCAACCTTGAAAAACCTTTTCACGACAGCCATGAAGTGATAGCGGAGTAAGCATACATTACGTATTACATTACTGATATATATGCTGACGTGTTGCTTGTACGTAGGGAACTCATCTGGCCTCACAGATTTCAGACAGCATGGGAACAAAAACATAATAACCGGCTTGCATTTATCACAAAGAGTAAATAAAAAACAAAATTTACCAGAGATACAGTAAGGTCTTTATCAGAGATCACTTAACGTCCTTGATAGGTTCTTGGAAAGTGCGACTTAAAGTAAACGAAACCAATTCTATCATAGAACCAGTGATGCAAACATGCAAATATATTTTTCCAAATTTGAAGGAGAAACCTTCTCCTTATTCATCTATATCCTATTAGGAAGAAAATCTATCAATTACAATATGTGGTCAGAGTACACAGCACAGATACAATTACTACTATGTATTATTACACCATAAAAAATACGTCGATAATTGATTTTCGAAACTACCCGATTTCGGAATGTAAGCTCCGGCCTATAAAGTTAAGATTCTGCTGTAATTCGTAATTGGAGATTTTAGCTGGGTTAAGAAATTATATATTGTCGTATTAGCGGGGTTTAGTTTGGGATTAGTGTGAGTGGGTCTGTAAAAATCGTACTCCCGAAACTTTTTAGATGTAGCTACGAGATACTGAGGTACAGCAATTCCTGACTTAACGTCGGGGATAGATTCATGATAAGTGTGAAATTCACAATCATCAATTACTCTGTATGACATATGCTGTATAGAAGTTTCACAAAATACGGTCTTTACTGATATGTGGGCGTTCGGTATTTTTCCATTGTAATGGATAGACCTGTACAAACACAGCCTTTATTTATGTACAGCAACGCGGGAACAAAGAGATCGAAATTGTGGTGGATTGGAAATTAGAACAAAGCAATGCGGTGGATCAACCGAAGAATGGATCATGAATTTTTTTCATTCTGACAGAACAAACATCGTGTCAGAATAATTAGTTTTATTCTAAGGTGAACCAATCATTTTCGATTTACACAGCTATTTCAAAAAAAACTTTATATATATATACAGGGAGTTTAAAAGCAGTATTTCAGAGTTCTGTTGGTATTTAAGCTACGAATGGATTCCCATTTTTATAGCGACAAACACTAGAGGTGCAAATCTGAGTGAGCGGTAATAAATGAAAATCTATTTAGAAAAATTAATTTCAAAACCATCACACTAATGCGTTTTCGAAACATGCAATGTTTTTTTCACGGAAAATGCTAATGAAGAAACTAAAATCGACTCTCAATAAATATCGAATGTTGTTCAGTTTAAATACCATGTCATTAGAAACGGTAAAATCTTTGTCAACGCATCGGATATACTAGGATCAATAATGCTTTCCTACACGTGATACTATGAAAGGCTTTATGTAAATAAAAATCATCTCCAGATATATTGATAGATAAAGGAGCCGCGTACGTTTAGCAATATCCGTCTGTATTAAGATCGCTGCGTTAAGTAAATACGATACCGAACATATCAGCAATTAACCTAACACTTCTGGACAGCGTATGGTTAAGAATGGCATCTGCCCGGCGGAACAATCATCTGCTGGTGCCAAACAGTCGCCCTGATATAGATAGCAGAGGGTCAAGACAGAGATAATAGGTCTTTGAAGGCGCGGTGTGGGCTGGTTTACTTTTACGCTCTTACGTTAGGACACCGTTCCTCGTTCGACCTTACTGGTGTACAATGCGTTGGCAGTAACGTTAAGAGTATTTTCATTTAGCGTTATCGTATCGTGACATGCTACAAAGACCAAAAGAAGCATTACATAAGTTAACTAATTCGTACCTTTGACAGATGTGGTAACGAATGTGAGATAACGGAATTACGCAGTTAGTTTGCACTGTGGGAACGAAATGATAAATGACTTGACATATCTATGTCTAGCTCCCGCTAGCGGTAAGAAATATTACAAAGTGACGCGAACTCGTATTTCATAAAGAGATAACACATAGAAATACTAATTTCCTCCTATTCTATATGAACACAACACCATACTGCAGGAGTGACCCATATTTATAAGGGGATTATCGAACTTAAAGGCGAAAACATGTCAAAGATCGACCTTTTTTTAATTCGAAGCTATACAGAATTCAAAGTAGAAAAGATTTGCAATATATTGCAATGTCCTTGTTATGAATAAGTTTCTACCATCGACGCTTTTGTCATTCCTGGCTTACAGAACAGTTTAAAGGCGGACAATGCTACCCAGAGCATCTCAATTTATGTGCAATGGTGAATGTATAATCCCTGCGATATTACTTAATTGACAATGTACTGCATGAAGGAATTAAATTCTACCGGCAACTAGAAGAAGAAAGGATAATTTCTGTGTATTCAGTACCAAGTTCTACTTTAGTTCTCTCGAGCACCATCTAGCGGTTACCTTGCTAATTGCTGATACGAATACGAGCGTGTGAAATAGAACATGAACTTGAAATCCAGTTTACTCCATAGTGAGGTAAAATAATCAGAACACAACCCTCAAGCAGTATTACATATCACACCTGACCCTTACATTATATTGGAAATATCCCTTTTACATCAACTTGGAACAAACAACATTTGATACCTGTGATTACAATTGGGTGAAGTTGTCATAAGTCAAAACATAAATCGACAATACCAGATATTACGAGAGTTCTATTCTAACATAATATAACTAGTTCTGAATAATATTTATAAAGAGCTGTTCTTGCTTTCTAAAAACATAACAATTCATTCTCTTATACTATCTCCTAAATGGAAATCTGCATTCTGTAAAAACAGGTTGTGCCACATTTAAACAAGAACTGATATACCTAAGTTATGTTAGCATGGTGTAGCACGGTACATATTTTCCAGAGTACTGGAAATTTCATAGTTATTTTTAAGGTTGATGTCCAATATCGTTTCCCTTCTCCCTTCCCAACTTCAGCCTCATGGACCTTAGCGTTCCCCTAGTTCCTAAAAACACATTTCCACTAGTCGAAAAGCCCAATGAACACACAAG
Source organism: Halocynthia roretzi (assembly GCA_013436055.1). NCBI lineage: Eukaryota > Metazoa > Chordata > Ascidiacea > Stolidobranchia > Pyuridae > Halocynthia > Halocynthia roretzi. The sequence goes on from QRAM01000346.1 coordinate 106,017, forward strand.
AAAATTTTGGTGAAAGTGAAATGGAAATGCAAAACTATAAATAGGATTTCACCATTATTTCATCTACTATACAACCGTCTGAGAAAAGTAAAAAACATTACCTGATCATTCCAACACCAGTCCTGACCACGTACGACGCGAAAGCCGATTTCCACCATTTGACTAAGTTTTTCCATCAATTTCTGACAGCGATATTACTTCGATTGACAGCGATATTGTTTCGATTGACGGCGATGGGAAAGGAGAGGTTATTAACACGACAGAATGGCACTGCTTCATATAGCATGTCTGTTTCTCAAGTACCAATGCAATAATACAGGTAACGCAAGAGTTATGCTACAAATTGAATATGACAAAAGTTAGCAGAAAGTCATTTTTTATTCAAACAACCATAACTGTTTATTGTAGCCTCTAATCCTAACCATCTGACCTAATCTAACCAATGACAAAATGTAGAAAGCAATACACAACATAACAAATGAATTAGCTTACGTTAGATTACACTTAGAGATGGAGTTTGGATAAGGTATTATTTCATATTCTATAATTTCATTGTCGACTTACACGTA
>QRAM01000347.1:2682-42129 GCA_013436055.1 Halocynthia roretzi
TATGGTAATAGTAACAAAGGGATGAGTTAAATTGTAATGAATAGTTCAATGTAATAATGTATCCTAGACGTCTCAGTTTTACCTCAGCAATGGGAATTGGCTATAGAATTGTTCGTCCAATTTCAGGTATAATTAAACGTAAATCGAGCTATTTAGNAGCTATTAATCTCTGATAGTCGAACACTTAGGATATTTCAGGCCCTCTGCAGACTATACTGTACTGTAATGGATAGGTAAATATAATAAGACATATCAGTGCAATGTTGTATTGTAATAGTAACAAAGGGATAAGTTGAATTGTAATGAATAGTTCAATGTAATAATGTATCCTAGACGTCTCAGTTTTACCTCAGCAATGGGAATTGGCTATAGAATTGTTCGTCCAATTTCAGGTATAATTAAACGTAAATCGAGCTATTTAGTTGAAATTTTGCCTTCTAATTATCAAGCCGAGTACAGAGCCACGTTCATTAATGACGGTCGATATTTTTGCCCGTGAGGGACCCGGGAATCGATTTTCTAAGCAAATTTCTTTAGACCGAAAATTAGTTTAATGAGAAAAACTGTCTTGCAAGCCACAATTAGGTAACGAGAACACACGACACATTACGGCATCGTGAAACAATAAGTCGTGACGTAGCTACTGTTTTCGTGTATAGGTCGTACCCAGCGCCGGGTTGAGGCCTCCATATATTAACCCTAGAACCGTAACGTCGCTTTTCACAGGCCCGATGTTATTTCGTGCCCCATCCTATGAAATACCGAAGTTCTATTATAATGCAAACCTTGGAAATGCGAGTATCCGTGTTTATAATTCTCTCGCACGAGAGCCACATAGTATGCGAGAAAATCTTTCACACGTAGCCCGTTCACAATCTTCTTCGTCTCTATTATTTCCATTTGTCACTTCAAATCGAAACTCCCTCGTGAGCTTTGTGTTATACGATGCAAGATATAACTTAAAAAAACTTCAGTGCATAATCTTAATTTTCAGTCGCGACCATTTTCCATTTTCGTCATTGATTAATTATCCCTAATAGACAGAGCTTATTTGCAGAGAAACGGCGGGAGTTCTGCATAGTTGTAGCGTGATTCTAATATAATTTGTGATGTATAAATTCTCTAAATTATCTATTTCACATCGTGTCGTTTCCCGCCTTCTTAGGAATGTGACTACGACGTCATAATGCGTAACGAAACACGCGCATCTCGCGCGGGTAAAGTTGATTTAGTGTCGGGTGTTCGAAACGTTTGTGTTGGACCCTCTGGGTGACTTTTTACCCCCTTTTTAATTGTAAGCAAAGACCCCGTGCTGTACTAATGATGATTTTACGTGTAATACGAGTAGGAGTAACATGGATGGTTCTGGTTGTCGTGTGGGGCTTGTGGTAAAATATTCAACTGAAATTTCGCTTGTAAGTCTTCTATTTTACGGTTTGGTTGAAGAAAATATAGCTTGCAGATAAGTCGGAACAGCTGGTATGTATTTCGATAGTTCATTAATCCATCATATCGGTTAAGGCGCATGGTGTGGACTGCAACCACATATGTATATAAACAGTATAAACCAATAATATGTTTAATCTAACGCAATGTTAGTCACCTCCTTAATGAATAATTTTTAAAAGTCTCAACGGTAGAGCTAAAGCATTTATATTCAAACTTTGATTCGAATTCAAACATATTACCACCAGCACTGACTTAACAAGGGTTTACTAGTGTGTATTTGACTAGACTAGACTAGTGGTTTTACAGGCACTTGTACACAAAATAAACTTGTACACAATTATTGTACTCTGCTAGCAAGTTGACATGGGTACGTATTCCAATTAGAAAGGCGCACAGTACTTGGAAGGTACAGTACAGTGGTTTTACATGTACTTGAACACTTTCCAAGATTTGTTTGACTCGAAAGGTCCATCCCCTTCTAAGTTTCTCAGACCACTAAAAAGATAATTCGAATTGCAAACAAAATCCACACTTCCTGCTGAGTTGGGATAGTGCAGTCGTGTCAATATTTTAACAGTTCGAATATACCAATCTGTGTTTCTGCAATTCCTTTTTCGGGTGGAATTCCCCCATCTGATTGAGATCTTCTGGCTCAAAGTCCGCAATGGCCTGTACGTTAAAGTTTTGAACGCATCGTTTATTATACTTCACCATTTATACCTTCCTCAGTAGATGAATCGATAACTGCTATGTGACTGAACTATGAAAAGCCTCTCCAATCGCTCCTCTCCAATCGAAAAATTTCCCATTTCATTTCAGTGAAATTTTGTTTTCGTCAGAAAACCGACTTGTCTTGTTCTCACTTGATGAATAATAAATGGCAAACGTGCGCTAGATTGAAAATAGAGAATAAATATAATAGTTTGTTGGCAGGAACGATGTTAAGGAGTAAACACGATCTGCAATAGGTACTATCCGAGATACTATCCCGATAAATTATGTAAAACTATTTTTAAGCTTAGCTTGACTCAGGCTGAATCGAATTACAAGGGAATCTCGATTTTACGTGCATCTCTTGTACGGATTTCGACCGCTAATTGCGAATAATACATGCAGCCGATCACACACGTACTTTACAAAACGAGTGCAATTTTCCACTACGCGCGTGGAACTTACGAAGTGCAGTTTTTTTACATCACGCGCAGTTCGAATGTAGAAGCATCTGCTGAACTACGAATGGAATTTCTAATGAGCATTCGAAGTCTGGAACGTTCGAAGTTTGGGTCATACTAAGTACAAGGTACCACTGTAATTCTTAACATAGGTGTAAGTGGTAATCCAAGTTACTTGCCAACTTTGCTCCCACATTTACTTAACAAGCATCTCATTATTCAGGATTGGATAGATCCAGGATACAGTAAACATAGGTTGTATCCATGTTCTTATCTCTCTATCTCCGTTCGTTCTGTCAAAGCAGGTTGCCAATAAATATATTTCTGCTTCTGTTTGTCAAATTGAAACAAAAGATTCAAATGATTTACGAATTTGAAATTTGCTGTGCGAGAATTAATTATGTTGATACGTCATGCTGATGAGATAAAGTGAACCGAACCCCGGAAGGTTACAGAGACAAGTGTTGACTAATCACATGGACGTGGAAACAAGGAGTTACTTAGGTGAGTGAACGACATGTTCTTTCAGACAGGTTTTACTACGACAATTCACGGACCAGTAAGGAAAATATCACTGTAAGAATTCGACGTAAAAAATGTTGCAGTAAGAATTTGTCCGCATGAAACTGTTAGGTAGATTATATTAGTGTGGTCGCTTTGATAGGGATTACACCAGGATTAAAATAGATACTGCATAAATACATTTATGTGTATCCAAAGGGTAATTATATTGCACGAGAGATACCCTTATTCGATATAAATGATCATGACGAGATCATGGTAGAAACAGACCCGCATGGAGATTTTCAGAGCGTCAAGTCAAGAACCATCGGCGTTATTAGCGTACAAACAGACAGACACCATGGTAACATAAATTGTGGTAACTGTATAATCTTCCTATCTATTATTGGTAGCTTCAGGCCGTTATATATATTAGGTAATTGTTATTTTTTGCCCTTTCTTACATCTTTTTGCACCTGCGCATTCTGACTCCACAGCTGATTAGGCTTTATATTGAATTTGGTAGTTTATTATGGATCATGGATCTTTATTGGTAGACAAATCCTGAGTAGTCGCGCGGCATTTTTGGGGTGAAAGTCTTATTTTTACTTTATTTTCTCAACATTGGATTGCAGAATATTGAGGTAATGTCATATAACTGTTATGTATCATATTCAGTGCATTGGGGCCATTATGAATGTCATAAATATGGTTGACTGTTTGGCGGTTGACTTTGTAATGGGAAAGTATGTGATGACTTTTAGGCGATGCGAAAATTCAGGCTTATTTTTCACTTGTGGACAGACAATAGAATAGCGGTTCCGTAATTTATGTTCAATCGAAGGAATAAGAAGGTTACTCCAGTTTTATAGCCTGCGGGGATGAAACAGCAATTTATTGTGACAGCGAAATTAAATTCTTTGAAAATTGTGCAGACCTAAACATAAATTGGTACAGTTCAACTCGGTGAACGGTTTCAACTTTCTGTTGATGTGAAAAATAGTGATAAATGTTTCTTTTCTCGAGCAACTGCCAATAAACCTTGTTTTTCTTCAAAATTACAGAGCTGATGACAGCCTTGATCTAGTCAATTAGGCAATGTGATGTAATAATTAGTACTGGAGGCGAATGACGTTATAAAACGTGATAGAAATAACCACATTACTTGTACAATTAACTCGGTGGTTACTTACAATTGGGTAACGTTTTCTGGGCGGTTGTGTTGGGAAAATATATTGGTACGGTTGGATACGACCGTATTATTGGTTGAAGTTGTTATCCGTTTTGTCCGGGGTTGCTACAGAATGAATGTCTTACTGGTGGTGTTCATTCAGACTTTATATCGTGCTGCTTCTCGTTCTCCATGCTATATCTAACTCCACATATATAACTGATTAGACTTCATCTTTAATTTGATAGTTTATTGTGGAGCGAAAAGGAATCCCGAAACCCAACTGTAGTTAAATATATTTTACTACTGAAATAGCCGGTGCTTATTGCTCCATAGTCAGTGTGAAAAGAGGGTTTGAACAGCGCTATGTAACATATTGTATCCCGATATTTCAGTAAAGCTATCTTAAAGATTCACGTCAGGTGTTTAGGCAGGAGCGCAATTACGGTGCTTACCATGGGCGGTATTTCCCGTAGGTACCCCCCCTATAAACAATTCCTTGGCGGATAGAATTTTATTTCTGGCGGATTTCTTTTTTCGCGAGCAGGAATGTCAGTGGTTCTATGTAATCTCATTTCCGCAATAACAGATAAACATTTTTATTATCTAATGAACAAGTGATTAGATATGACGACCCCACTTCAACTTGGGGGTGTAAACAAACGCTGGCTGTGTCCTTTATAAAATAATATGTCGTTATCTGTTTGCCGCTACGCAGAGAACTCACTACGATTAGTCGTCTACTGTTTCCTATTAATATAAACAAATAGTGTTATCTGGATAATAATTAACAATGTCCGGCGCCATTACTTACATTTTAAACGCTTTATCGTCACATAAGTTATCTCTGAATGCTGTTTCACTGCACTGTTATTTATTCCTGCGTTACGGCAAGCCATTTCGGCAATAAAATTATATAAAACTGTAGCTTTAGCGGTCCAGGGAGTAACTAATAGTGAAAAGGCAGCAGTAAAAATCACGAGCTCTTTAAAAACTTTTTTTTTATGTTCTACTGTATTTGCACTTATTCGTATGTACAGCGTTTATTTGTTCAGCAAGCGATCTCTCCCGTTCATTTACCTTCGCTTTTATTTATCGCTTTGAAAACCTTTCGCCGAGTTTACCACTATTTGCTACTGCTCTGCTCATCGCTGTCGTTCTTAATATCAGAGTTGTTCTTTTACGACTATCTTCAGTTTTACGATCAGATTCGAAACTTCCTTGCGAGTTAGCTTAATAGTAAGAAAGTATTGGTAATAAATATTTTACTTCCGCAGGTTGAGCCATAAAACGAAGATAGTATTAAGTTTGTGACAGCTGAAGGAAGGATAATTTATTTGCATAGGTCAGTGTGTGGAAATGGTGTATAGTAGATTTATGTGACAACAAGGAAGTTCTATTTTGAAGTAGCGCTGAGAAACAGTTAGGTTTAATAGTTTGTATGTAGAAATTTCTAGAAATTACAATAGTAATTTAAACTTGATTGCGGCTACAAAAACCCGGATAATCTTGGTCGCTGTTCTTATCTAATGTACCTAGGATTGTTACCCGGTTGCTTGAGTAAAGACTGGTTTGGTTGGCATTCGCGAAATCCTCATTGCAATTGTTCAAACTCCGGTTAACTTCGAGTAATTTGCTCTCGAATTTGAGCTTATGGTCTTGTAGGAAATAACATGCCCTTCATTTCACACTTTAATAGTTTCCTGTATGTTGCTACTATTGGATTGCTTTGAAATAACAATATTTCAAGATATTTTCCATGTCGTTGGAACAGAGCCTGGTCGTTAAGTTATATTGAATATGCATAAACCATATTAATTCATTTTCCACTGTGGGGAAGCTATCACACAGTTCGCCAGCACACAGTTTAGGGCGGCTATGCCAATTATGCCAGGAATAGTAAATAATTAATTACTCCGATTTTATTGACGAAGGAGAATTAAAATTATTATATTTATTCATTTTTGGCGTCTAGCAACAGCCTACAATAAAAAAAAAATTATAAATTCTTTGAAATGAATGTTATTAAATAGCACAATATACTAAAAATAGTGATTCCTTTTAATTTATTATCTTCAATTTCATTAGTACTTATACTCTCAATGAATAGAGAATCATTTCATCACTATAAACTGGTATTGCATTAACTAGTAACAACATTATTATTAGTTATTAGAAACAATAACCACATTGCATGATCATTTCTATTTATCTTAGACCCATTTTGAGAGCAACCATAAAAAAATGAGCACAATACACAATAATATTTTCTAGGAACTGTTCTTCAAAATAAGCACAAATCTTTGAAATAATCTCTGCCTGTTACCAATTTGTTTGGTCGACTTATAACCCATATTAGAATAATGTTCTATGAAAAACAACATTCTGACTCCTTTAATTCTTGTTATATTTCACAGCTTGCTTGGATATCACTCAGCAATGCGATGCTGTGGATTTTGTGCTATTAATATCAGTCATTCAAGTCATATTTTGCTATTGCTAGTTGCTAGAACAGTGTTGGATATACAGTGGAAGCTTGTTACTTTGACGTCAGATAGCCAAGAATCCTGTTTAGTTCGAAATGAGTAGATCGGGAAAATCCTTATCAAAATAAGGTCAAACTTAGGTTTGCCTGGTCTTGTCTTCGAAATAACGACCTACTACTGTATTCCTGTGTGTATTAAAATGACAGGAAGTGTGGCTAATTGCTGCAGTGATCTAGAAATATTGCAACTCTCATCAACATGAGTTTGAGAGCCTGATTTCGTAGGATTCAGAAGCTTGAGCAGAAGAAAAATTATCTTATAACCAATAAATTTATGCATTATTCTTTGGTATTTGAACATGTATGTTTTATGACCTACAATTATATATGAGCAGAGAACTTTGAAATAACCAGAGTAATCGAGAATAGAATTTTTTGTGCGGAAAGTTTGTGCAATTTAGTACTGGTAAAATCACTGTGCGGCATCTCCCAAGTGCTGTGCCTCCTCCTAATTCGAAATGGGTTTCCATGTCAACTTGCTGATATTGTAAAGTACGATATTTGTGTAACTTTGCAGACTAATGCCTGTAAAACCACTTTACTGCATATTTGAAGTGCTGTCCTCCCCTTCCCTGTGTCACCTACAACAACTTCTCACTCATCCTGTGTGCAGTGCTCAAAACCCTCTGTTCAGCTAAATATAGGATTTAACCATACTACATTTGAGTTAGCAGAGTTGACAGTCTATTCACGTCTATCTTAGATTGCTAAAGAATTTGTCGTTTTCTAAATCACCTTTTTTTGAACCATCTTTCACAGATCTTACATAGTTAAATGTAATAGTTTAGTAACTTGCTACAGTTGTGAAATTATATCAGAGCTTTTCTGAATATTTCACTGCGTGCATTCAATCGTGACGAAATCTTGACCTCTGAATCCCTTTGTGAAAAGAGATCGAAGATGGGATGCTCACAGAGTATTTCCGAAGATCACCCAACCATGTTCAGGGCGAAAAATATGGACGATAATGAGAGGACAAAGAACACTGTTATACTGGAAGGTAACAATCTAATGATGCTTTTTTTAAACAGTGATATCCCATATTGCGGCATTAACTGGGTCCTATGTCGGAGCTAAAACTCGGGAGCTAAACTCATTAACAACATTATGACAACAAATTCTTAACAATTAGCAACGAACGCGTACCAATAAGCGTAAACAACTGAAGAATATCCCTCTAGTTGAATTTTTAAAGTAAATTTTAGTCATTAAGCATGGAAGCACTAGCACTTTCCTTCTTAGAACCTGTGGCTAAAACAGTCAAGGAATTAGTCACAAGAAAATATTTATGTATATAGAAATATATATGGTTTGCCTTTACTCGCTTGAGAACCAGCAGCCACGCAGTAAGACAGTGGAACTACGCTGTGAACCCGTAAACCAGGAGTGGGCAATTATTTTTCCCAGGAGGCCGAAATAATTGTGGAGGGCTTGGCCAATAGCCTGAACTCATTTCTGTATAACATTAATTTAAAGCAGTAAATTGCATTGTTTTGACAAGCTGAACATTTCATTGTATCCAGTACTCTATATCCCGGCCTAGCCTGCTCCCTTCTATAGCAATGCCTGTATAATTCACATTGTGAAATTGATATTCTTGAACAAATTTTCATTTCTTGGAATTGCATGTCAGCTAGTATTTATTCAGAAGTTTTGTTGTTACCAACTTACTTTATGTTAAAGCAAACAAAACTAACAAGTGGGTCTCGAAACCTCTTTGCAGATAAATATTCGAGATAAAAACTGAGAAACGTTCTCTCCCGCCTGATACATCATGTTATTGAGTTCAATTACAGTTTTTCGACATAAAACATTTTGCCTCAGGCTCCGCAGAATGAATAATTAGAAGTCAGCAGTCTCAGATCGATTGAAAATGTAGATTACCAGGGATTGTACTATTATTTTGTATCTAATAACCAACACGTTCAGAATTTCTCTATAACCCACATAAAGAAATTTTGAAAATGTAGATTATCACGGATATGGCCAGTGTTTTTACTATTATCTTGTATCTAAGGTTGATTTGAGGGTTACCTTATCTGCTGGAAGCAGTGCTGTGGGATCAGTACATGAAACATTCAACTCTTGGATTATATATTTCCTATTTTAATTGAAAGCACAACTCACAGAGCATTTTTCAGCATAACATAAATCACAAGGCTATGTCAAACATGAAAGACATTTATCCAGTGACTTATTATTCCTGTGTTGAAAGCGTGATGGGTCATGGTAGGCAGCTGTCCTTCCACAAATGCTTAGTTGGTGGGCATTTTCTCTCGCCCATATTTCCCATATTATTTGCAGATTGAAGTGACTTTTACTCATAATTAGCTTAAACGTAACTTGTGAATATTGGGCATTCTAGAGTTAAGAAGTTACGAACATTAAGTAACATTAAACATAAGACAAAACTACAAAATTGACTCTGACTTCTTGAGCCTTGTCACTACCTAGGCAAGTTAACAAATGATCCAAGGTAAAAAATCCTAAGAAAATACAAGCTAGCAAAGATGTTTCCCGGTAAAACATCATTCAACTACTTTTTACTCAGAAATGTCATCTGAGGTTTAGTTATCCCAGGATATTCAGGGAGTATTAGCTTCGACTTTTTTCTATATTACAGTGCATAAGGTTCCATTCCACATTACTGCATTACAGCCTCAACTGCTGGCTGACTAAATATGTCTATTATTTGGCTTTCTGCCCGCCAATCAATCCGTACAACATTTCCAATTTAATTTATTCATTTTGCGGGTTTAACCTCCAAGGTAATCTGATTCCCCCTGTGGGACCGTCGCTCTATAAATATATAAAACCACAAGTCTTAAGTAGTAAGCTAAGTCCTCGCTATCTTACTAAGGACGTTATGCAGTGTTTTAGAACTGCTTTTAGATATGCTGTTAACACTCCACAGCTATTAAGCTGTATTAAGTGTTGTGTGCAATGTTCCAACTTAGCTGTACATGGCCACACAGTCTTTACTCACAGATGTACTAGTTCATCTTGCAACATAATGTTGCTGCTTGTATTATTTTACAAAATACAATTTATTCTGCTCAAAGCAGAGGACAGGCTTCCCCAAAAATAATATGATCATGAGCAATTTGCAATTAGCAATTTGTATGTTGGAGTATGACCATTTTTATTGACCATTCACTATTCATTCTTTTTTCAGTGAAAAGTCAAAAACTGATAGTTCATAGCAAGCAGAAGAAAATGATGGCATCATGGCCGATCGCTTGTTTACATCGATACGGTTTCAATGAAGATATGTTAATGATCGAGACAGGACATGGCTGTGACACTGGACAAGGTACAGTACCAAGTGATTGTATCTGGGATAAACTAGGCTCTCGGTTATGTTTAGTTGCAATTTACATTTGGAATGTATATCGTAATATTTCTCCTCATTCATTCTTTTCACAAAATTGTTCACACTTTTTTTCATTGTAAATTTATTCATGTGCTGTTTATTTTTCCAGGTCTATTTTTATTCAAATGTCATCGTGCGACACAGATATTTGACAAATTAAAAACGGTTTGGGGAGAAATCCAAGAACAGCATTCGCGAACGCTGAGTATCGCGTACCCCCGACAAATGTCTGTAATGACGGCACAAACAACAGGTGAATACATTTTAGACCAGAATGCGATATAGTCTTGTACTTCGACGATTGCAAGGGAGGATGGTCCCCATGTCGGAACTATTTCGGTCTGGCCTTGAAAAAAATCAGTACATCAATTGACACTCGCTCCAACTCACCTGATATTTTTGTCTGTTTACTTTGAAGATAATTTCCTGAAATTACTCTTTATCTGATCTGATAAAATGTCAAACGTTCGCGACAGAAAAACATCCATTATCGCTCGTTCTTGTTTTGAAGTTCAGAAAAAATAATAAATATGAAGCGAGAATTTCTAGAAGTTCCATTATCCGGACGCGCAATAAAATTAATCAGATCAGATCATCAAAAGGTTGCCCCTGATGCCTCCTTATTATTGAGCAGTGGATGCTATAGCTTACTTGATGGAACCACTGCATGTTGTAAACTAATGGGTGAAGCTAACAACCGAGGTGTTATTGAGTGTCTCTGACGCTAGCTACATTTACATTTAGTAGTTTTTCTAATTCATTTGAAAAAGATTCTTTGGTATTTTAGACAGACAGGTGTCATAGGTGTAATAAAGGCTTCAAGAATAAACCGGATGCTGGATAATCAATGTACAACCTCTACTAGCATTACTATTATACCCATAACTAGCGCTGGATATGTATTTGTTTATGTAATGTCTCTCTGGGGTTGATCCAGCCTTGTCTGAATGACTGAACTCATAAAGTATTGGAAAAAAACATACTTAAGATTTTTTGTTTTGTTTTTTCAGTCGCATCATCAAACGTTCCCTATTACAACACAACGAATTCAGGTACGAACGGTATTCCCCTTACAGCAAATAGTTTGCTGCCACCCGGTGTTACTTCATTAGCAAGTACGTCACATCATCCATCTACATCAACTTCCCATTACACTCCACCGACTCCTGGGACAAGAGGAAGCGCTTCCTCACATAATACAGGTTGGAATATATACTACTGAGAATGATTAACTGAATATATATTGGGTCATAACATTCGTGCATAAGCACTTAGTTCTCCAAGCCCAGATTTTTTGTGATGGCCTATAACCACAATTTCAACCTTTTTATAGGTATATCCGGTGTAAGGTTAGAAAGCAGTCAACGGTCGATACCACAACATTTTGAACTGCAGCCTGCTCCTATCACTAGACAGGTAAGAGAACTTTCATAATCTACCCTTCCTTGAACCAATTAATGACAAAAACCACGTTCCTCTGTATTTAGATGTGTTGAATTTAATCAATGTTCAATATTTTTCAGGAAATGCTTCACAGAAGAAGAAACAACAGCACCATTAATTCCGTTTCATACAATCGCACGAGCGAAGAGGTTTCAATAAATCACACAAGGCACCACACGGTGTCATCAGATGCTGTGGAGTACGAGAACAGCAGTGTGTTCGCCGAGTTTCAAAAAATAAAGAACAAATACTCACCCCTGACAGAGGGGGTCACATATATCACAGAAAACGAGAGGGTATCCTTACACAATTCCCCCGAAACTACCCCCAGGGGTATCAGCGCTAATTCTTTGCGCTCAGACTGCGAACACGTGCCTTTAACCCCGGGTAGCAATAGCACATCGGGAATTGGGAGTTTAAACGGGAACAGTACGACCAGCGAGGGTCGATGTAACGGGGGTACGTCCCAGTTAACGTCTATATCAGCTACTACAGCTCCACTTTTACCCAGCGACCCATGGATGCTGCAGAACGGCAGGAAACGCGGGAAGAAGAAAAATCGTCCCCGGATCCTGAGGCATCACGAGTGTTATAACCTCTCCCCTTCCTTGCCCATGTCCGCTAGGGATTATGTGAACACAGCTAACGCGAGCATGGATGTTTCTGGGACACCGTTACCCGCCACAGCGGCCGTTGGGACCGGGATCCACTTTAATTTCGACTTCGTACCGACAAGATATAATAACGCTGTGTCGAACAGCGGGAACTCAATGATGCAACCATTGCCATTCACCAATCATAACGTGGACTATGTACCAATTGAGGTTTCGACAAAAAACGGGGACTTTTACAGCTGTGGGGCTTCTTCCGCCTCGTCAGGTTTGGGTCCAGGTACTCCGCTGACCCCGAGAACGCCCGGAGGACACTATGCGACAGAATATACGGAAATTGACTTGAGTAAAACGAGAGCCTTATCAAACGCATTAAGGTCGCGACAGCGAGAAAGAAAATCACGAAACGCGAGTTCCGAAACCTCTGGTCTTATTAACGGAATTTAAATAACTAAATGTTTTTTTTTACTTCAAACCGCGCACAAGATGAATGGCTAGTGATACTGTCTCGCGCATGAATAGTTCCATTGTTAATTCATAATCATGATTTGTTTTGAAATAATCTAATTTTAGCTGCTTTGTTCCTTTTGGTACTTTTTGGGTTCAGTGATGGCTGAGAGACATTACATAAACAAATTGCATTGCTGGTTATGGGCATAATAGCGATGATAGTAGAGGTTGAACTTTGATTGTTCAGCATCCTTGGTTCCAGGACCGTGTCGGCTTAGGGCGAAAAGTACGATATTGGAAGTATATATACACTGAATAACATGATACACTTTTTGTAACATAACAAAATGGCAGAAAGTACTGTAAACATCATATAATTATATAAAACATAAATATATATTTAATGCGCTAAAATGAAATTTGAATTTCTCTAAATATTGGGGCTCACAAATCAGTTACTAATACCAACAAGTGGGTAAGTCCGACCCTTAATACCACACAATTCTCATGCTATTTGACACGGGGAAGAAACTGTCCTAATTTTTCACTTCTAAAAGGCAGTTTATCTTCTAGTCTAAATGGTCTCTCTGCTCTTCTATCTGTAAGATACTGAACTTTCCTTCATTGATTTTCGATTTTTCGATTAGAAATATGTTACTGATGAATTTCTTCTAGTTTGGATGCACCAGTCCAGCCCAATAGGTCATAATATATGTTGGAATACTGATATCAAATACTGAATATCAAAACCTCAAATCAAATACAATTACTCTACATAGACCTGTGGATGACACACACATAGCTAATAAAATGCTTTGAAAATCACTTAGCAAAGTTATATACAATTATTAAGTGGTGGAATGCCGTGACTCCCTATTCGACCCCCCCCCACAGCGTTCCCTTTTTAGACTCCACAATTATTCATCATCTTCTTGTCTATATCAACCACCTTGTGTAGGATGTGATGTGAAGAGTGTACCCAGAGTAAATAGCCCTCATCGAGCAAGCATTGAGTTAAAACAAAAAACCTGCGAGTCCACATTCACTTTATATAGAAGATTGATAACAATATTTGTTCTTGTTTGCAAATCTTTGTGCATTGATCCTGGGGTTGTGGGGTCGTAATGACTGTACCCAGGTCTAAGGTTCATTCAATTTTCGATCAGGAAATACAGTTTCTTTGTGTTTCTGTTCATTTACAATCGCAATTTTTTTACTGCCAAAAGAATGATGATGTGCATTTTTGTTCTTTCTGCTGCCAGCTTGTACATCGAAAAATTTCAACCCAAATTTGAGGAAAACGGCCAAATTTTAGCTGTGGAATTGTTGCTTTTACATCGTATTTCCTAAATTATTTTTGAGCAATCTATAAATTCTAAAATTTGGGATATTCCAATGTATACAATTGAAGGTCTGCCCATTAAAGTTTTGATACTTTTTACTGCTGCTTCTCATGTATGTGAATATCAAAACATTCTGGACACAAATCATGCAGTCTTGTTTCAGCTGACCACTATATTTCGAGACAGTTGTCTTTTAAATTGAATATAAAATGTGTCAATACATTCTAGACATCTCTCATTTATGTTGTATTATCTTGCAAATTAATTACTATCTAAGTTTCGAGACATATTACCTGTAGATGTAATTCAAAAATTCTTGAAACATTCTGGTCACAATTAATTGTATGATGGAGTAAGAGATGGAGATTGAGCAAACCTGGCCAGAATGTTTGTAAACAATGTCTGAATGCTTATAATGGTAAATGTATCACAACTTTCTGGGCAAGCGTTATATATTCTCCTCTAATCAACCGAGATTCCTTTTTTGGTGAAAATCACTGATTCTGCTCGAATGACCTAAAATTTTTGCTGCTCCAAATCGTGTTGTATAAAAAATTCATTATTTTACTCATTTTTATTTTTCAGGGGTGATATTTTAAAGAGGGTTTCTTTATTGTAAGTTATATCTGTGTATTTTAGGATTTCGGTTTCCTTGTTATTATTCGGTTGATAACTTCCCTCGTTCAGATTTTCTGTTTTTTCTTTGAAAAGTTTTTTTTTCAGTTATTTCTTATTTTACTTTTCGAACCGAAGTTGTGTTTATTGTTTTTTGTTTTTTTCAAAATATAAATGGAAACAAAAGTTAAAGACGTTTGCATATAAAGTAGAGTGTCATACTTCATACTTAATCCGTTCCAGGACGCCGTCTGAAGTCCGAAACGCTTATCCCCATTAGAAATAATGGAAAGTGAATTATTCCGTTCCCAGATCCTAGAATTCACGCCGGTGGTAACGAGATTTCAATTTTAATTTCTCCCGCGGCAAATCACAAACTTACAGCCGTACATTATTGGCTATGATATTAATTTACACTGTTAACAAAGTATACATTGGTGCCTGGTACTTCGACCAACGTAAGCTTGTGTAAGTGATTGTTATTGTGTTTGTATTTAATAATTCAGAGACTTTTCGAACCCAAAATGGCAGGAAACAAAATGAAAAGGTAGTGGAGGTGAAATATTTACACTGATTTATTTATAAGGGATTGATGGGAGTTGTTGAATGGGATTCGGTGTGGCTGTATAGGAATTACCAGTGTATTTATTTTCATTGTGTTGGATTCACGAACAATTCCAGTTATGAACAATTTCTTGCAAGGTAACTGATTGTTTCCCAATGCCATCGAGATACAAGCCGGCCTTTTCTTCTGGATACCACCTATATAAGCTTCTGCAATCAACTCGATCAAAGTAATTCTGCTTTCTACAACCAATTATTACCTACCGCTTATAAGTAATTATGACTACCTTACAGACGTTTGAATAGTGCCTTTCACTGGAGTTACTTGGTAAAGTTTAAGTCGGTCTGTTAGTGCTGGCAGTCGATGTAGGTAGTGAGGTAAGCCGTGTATAAGGGATTAGATTTAAATGTGATTCAGACTTACATGGAAATAGGTAAGCTGACTGGTGAAGTACTAGAGAGAATGTAAGAAGCCTCATGACATGGGGAGACGAGGAGTGTAAATAATAACACGATCTTAGCAATGAGATTTTAATTTTTAATGACTGCTTGTTAGATCATAATAAAACAAGAATTGTATCTGATCTTGATAAACATTTCCCACCGTTAAATCTCATGTTTAGAAAATGATATCATTGTATTACATGTATCCTATCATCATACGTCAGTATATTTAGAACGGAATAATTCACTATTCATCATTTCTAATAGTGATATTTGCTTCGGACCTCGTACAATTCATAGTTCGAACGACCTCCTGGAACAGATCAATCAAGTACAGTATAGTAAAATTTTGGATTTTTATTTGACCGTAAACTGACCTTCACGGACCCCCTGAAGTTCGTTCATGTGTCTAGTGGTCCATGGAACCCAGGTTAAGAGCACCTAGTTTTAAGGAACGTTTCATAGTCTTATAATTCAGATTTTAGGCATATGTCGTCTGTATAACCGTCTTTATATAGCCAGTTATAAACAGAAGGTATTCTATACTGTTCAGCTTTCATAGGACGCTTTAAAGTTTTACAAAGTCTACAAAATGGTGATTTATCTCCTGGTTTTATATCTTCATAGTTCACTGACGCGTCTAAAGGATCCTCTCTCCATTTGTGATACTCTGCATAAGCCGTATCGTTTTTATCCAGGTATATCAAATACTTAACCAGTTCAGCCGGGCTCTTAAAATCATCGACGTGTATGTAGGAATTCGGTGGAGCTATGGCTCTCACATCCTCGCGAGTCGGTCCCCAAACAACCGGCACTGTCCCGGACCCGAGTGCGTTGCGCCACATTTTCTCGGAAACGTAATCGGGACAATGTATTGAATTGTCAAACGATAAATAAAACTTGTATTCGCGCGCAAGTTTGTATGTAAATGATCCTTTATTATTAGAAGGGAAACATTTTCCCTTCGCGTCCAATTTCAAGCCGGCATTCATCATTGCTTTTGCGTAATTCATCCTTTCCCGCGCTCCCAAAGTTCTGTTACAATTGCTTACGATCCACAGCGCCAACTTGCGGTTAGTTTTTTTCCAAGTTCGAGGACCTTTGTAGGATTCCCTTAGCGCCATCTCACGGTTGCCGAAATAGAATGGAAAACTTGAATCTCTTCTGTAGTTGATAGTGAAATTGAACACTTTGTCGAGACGTCTGTCCTTCAGTAAGTCTTTGTAGGCTACGAATTTAGACGGCGTTTCTTTGTGCCAGAATACGTACAGTTGATCAGACTTTCTGTGATATTGAATAGCAAAAATATAGTATTAGAATGATGTATGTACTCTCCCCGGTACTTCGTTATATAGTTAACAACTACATTACGGAATAAAAATATATTAATTATATCGTGTACATTTGTTGTTTAAGCCGGTAATGTTGGTTTATGTATTATGTCTCATATGTGCTAATTGCAGCGTGATTGGATCTTAAAAAGTTCATTTATAACCGTTAGGTGAAGTAAAAACTTTCAATCGCTAGCTGATCTTGCGGACCGGATCCGGCCCGCGGGCTGTAGTTTGGTGACCCCTGGTCAACGACCATACCACGTTGAATACACCCGATATTGTAGGCTTTTGTTCTTACTAAAAAATGAACATTTTTCACCTGTATGGAGGAAAATCATTCTTTTTAATTCTTTCGGGCGAAAAAAATACGACGACTGCTTTGCTTCTGTCCAAGACAGATCGATCCATTGTCACGACACAGCCTCCACAAACGTCCGGATATTTATATTCAATGAGATCGTATTTGTGTTCTGTCGCGAATGCATTTGCTGTCCAGACCAATATAATTGGATCAGACTGGTTTGGTCGTAAATCCTTTTTAGTCTGGTGTTGTACCTGTAATAGTGCATACGTCGCGTAAAATAGCAAAATGTTTTTATTAAAAAATATCCTAGATGGTGTTCAATTCATTCTTTCCTGCGCTCCCAAATTAATGTTACATTTGTTCACGATCCACAGCGCCATATTGCGGTTAGTTTATTTTTAAATTCGAGGACCTTTGTAGGATTCTCTTAGCGCCATCTCGCGGTTGCCAATATAGAATGGTTTATGCTTTTGAAATCTTCCTAGATGGTGTTTTGCAACTTATATTGAGATGGTGTTACGTACGGTCACTGACTGGTTTTGATGGGCCTAAAGAGGTTACTTTCATCGCAGCAGTGACCCTGGCTTTGTCGGGTCTGGGTCGGCTGTGAGTTGATGATTGGGTAATGGATGTGGCTTAGACGAGATTTGAAACTGCAACATATCGGTTGTGAGACTCGGTATAATGAAAACTGTGAAAATTCATATTGATAAACAATCTTCCCTACTTTACCAGTTTACCCTTTGCATTAAAACCAACACACATCAGGAAGTTTAAGATTAGGCAGTTGTTTATCAAATGAGATTTCAACAGTGTTTTTTTATTATAATGTTTGAATCTTGTTAAATTAAGGTTTTTTAAGGTTTTTAAGGTTTTTTGATAACGATTTGATAATATTTGAATCTATTTGAATCTTGGTAAATTCTTTCGTTCAATTAATACAGTCATCCCTCGTCACAACAGATATCGGACGACTTCTGAGTTAGGCAAGTTAGATCTGCGTCAGGGCAATTCGGAAAATCAAGACTACGGATAATCGAGTGCTCACTGTATATTATTATACACTGCGTTTAATATTATTAAATATTAATTGTTTGATTACCTGAAATCGATCCATTTGTTTGTGTATAAACTTCAGCACTTGTGGAAGTTTCCAGTCTTTTGATTCTTCAGTTGATCGTTGGGCGTTGGACTCAGGTTTATTCACTGCATTTGCAGGTTCTCTGCTTTTCTTAGATTTGTTCTTCGTTTTTGAAATTTTCTTTTCTTTCTTCGCAACTTGTATGGCATCGATTTTCTTCTGCGTTTTTAGATTCTCAGGCACCTTAATGCACGAAATGAATATGATCGAATGCTTGTCAGTCTAGATTAGGATCATCAGGATCATCAGTGGGCCCCTCGAATTTATAGAAATGTTTGCATGTTTCAATAATCAATCAATATATATTACTGTAATTATTTTGCAATGGCCAAATGTCATCAAATATTACATAATATTATAATGTAAGAAATAAGAATTTCAACACAATGTAACATATCATTACTTTTAATCAAATTAAAGGGTTCAACCAAACGTGACCATGTAGAATAAAATGCAAACGAAAGACTGTGCAAAATCACAGTCTCCATACTTGAAACAAGGTCATATAATATCTATATAATTGAGTGGGCTCCTGGATCCCGATGGCCCTTGGACAATGGCCCACTTGGCCTATTGGTAAATTCGGCCCATGCTAGATGTTCAAACTCACATCGGAATGCGCTCGATTCTCTTCTCTTTGCTTCTCCTTGTTCTCACTCTTCTTCTCTTGGACTTTCTTCTTACCTTCAACTTGCTCCTTTAATTTTCCATCCGCCTTTTGTATTCGAATATCACGATGTTTCCGATCATATTCAGCGATCTCTGAAAAAGCAAATTATTTATGAATGGTGTTATCTTTGGATATCAGCTGTTCTCCGTCATCGGGTTCGCATTTCAACTAATTAAGTACCTGCATAAGGCTTATTCCTACATAAGAAACAAACTACGCATGTTAGGGCAGAGGTCCGGTTTCAGTGGGGTTTGGGGTAGGGGTTGAATGTCTTTTAAAGGTCGCGGGTTCAAATTTCAGGTTCAAACTGAAACTAATTTGTCGTAATGACTGTTGAAAATTTTATTTCTTACATTATGGTATAACTAGCATTGAACTGCCCAGCACTGAACTTCAATGTTCAAAGGACTTGTGTATTTACAGCACAGGAAACATAAGAAATTGCCTGTAGTAATATGTCGTAAGCTTAAAACTAACTGTCAATTTTCTTTTCTTGTTCCTCCGTATCCCCTGGCATTTGTTCATCACTTTTTCCGAATTTGGAATAGAATTTTTTGAACGATTGACTGAATTTGAGCTGTACGTTTGTTTTGTAATGTTTCACGCTATGGTAAGCGATGTATACTAACAAGCACAGAAGAACTAGTCGGAGTTTGCGACTCATAGTAAGCCTACGTCTACACATTGGGAGATGAGGATCGGGTCAAGAGTCCTAGAATAACAAGTAGAAGTGCAACGTACTCAAGAAAATATAAACCTGGATTTTAATCGTTTACATTATCTGTAATGCAATTGTAAATGTAAGCGTTATTCCCAGGACATTCGAAAGTTTTATGCTCGAACATTTTCAATCTCAAACCAATATCAAAAAGTCGTTTACATTCCATAATGAATATTTCTTACATTACTGTAAAGCAGGGTTTCCCAACGGGGTCCAGGTGAACCCCCTGGGGTCCAAAGCGCGATTACAGCGGCCAATAAAAAACAGATAAACGAAATATGGATGTGGTATCTTTGTACGCTTTTTATCAAATACTAAGTACACTAAGATTAAGTAGTTATATTAAGCAGCAAGTAGTATAATTTGACCATCCAAAAAATCCTGGCTATATCAGCGTTCGGGGGTCCACAGCGAAAAAAGTTGAGAAGCCCTACTGTAAAGTTTAACTGTTTCTTGTTTGGTTATAATAAGTTTAAATTATCCTCGATTCTCTCACACCTTCTATCTAAGATGTTATTTTTAAGCAATATATGAGAGCCATGTAGCCACTCCATTGCACTGTTGATAGTTCATTCCTACTTGTAGCTAATTAACACTAAATTATACTTTAACTTGAACTGCTCCTAGTTCGGTTTTGTAAAGTCTAAATTATCATTAATTCTCTTACACTGCAGTAAGCAATCTAAGATTATATATATATACATAGCAATATAGTGTAAGTATATTCCTTTGACTTCCTCTAGAACAAACACAGCAAACGCTCCTTACGTTTATTATATGAAAAATTATTCTTTATGTTCTGCCTGCTCCTAATGTCTGATACGAAATCTTGAACTTTACGACGTATCATGGCAGAAACATTACCTATACTGCTAACGCCTAAGGGTACAAATGGTTGAACATTGCTATCAAACAGGTCGCTTACGCGTAGCTAATATAAAAGTGCTTGTCAGACACGTAACAAAGTCCCGAATGTTTTCAAACGAGTCGAACTGCTAACTGCTAATTTATGACGCAATTATTATTTCATCATTCAAAATATTATTTTTTAA
Source organism: Halocynthia roretzi (assembly GCA_013436055.1). Classification (NCBI taxonomy): domain Eukaryota; kingdom Metazoa; phylum Chordata; class Ascidiacea; order Stolidobranchia; family Pyuridae; genus Halocynthia; species Halocynthia roretzi. The sequence continues at coordinate 23,586 of QRAM01000347.1, forward strand.
AACTCTCTCAAAAATCTCCCTAGATGAAATTCGAGTGCTTGTGGGTTGGTATTACCTATAGTCACTGACGGGATGATGATGGACCCAAGAGATTAATAGAACCTCGGTGGGGGTCACCATCATCGCATCGCATCGCTGTGAGCTGGTGAATGTGCCTTGCTCAAGTACACGGAGATGGCTTTGTCAAGGCTCGAACCCGCAACCTCGTGATTGTGAGACGAGCTCGCTATCCATTGAGTCACTCTCCCATTCCCACCTTCTATCAAGCTTTCGAAATCGCGTATTGGCGCCATCTCGCGGATATACAGTTTGATTAGAAAGTGATTATGATTATTTAACTCCATAGCGCCCATAGGCGGAATTAAAGCAGGCTACACCCAATAGGTTATTCAAAGGCTATTAGATGATTTATTTTTACACTCCAATAGGTTATTCAAAGGCTATACACTGTTCAGTACAAAACAACGAAAGTTCATAGTTCACAGTTCACAGTTCACAGTTCACACTTCATAACCTTTTTCATGCAGTTATAGTGTGCAGACAGCAATTTCCGTTAACGTATCAAATTCTCAACTCAAGCTTGAATATGTAACTCCCGAAAACAATGGAAAGAGTCAGATGACTTAATTTATTAGTCTGGAGCCTTCTACAACGTATCACGTTACTGTAAGCTTGAAAAACAGTTTAATCAGTTAATATAGAAAATATCTGTGAAACTAAAAACACTTCAATACTATATTTATACGCTGTCATATACGGTATATGTTATAGGACAACTTGAAGTGCTCTTATTATTTTTTCATAGCAACGTACTGTATAGCTGGCGAAGTGATTGAATCTCATAAACGAAAAGGTTTCTAATAATTACTCATTGATACCATCCCGCTCAGGCGCAAGTACAATTACATATACGAATAGAACCATGATTACGCGTTTCAGTAATCATTGAAAATGTGAATCTCGTATTTTTTACTATCCTTTAGTTGTAAACCTCAGCTCGCCAAACAACTGAAGAGAGTAAAGTAATAGCAATAGTATGGTAAATAAGAGTCATACTTGTACCAGGATAGCAGGGAAGCATTGTCATTAATATCACAGTACAGGATCGGTTTATTTAGTTAATAGCGATGAAATCCAAGAAATAATTGTTGTAACTGTTCACATTTTGTTTACTTTCAATATAAGCTTTTTTCGTGCAATAAATTCTCTATAGAAATTGCAATACAATCCTAGTTAAATACCTAGCCTTAGTTAGTTAGCAGTGTTTTGTATACTTGGAGAAATATTTCGAGTGAAAACTTCATATCGGATACGTAATGAAGACTTGGGAAAAACAGTGAGTTTTTTTACTGACTTTTTTCTGTATTATTTTAACTTTAGTTTATTCACTTTCAAGTCAAATCAATTTTTGGGTGAGACTTGTACGTAGTTAGAGAAATAGTAATGTGCTTTGTACAGTATCATGAACAAACAAGATGTTTGCTACATTACGGTTATACTTATACTTAGAGTGTGGTTGAATATGATTTGGAAATCTGCTGTATGCAGTACGTCACGAAAAACATTATCCTCGAGAAAGGCTTATTCGGGCGACGCTGGGTTGGATTTTTGCCGGGAACAGCCTAACGCGGCAACGGTGGATCTAAACAGCGCTACGCGACATATTACATCCGAGTAGGATGTCCATTTTGTGAGATGGTAGAACTCCCTCGTATTCGATTTCGAATTTAAGAAAGAAAATATATAGATGGGACACAATGCGAGAAGTGACGCCACGCGTCGCGACAAAACCGAACTCTAAGAAGGTTCTCTCGTCTACGACCATACCACGTTGAATACACCCGATCTCGTTCGATCTCGGAAGTTAAGCAACGTCGGGCCCGGTTAGTACTTGGATGGGTGACCGCCTGGGAATACCGGGTGTTGTAGACTTTTGCCTTTGTTAGTATTCGTCCTTAGCTATATCTATATCTTCTAGTATTTCGGGCGACACAGAAGTATTTAGTATATAGCTGGCAGTGCTGATACAGTTGCTACTTTTGGTATTGTTGGTACAGCGATTTTCAGCATTGTCCTAGTGTTTTTATAGTGTGACGTCACGCGTCGAAACAATTTCCATAAATTTAACACGTTATTTTTTATTTCCATAAATTTAACACGTTATTTTTTTCACATTCCTTGAAGTCTTGTTTTTCGAAACTTTCCATTTAATAGACGTTGCACATATCCTTCAGGTGATATCATCAACCGTGATAACGAGCTGTTGAGAATGAAAGGCAGCATTTGACAGCAATGAAAGACAGTTATTGTTATCATAAAGAGACTGTTCCTAAAGCTAATGAGTAGCAATAATAGGAGAATATATTCTTTAACGATTCTAATTTCAAACTTTACCATCCACGGCCGTATCGCAGTTTTATTCGGGGACTACTACTTAAGGACGGATTCCTCTTAGTCACAAACAAACTCCCATATTTATCTGGTTACAATACGTACTGATGTATAATACCCCAACTATGACGTCCAGATAGCTTGAAAAGCTCTATATCCATGTATAATACGCACCCCTTACTTTTGAATAATTTTGAAGGAAAAATTTTGCTGATTATACATGGTAAATTACGGTACAAGAATAACTACTACATAACATTTTAAAAAAACTTACGTTCCATGCAAAGTCCAGCTGGACAGAGATAGCCCTCTCCGCAATCGGAATCATATTTGCATCCTGAATGCAAAATAAAAATCATATGATATGAGCGGATGTATAAGGGGCCAAAAGGGGTAACAGCCTCCCATCATACAAGAGGGGCCTCCAAGACTACATATACCTTATCTGATCACCAGTAATTCCTATCACTATTGCCTTTATGACCAACTGAAAATTGTAGTCAAAATTATTCTTACAGTCAAGAAATGCAGTTCCATTTCTCCCTACGTTTTTCATTTGTCTTCTTAACTAATTTCTATGTTGAAGGCTTCCAAATCTATCTAAAGCGTCCCGGCCCCGTTAATTAATAATACCTAAGTTGGCTTGGGCCAGACCAGGAAGAATTTCAGCTCTGGGCCAAAAATTTGTGGGAATCATCGAAATATTATAAGCTTACTTTTGGTGCAAAATCCACGGTAGCAATTCCAATCATCTGGGCAAGTAATGTGTTGGCAGTCTGCAAAAAAAAATCATTAGAAATGTTAAGGTTGTCTATATTCACATATATTCGAAAGTTGAATCAAGTTTGATAAGGTAAACATTCGAAATTTGACTCACAACGATCGACTTGGGCAGCAGCCACCATGCAAAGCAGACAAAGAACGAGAGCAAGTTTCATCGACATATTCAGGCAGGTAGCAAATTAGATTCTTCAATTCAAGTTTCGACGATCAGTGAAGACTGAAAATACGCTACAAAGCTCCTGTATTTATGCCCGTCCTCGCTGAACTTGATTGGCTTGACGTCCCAACGGTTGAACACGAAGCGTTTTGATTGGTTCGATCGTTACTATGTGAACATGGAGTTCCTTTTGATTGAATAGTTTTATGAGATGTCACGACATTTCCGACTCCAGCAATGCGCTTTCCGTGCAAAGTTGCAAAATACTGCGAATCGTGCACTGAGGCAAATATGATTATGAAATTTTTATGCCTATACACTGCCTGGTAGAGACAGTACTGTACCTGAGGTTTGGAAGATAAGCATCTAGCTCGAGAGACGCTCTTGTTAACCACTCAGCTGCCTTCCCACTAAAGTTAAGGTTGTCCTAGATATTCTTGAGCCCCAGGCCAATGGTCCAATTGGTCTATTGATCTATTGGTCTATTGATCTATTGGTCTATTGATCTATTGGTCTATTGGTCTATTGGTCTATTGGTCTATTGATCTATTGGTCTATTGGTCTATTGATCTATTGGTCTATTGGTCTATTGGTCTNGGCTATTGTTATCAATATCAATCACCACACTGAAGCTAAAACTTTCTGTTGAAGTCAGACAAGCTCTTAGATTATATACAAAATAAAACGCATGAGTGAAAGCATGAAAAGTGAAGTTGTAATTTTCATGTAGTTCCATAATTTGTGAATGAAAAGATTAACGAGTTTGACTTGTATTTTGAGTTGATATTATGGTAAAGTTATAGATGGGTGTCCGATATAGATAGCAGCTATTTTCAGTAGATTAGTAGCTGACAATAGAATATTCAACACGCCGTATTATCTTGTCTGTAAGTCGTAAAGCCTGATGCCATATATAGACTTCTTGTGATTTTCTTGCAACCTCTTTGCAAAAGTTATATACAGTAGTTTGATAATTAAGAGACTCAATTATTGTTAAGTTTTTAGGCAATATACATATACTATATGTACAAGCGGTACGCGATAAGAAAAAGGTTCGGAACAACTGCTCTTATGTCGCTAGCAGTAGCCAGTATATTCAATAATATTCCTTGTACTGTTCTAAAGTACTGTTCTTACAGAAAATGAGAGGTGTTGAAACTTGAATTTGAATACACTTTCTCATAGACCTGCTTATCAGACACTTCTCTAAACTGTACGACGTCACTCGACCATTATTTTCTTTTTTATTTCCATAAATTTAACACATTATTTGTCTTCTTATCCAAATTCGTTGAAGTCTTGGTTTTTAAACTTTCCAATCAATAGAAACCACAAACGTGAGCACATATCCTTCAGTTTGTATCATTAACCGTGAATAATATCTGTTGAGAATGAGAGACAGCATTAAGACAAGTGAAATTATTCATCAAAATACTATTTTACTTTGTATAAACAAAGCTACCTTGGATATAGAAGCAAGAGTACAAATTTACTGTATACACTTAGCAGATCATATTGAGCAGCGCATGCATGAAAGTGTCGCTATAGTAACTCTTGATGCTGGTTATTACGATCGTGGATAATGTTATCAATATCAATATCAATATATATCAATTGTTCCTATAACATAAGCAGCATCCACTGTATATCATATTCATATCCCTAACCTAATGTTATCAGCCCGTAACAGTTATTAAAAAGAGACTGTTCGAAAGCTGATGAGTAGTCATAATAGCAGAAGATATTCTGTAATGATTTAAATTTCATGCGTTCCCATCCACGGTTTTCGGTATCGCATTTTTTTCGGGGAATACTACTTAAGGACGGGATCCCCGTAGTCACAAACAAACTTTTATATTTATCCGAATATAATACGCAGCACAACTATGAGCCATTTCGCTGAAAAAGCTCTATACCCATGTATAATACGCACCCCAACTATGAAGTCCAGATAACTGAAAAAGCTCTATACCCATGTATAATATGCACCCAGACTTTCAAATAATTTTGAAAGCAAAAACATGGAAAACTATGGTACAAGAATAACTACTGAATAAGCTCTCGAAAAACTTACTAGATTGACAAAGTCCAGCATGACAGTGATATCCATATCCGCAATGGAGATTGTGGAAGCATTCTTAAAAAAAATAAAAAAGCATATTATATCGTGTTAATAGAGCCAGATGGATAAGGGATCAAAAGAGTTAACAGACCTCCATCATGCAAGAGGGGTCCGAAAAACTACATACACTTCCATTTCTTATCTAATCATCAATAATTTATATAACTCTGACCTATATGACAAACTGAAAATTGTAGTCAAAGTTATTCTTACAGACAAGACATGCAGTTCCATTTCACCTCAGTTTTTCATTTGTCTTCCTAATTAATTTCTATGTTGAAGTATGTTCTATGTTCTATCCATCCATCAGTTATAAATAACTAAGTTGGCTTAGACCAGACCAGCAAGGAATTTCAGTGCTGGATAACTTTGTGCAGGGCAAAAACTAAATTCTTGGAAATCATCGAAATATTATAAGCTTACGTTTAAGGCACCATCCAGCGCGGCAAGTCCAACCATGTGCGCAATAACGGTTAATGCAGTCTGTAAAATAAAATCATCATAAAAACTCGTTATAAATACTTACTAAAGTTAATATCTGAATGTCTATATTCGCAAATATTTGGAAAGTAAATACAGTTTTTAGTATGATATAGTTATTTAAAATTTGACTCACGAGCGTGAATGTACAACGCTTCGGACGCAGCAAACATGCAAAGCAGACAAAGAACGAGAGCAAGTTTCATCGACATATTCAGGCAGGTAGAAAATTAGATTCTTCAATTCAAGTTTCGACGATCAGTGAAGACTGAAAATACGCACAAAGCTCCTGTATTTATGCCCGTCTTCGCTTAATTTGATTGGCTTGACTTCCCAACGGTTGAATACGAAGCGTTTTGATTGGTTGGATGGTCAGTATGTAAACGTGAAGAGGATGTATCCTTTGATTGACTCGTTTTATCAGATTGTCACGACATCAGCAACGTGCTTCCCGTGCAAAGTTGCAAAGTTGCAAAGTGGCAAAATGCTGCGGATCGTGCACTGAGAGAAAACGTTTTTATTGTCTATACATTGCCTGCTACAGACAGTACTGTACCCAAGGTAACGCAGATGTCCCAGTCCCTGACTCGGGAGACGCTCTTGCTAGCCACTGGGCTACTTTCCTACTAAGGTTAGGGTTGTCTTAGATATTCTTGGGCCCTGGGCCAATGGCCCATGTAGTACAGTAATTTGTTAATTAAAAAAATTATCGAGTTAGACTTGTATTTTGGAGTTGATTTTATGGTGAAGTTATCTTGAAGATGGATGTCATTTGTTTGTACAAGGGCGCAATTTCAGTACTTGCAGTGATCGCTAGTTTCTGTAGATTCGTACCGGGCAATAGAGTATTTAACATGTCGACAATACAAAGGCTATATATGACTTAACGATACTATTAATGACTGGATGCTCTTAAAGCTCTTGATTTAAACCACAATTCACTCGACTTGACTCGAGTTCGCATATGACTCGACTTGACTAATGACTCGAGCTTCTCGAACTCAATATTGTGTATACAGTATAATAAACGTGCAATGCTGTGTATGTGTTCGTGCCTATGTTTAAGAATTCCGTGAATGAAACTTTGTTTATGTATTGAACGAGTGTTTGCATCACAGAAATCTCTCGTTTATTGAAATTACTCTTCCTGTAAGATGAACACGCTGTGGTGTAATGTATATTACGGCTACTATCACAGTAGTGGTTCGTCTATTAGGGCTAAAGAGCATTACGCTTTAGCGAGGGTTTCCTTTATTACAAATATTGACTCCATCGTAAAATCTTCACCTGAGCATTTGAATACACTTTCTCATAGACCTGATTATCAGACACTGCTCTAAACTGTACGGAGTCACACAATCATTATTTCCTTTTTTATTTCCATAAATTTAACACGTTATTTATTTTTTTCAAATTCCTTCTTGTCTTGTCTTGTTTTTCTAATTTTCCATTTGATAGACGTTGCACATATCCTTCAGTTGATATCATTACCCGAGATCCGCTGTTGAGAATGAGAGACAGCATTAAAACGAATGCATCAAAATCAGCATCAAAATACTATTTTACTTTGTATAAGCAAAGGAACTTTGAACTCAGAAGCAAGAGTACAAATTCCCTGTATACACTTAGTAGATCATAATAAGCAGCGTCTGAATGAAAGTGTCGCTTTAGGAACTCTTGACGCTGCTCATTACGATCGCAGATAATGTTATCAATATCGATCGGTCCTATAACATAAGAGGCGTCCTCTGTATAACATATTCATATTCCTCACTTAATGTTATCAGTTATCGGTTATTGTTATCAAAGGGAAACTGTCCCAAAGCGATCACAATAAGCTGCGTCCACTGTATATCATATACATATCCCTCACGAAATGTAGTCAGTCAGTTATTATTATCAAAAAAGACCTAGTAGTAGACCAGTAGCCACAATAGGAGAAGATATTCTTTAAGGATTCTAATTTCAAACTTTTCCATTCACGGTTTTCGGTATCGCAGTTTTTTCGTGGACTTAAGGACGAGTTCTTCGTAGTCACGAACAAACTCCTCTAATTAACCGAATATAATACGCACCCCAAGCTTTGAATAATTTTGAAAGCAAAAATATGCGTATTATACACGGAAAACTACGGTACAATCATAACTAATAAAATTATAATAAACTTACCAGGTAGACAAGTTGACAAAATACAGCGAAATCCAATTCCACATTGTAAATTAAAGAGGCATCCTTAAACAAAAATAAAGGAGTTATTGTCAGGGCCGGATGTATAAGGGATCAGAGGGGACAACAGCCCTCCATCATGCAGGGTTCCCCCAGAATACATAGACTTCCATCACTTATCTGGTCACCAGTAATTTATATCACTTTGACTTATATGACAAACTGAAAATTGTAGTCAAAGTTATTCTTACAGTCCATTTTACTTCAGTTGTTCATTTGTCTCTTAATCAATTCCTATGTTGGTTTTAAATCTAAAGCGCCCCCAGCAAGCCAGCATTAATAACTAAGTTGGCCTAGACCAGACCAGCAAAAAAATATCAGCTTACTTTGATAGCACAATCCAAGGATGCAATTTGCATTACCTATGCACCGATTAGCAATGCAGTCTGTAAAATAAAATCATCATAAAACATAGAAAACATTAGAAATACTGAGATATGAAAGATAAAAACTGAGATATGAATGTCTATATTCACATATATTCGAAGTAAAAAAGTCTTTAGTTGGAGATACCGTATTTATTTGATTGTAAGCCGCCCTTGATTGTAAGTCTTGCGAGGACATAGGGTAGCATACTGGGACCGCGATTGGGCCCCCTATTTGAATAAAAGTAGCCTATAACCTCAAACCGATCTCCTTGCGAGTTTTCAGAGCGTCTAGTCAAGAACTGTTTTAGGGAAGGGCGAACAAACATTTAAACAAACGTTTCGGTATGGTAAGGAAAAGAAAGCCACCCCTGATTGTAGACCACCTTGGATTGTGCGCCGCCCTTGATTGTAAGCCGCACGAAATGATGGGAAAAAAACAATATAAGCAGCGGGTAACAATCGAATAAATACGGTAGTGATTTAAAATTTGACTCACGAACACCCGGAATGTACAACGCTTCAGAAGCAGCAATCATGCAAAGCAGACCAAGAACGAGAGCAATTTTCATCGACATATTCAGGCAGGTAGCAGATAAGATTCTTCAATTCAAGTTTCGACGATCAGTGAAGACTGAAAATACGCTAAAAAGCTCCTGTATTTATGCCTGTCCTCGCTTAATTAAACGCCCTAACGGTTGAATACGAAGCGTTTTGATTGGTTGGATGGTCAGCATGTAAACGTGGAGTGGATGTTTCCATTGATTAAATATTATTATAAGATTGTCACGATATTTTCCAGCAACGTCTTTCCGTGCAAAATTGCAAAGTTCCAAAATGTTGCCAATCGTGCACTGAGAGAAAACGTTTTCATTATTTATACACTGGTATAACTATACAGTCGTCCCTCGCTATATCGCGGTTCACTTTCACGGATTCACGGATAGGTGAGGGATTACTGTATACCTATTATACCTGGTACAAACAGTACTGAGCATAAGGTAGGCCAGATACGCCGCTGGCTCGAGAGACGCTCTTGCTAACCACTGAGCTACTTTCAAACTAAAGTTAGTGTTGTCCTAGATATTTTTGGGCCCTATGCCAATGGCCCACTTGGTCTACTGGTTATTGGTTGGTTACTGGTAACGCGAAGAAATTCGTGCATTCAATCTAACATTCTATCTTTGTACAAGAGCGCAATTTCAGTGCTTGCAGTGGTCGCTAGTTTCTGTAGATTCGTACCTTGCAATAGAGTTTTTAACATGTCGACAATACAAAGGCTTAAGCGGGTAGCGCGGGTAAATGACCTTACTGTGTTATTATTGAATGAATGCTTACACTAAGTCCTCTAAAGGCCCCGACTCGATTCAAACCACAATTCACTCGACTTTACTCGAGTCTGCATATGACTCGACTTGACTAATGACTCGAGATTCTCGATCGCAATATTGTATATACAGTATTTTAAGAACGTGCAATGCTGTGTATATGTTCGTGCCTATGTTTTACAATTTCGTGAATGAAACATTGTTTATGTATTGAACAAGTGTTTACAACACAGAAATCTTGTTTGGTGAAATTATTCTTCGTGTAAGATGGGCGTTTATTAGGGCTGTAGAGCATTACGCTTTAGCGACGGTTTCCTTTATTACAAATATTGACTCCATCGTAAAATCTTCACTTGGTCATTTGAATACACTTTCTCATAGACCTGATTATCAGACACTGCTCTAAACTGTACGGAGTCACACAATCATTATTTCCTTTTTTATTTCTATAAATTTAACACGTTATTTTTTTCACGTTCCTTGAAGTCTTGTTTCTCGAAACTTTCCATTTAATAGACGTTGCACAGATCCTTCAGTTGATATCACTAACCGCGTCTATTAGCTGTTGAGAATGAAAGACAACATTAAAACAAATTAAATTATTCATCTATACATCAAGATATTATTTTACTTTGTATACCTAGAACTATAAGCTTCACTACTACTATTTGAGAACGGGTTCCTCTTAGTCACAAACAAACTCCTATAAATATTATTAAAAAAGGTCAATATCCATGTATAAAAAACGCGTATTATACACGGAAAACGACGATACAAGAATAACTACTAAGATTAAAAAAAAAAATTACCAAGACGGCAAATTCCAGCAGGACAGTGATATCCGATTTCGCAATTTATAGGGGGAGAACTGTGTGGAGAGCATCCTTAACAACAACAAAAAGAGCTTATTGCGTTGTCAGAGCCGGATGTATAAGGGACCAAATAGGACAACAGCCCTCCATCATGCAAGATGGTTCCCCCCCAGAATACATACACTTCCATTTCTTATCTGATCACCAGTAATTTATATCACTTTGACCTATATGACAAACTGAAAATTGTAGTCAAAGTTATTCTTACATTTTACTTCAGTTGTTCATTTGTCCTCTTAATTAATTCCTGTGTTGAAGGTTTTAAATCTAGAGCGCCCCAGCCACATTAAGTATTCATAACTAAGTTGGCTTAGACCAGAGGTTCTCAACATTTGTTTCCATATTCCTTCCTTACCAACTCCAGACGCTTGCATTTCTTCCCCAGACGCTTGATCATTACAGGAAACAAAGGAACAAAAAATCAACCACATATTTATAAATTTTCATACAACTCTAATGAGAACCCTGAGCCCCGTGCTGAGAAACTAATAGTCATTTGTCATTACAACTCGCAGCTAGTAGGTAAATCTAGATTCTAGAAAACTATCATGTAGCGCTGATAACATCAGACCTTGCTTAAACAAAAAAAATCATCTAGAAATTATTTTCAAAATTCATCTGGCTTAGACCAGACCAGCAAAGAATTTCACCGCTGGGGAACTGTGCGTATGGCAAAAAAAATCTTGGAATTCATCGAATTAATTTAGGCTTACGTTTATAGCAGTGTCCTGCGAGGCAAATCCAACCATATGCGCAAGGTTCGGACATACTGCAACCTGTATAATAAAATTTTCATAAAACTCGTTAGAAATGATTACTAAGGCTAAAGATATGAATGTCTATATATTGGCAAAGTGAATAAAGTCTTTCCATTCATTTCAAAGGCAATGGTAAGATAATTATTTAAATTTGACTCACCTGCATCAATGGAATGCGCTCCGGAAGCAGCGATCATGCAAAGCAGACCAAGAACGAGAGAAAGTTTCATCGACATATTCTTCAATTCAAGTTTCGACGATCAACGAAGACTGAAAATTCGCTACAAAGCTCCTGTATTTATGCCCATATTTGCTTAATTTGACTAGCTTGACGTCCCAACGGTTGAATACGAAGCGTTTTGATTGGTTAGATCGTTAGTATGTGAACGTGGAGTTGATGATTTTGTTTTATTGAATCGTTCCATCAGATTGTGACGACATTTCCGATTCCAGCAACGTGCTTTCCGTGCAAAAGTTGCAAAGTGCAGCTAATCGTGCACTGAGGCAAATATGATTATGAAATTTTATTATTTATACATTGCGTGGTACAGACAGTACTATACCTGAGGTACGACAAATACCCTTCTTGCTCGAGAGACGCTCTTGCTAATCACTGAGCTACTTTTCCATTTAAGTTAAGGATGTCCTAGATATTCTTGGGCCATAGGCCAATGGTCCAGTCTACTTGGTCTATTAGTCAATCGCATGCCCCACTTGTTTTACCAGTGTTATAGTTCCACTTAGAAGGGGATAATCTGGAACTCAGTCCACTGCGTTGAACCGAACGGTTGCAGTTATGACATGACCACCGGCATTCGGGACTGGTAATAAAGATAATTACATGAGTTAGTAGAAAAACTAATCAGTCGACAAATATTTCTTACTGGCGTAAATACTTTCGCTGAATACACTTAGTAGACGTTGCTTATTATGATCACAGATAATGTTATCAATCGGCTATTGTTATCAATATCAATCACCACACTGAAGCTAAAACTTTCTGTTGAAGTCTGCCAAGCACTCAGATTATTTACAAAAAAACGCATGAATGAAAGCATGAATGGTGAAGTTGTAATTTTCATGTAGTTCCATAATTTGTTATTTTAAATATTAACGAGCTTGACTTGTATATTTGAGTTGATATTATGGTAAAGTTATCTTAAAGATTGGCGTCATTTGTTTGTACAGGGTCGCAATTTCAGTGCTTGCAGTGGTCGTTGGTTTCTGTAGATTCGTACCTTGCAATAGAGTTTTTAACATGTCGACAATACGAAGGCTTACGCAGGCAACGCCGGTAAATGACTTAACTATACAATTATTGAATGAATGCTTACACTAAGTCCTCTAAAGGCCCCGACTCGATTCAAATCACAATTCACTCGACTTGACTCGAGTCAGAATATCACTCGACTTGAATAGTGACTCAAGCTTCTCGATCGCAATATTATGTATACAGTATAATAAACGTGCAATGTTGTGTATATGTTCGTGCCTATGTTTATGTATTGAACAAGTGTTTACGAAACAGAAATCTCTCGTTTGTTGAAATTAGTCTGCTATCGCAGTGGTGACTCTCGTCCAGAGAGTCTGCAGTCTGCCAGACTCTCTGCCAGGAGTAGCACTCAGCCTCAAACTAGAATAATATGCAATTAACAAATATGTCGTAACAAAAGTCTTCGTACTTTATTATCAAAACATTTAGATGAGAATTTCCATTAAAACGAGACAAAAATAGAAGTTTCTTTCATAGTTACTGCTAGCATCTTGTACGTACGATAATTGTTGGCGGTTGACGCTAAATGAAGCAACGATTAGCTGCATGTGGTGCAGGCAATTTTGAATATACCGATTTAATGATGATATGAGTCGTATTGTCTGTAAGTCGTGACGCCTGAAGCCGCAAGTATTACGGTTTAGCGAGGGTTTACTTTATTACAAATATCGGCTCCATCGTATAATCTAAGGGATGTCACAATTCACACAATTAATTATTTATATATTTATATTGAGAAAAATTATTTACAAAGTTATAAGCCCAAGGCTAACATGATAGAATTAGTAGACTACTGTATAGATGGTAAGCCTTCTGGTAGTGTTATATACGTTCAGCGTATCAGTCGATCCCTAGTAATAAGACTCAGACTTGTACACAGGAATACCCAGTATATACAACCAATACTATGCATCTGCTTGTAATTGCCTTCAGCTTTGCATTCTGCATTTGCAATTTTGCAAGGCAACTTAATTTTCCTGTCACGTAGCAGTAGCAAGATGACAGTTAACGTATCATTAATTTCGCAATTAATTTTCCAAGCCAACGTTTCTTACATTCATGACAGTTAATGCATCATTAATCAGATACATGAACATACTTTGTAGTTCGATATCAGCTCAAGCAGGATCAAATTTCCTTCAACCGGCGCCTTTTAACTGCCGTTTTCGCTGCTATGATTATCAGCATAATTAATTGTGTGATTAAAGTCAGTTGGACGTAAAATATTTTACAACCACGTACAGACATTGCTTAAGAATATATGATGGAGCCGATATTTATATATTAATAAAGTAAACCCTCGCTAAAGCGTAATACTTACGGCTTCAGGCTTTACGACTTACAGACAATACGACTACTATCATTATTAAATCGGTATATTTAAAATTGACTGCACCGAATGCTCGATTTAAGGTCAACCGCAAACAAATATCGTACGTACAACATGTTAGCAGTAACTATGAAAGAAACTTGTATTTTTGTCTCGTTTTAATGGAAAATTCAGATCTAAATGTTTTGATAATAATATACAAAGACGTTTTGTTATGACGTATTTATTAGTTGCATATCATTTTAGTTTGAGGTTGAGTGCTACACTTGACTCTGCAGCCCTCACAGACGAACCACTAATGTAATAGTAGCTGTAATATACGTTACACCACAGCTCATCAAACGAGAGATTCCTGTGATGCAAACACTCGTCCAATACATAAACAAAATTTCATTCACGGAATTCTCAAACCTAAACATAACACATACACAGCATTGCATGTTTATTATACTGTATACATAACACTGTGATCGAGAAGCTCAAGTCACTAGTCAAGTCGAAACATATACTGACTCGAGTCAAGTCGAGTGAATTGTGGTTTGAATCGAGTCGGGGCCTTGAGAGGACTTAGTGTAAGCATCCAGTCGATAATAGTATGTACAGTTAAGTAATTTTACCGACGTTGCCCGCGTAAGCCATTGTAATATCGACATGGTAAAAACTCTATAGCAAGATACGAATCTACAGAAACTAGCGACCACTGCAAGCACTGGATAGGACAACTTTACCATAATATCAACTCGAAAAACCGATGGACATTATTTGTCGTACCTTAGGTAGAGTACTGTCTGTACCAGACAATGTATAAGTAGTATAATTTCATATTTGTCATCAGTACATACATATCATATTTGTCTCAGTGTACGATTCGCTGCACTTTGCAACTTTGCACGGAAAGCTCGTTGCTGGAATCGGAAATGTCGTGAAAATCTGATGTAAGAAAGAAACATCCTCTTCACGTTTACATACTAACGATCCAACCAATCAAACTGCTTTGTATTCAACCGTTGGGAAGTCAAGCCAATCAAATTCAGCGAGGACTTGCATAAATACAGGAGCTTTGTAGCGTATTTTCAGTCTTCACTGATCGTCGAAACTTGAATTGAAGAATCTAATTTCCTACCTGCCTGAATATGTCGATGAAACTTGCTCTCGTTCTTTGTCTGCTTTGCATGGTTGCTAGTTCCGAAGCATTTTATCATGCCCGTGAGTCAAATTTCAAATAATTATCTCATCGATGACTTTGAAATAAATGGACTTTATTTACTTGGCAAATATATTTGAATATGTAGACATGCATATCTTAGCTTTAGTAAGCATTTCTAATGTTTTATTAAAATTATATTTTCCAGGCTGCGGTCTCTTACGTTATTGTGCGGTTGGTTTTGGCTGCCGCTTTGGAAACTGCTATAAACGTAAGCTTATATTATTTCGATGATTCCCAATCATTTTTGTTTTTGCCATACACACAGTTTCCCAGTGCTGAAACTCCTTACTGGTCTTGTCTAAGCCAACTTAGTTATGAATACTTAATGTGGCTGGGTCGCTCTAGATTTAAAACCTTCAACATAGAAATTAATTAAGAGGACAAATGAACAACTGAAGTAAAATTGACTGTAAGAATAACTACAATTTTTAGTTTGTCATATAGGTTAAAGTTATATAAATTACTGGTGACCAGATAAGAAATGGAGGTGTTTGTAGTCTTGGGGAACCCTCTTGCATGATGGAGGTCTGTTGCCCCTTTTGGTCCCTTATACATCCAGCTCTGACAACACAATTACACAAGCTCTTTATTTTTGTTAAGATTGCTTGTTCCACAATCAATGCGCATATTTAGTGGGCTATCACTGTCATGGTGGACTTTGCGTACCTGGTGAGTTTTTAGAAATCTTATGCAGAGTTATTCTTGTACCGTAGTTTACCGTGTTTCTTTCAAAATTATTCAAATATTGGGGTGCGTATTATACATGGGTATAGAGATTGTTCAGCTATCTGGATGTCGTAGTTGGGTGCGTATTATATTCAGATAGATATGGGAGTTTGTTTGTGACTAAGAGGAACCCGTACTTAAGTAGTAGTCCACAAAAAATCTGCGATACTGAACCGCAGATGGTAAAATTTGAAATTAGAATGATTAAAGAATATTTTCTCCCATTGTGGCTAATCATTGGCTTTGGAACGGTCTCTTTTTGATAACAATAATTGGCTGATAATATTGAGTGAGGGATATGAATATGATATAAAGTGGACGCTGCTGATGTTCTAGGTCTAAGTTAGCTATGCTTATACTTCTAGGTATAACAGGTAAAATAATATCTTCATGTATAGATGGATAATTTCACTTGTTTTAATGCAGTCTATAATTCTGAACAGGTTACGGTAAATAATATCAACTGAAGGATCTGTGCAACGTCTATTAAATGGAAATTTAAAAAAAACAAGGATGTGAAGAATAAAAATAATAATGTGTTAAATTTATGGAAATAAAAATGGAAATAATGATTGTGTGACTCCGTACAGTTAAGAGCAGTGTCTGATAATCAGGTCTATGAGAAAGTACATTCAAATGTCCAAGTGAAGTATCAACTCATTGGATGAAAAATAGGGCTTGCAATACCTACATTTAGCGCTGATCTTAGATTAGGCAAGTTTTGACATCTCTAATTTTCTGAACGAACAGTACTTTAGAACAGTACAAGGAATATTATGGAATATACTGACCACTGCTGGCGACATAGAGCAATGGTACCAACCTTTTTCTTATTGCGTATAACTAGTGAGATATAGTATATGTATATTGCCTTGAAACTTCTCTCGACAGTCACAATTATTAAATCTTTCAATTATTATCGAACTATATAACTTTTGCAAGAAAATCACAACAAGTAGCCTAAGCTTTAACTTTAGCGAATAAGTTAATGCTGTTTGCTTGTAAATTTATCTAAAGTTCGAAATTACTCGCGTATCACTTGAATGACTCTCGCGTACCACGTACCTCAGGTTCAGAACCAGTGAGGTAGAGGAGCTTGAAAACAAGTGTATTTCTTAATAAAATTATAGTTACACATTTAGTGATTGCCTTGGAATTATAGCCAATTATCCGTAATGTCACATAGCATAGGTTGTATAGGTTGTACAGTTGTAATACTAGCATAAAGCATGCAAATAACTAGTGTAAGAAAAACATGGAGATACAATTGTATATGACGATGACGCGTAACACTATTTCCTTGACAAATTATTTTACAAATAGGATTCAGTCACTTTTTAGCAGTTCCGCACGAGTTAGATTTCACACATGACTGCGTCCCATTCCTCCACAGGAGGGCGATGTAACATTCCTTGGCTTTGTGACGTAGAATCTTTCGTTACCCTGACAACGAGTTGCGTGTATCCGCTCCAGTTGAGACCGATCATTGGGTAATCCGCCTCTTTCCACCAAAAAATCGCGATGGCGGGTGTCTTATTAGACGTGATCACTTTTCCAGACTGAAATTAGAGAAATATACAGTAAAACTATGATAATTATTAACAATAGCGGCTACAGAGCTGCCCCACAGACATTCACTGTCAGATGTATGACTCAATCAAAGCCAACCACTTGAATAACAAAATAAATCTTTATATTCTATTTCCAATACATTTATAACTAAATTTTCAACTTCTTTCATAGTTACTACTAACACACTGTACGTACGATATTTGTTGGCGGTTGGCGCTAAATCAAGCTCGGTCACGTGGTGTAATAAGCCGTGCTTGCATTGCATACTTAACTATCCTTTGACAAACAGTGGGAAAGTAAAGCGAATTCAGTGAAACATTTACAAAGTATCAAATTTTAGCTGACATAAAATGAAAATATAGAGCTTCCATTCTATTTCCCCACAAGCTGCCACTTCTAACCGGACCATATATATATTTTTATTGAATACGTACAGGCAAATAATTCTCTATTTACCACTGGGTTGATGGTCATTGCAAGCCAGACATACATTTCAGTTTTCCCGTCTGGAATTTTTTTCCTAATTGCTTTCACCGCTTTGTCATAATGCTCATTGCTGTAAATATCAGCAACTCTTCCGTTCTTTGCTTTGCATTTCTTTTCTGCGTCCTCGTACGTCATTTGGTCCTTGAATTTGATCACCCAGAAACATTTGAACCGATAATTCAAATCACAGAAATCCAAAGAAGGAATGCTAGGTTGCTCTGAATATGACCAATAAATATTAACGCTCTCTCCTATTTGAAATTACGAGTATACAGTGGTGTCTAGTACTTCGTACTGAATCTGTTCCAGGAGATCGTTTGAACTGACCGTTTTCAGTTATCCCCATAAGAAATAGGCCTTTGTTAAAAATCTGAAAGGTTGAGACGTTTTATACGGTCAAATTATTAGGCAATAGCTTTTGCATCTTTCCGTATACGAACAATAAGCAGCGTCCACTGTATATCATAT